>JBBMKD010000001.1:17938476-17998685 GCA_037834095.1 Argya squamiceps | reverse complement strand
TTGACAAGGTGGGCCAGGGGAGGGGTTTAGGAAGGAACAGGCTAAGCACTAACAAGCTCGGTACATGCACTGCAACATTAGCGTAAGTGATCTCCAGTTGTAGGAAGCAACAGAACTTCCACCAGCCAAGACTTTCAGGATAAGCTGGAAGCAGAAGTGGAAAAATGTAGCATCTTTCATTATTTCCTCAGAACTACGTGTAGACTATGCGATCGAATTTTATCCATCTACCAAAATCTGCAAACACCAGTAAATCTTGGTTCTAAGTTTTCTGTGCATCAAGCTTAATATACTTGATATATAAGAAAAAAAATTACACACAAAAAGGCTTAAGTTATTTCTAAAGTGAAGTTAAGTTAAAAGCATAGTTCATTTAATCTTTAAATTTTGTATCTGGATGCAACACATATGGAATGTTACAGATTAATAAAAGTTTGTTCAGCTCCACAACAATCTTGGACTCTGGAAAGTCTGAATATTTACTCTGAACTTCCGTAGTGTCCTTATGGTATGGTCTTTAAACTTTGTGGTATACAGAGATCTGAATTTTAACTAGTAAGACTGTATTAATTACACAGCAGCATTAATTATTTTGAAATGATCCAGGTGCCAAAGTAAATCAGAGTTTGTGTTTTTCTCTGAATATCTAAATAAAATTACTTGTACGGGAACTTGTGGCTGGCAATGGATTATAAATCAAAGAATCCTGAAATCTACAATTATGCTTCTGCAAACAAGGTTTGCTGGTGGACGTAGGAAAGAGATGTAGCTTTCTGAGATGTGGATGCAAGCCACTTCTCCAGATCTAAATATCAAAATTAAGGGAATTCTGCAACCTCAGTATAAATACATATCTGAATATATGTAACAGACACTGCAGTGGAACTCATCCAAATAACAGCAGAAATGCTCCTCTGAATGATAAGGAATCCCAAATCAAATACAAACTTTCTAAGATGTTCTGTAAATGAGCAGTTATTTTAAAGGACATTGAAGGTGTTCAATAGCCTTGAAAAATCACAGACCAAATTGTGCAGAGCACATAGCAACACAGGAACTGGTATTATTACTCTTTTTCTCAAGAGTTTTGAGAGAGACAATCCCCAGCACAGGCTGTTTCAGATTCCAGCCAATATTTCAGACTCCAGCACAAACAATCCTACTAGTTACATAAGCCACTTTCCCAAAAATGCATTACTAGTCAATAATTTTGCACTTACAGATACACGTCATCTACTCTTTAAAAGCATTGTTAGTGGAATTGAGGGGGCTTCAGGGAGGAAATGTAGGTTCCAGTATTTTACACATAAAAATATTAAATAAAATATACATTGAAGTTTAATGATGAACTTTTAAAATTCATTTGTTGCCAGTGTTAAAACTAACCTGAACACTTCTTCCAATCAAAGAATGTGCCTTCAGAGCTCTCTGATTTACCTGCAGTTTCCTAGTGTGTCAGAACCTGCATCATCTGAAAAACTACAGTTGTTTGTAATGCCTTTTCCTTATTTCACAGTCCTCTGGGAGGTGACAGAAACAAGTCCAAAGACTTTACTGCCATTAGAAGACACAACTGCCAAGACACAGAACTGCTCAAACTTGGAAAAGGAAGGAAGGAAGGAGAAGGAACAAACCTCAGTAAGATGTTTCCCCCACAAAATGAGCATAAAGCAGAAAATTCAGCCTTCATATTGGAATCATTCTTTGTCTCCTTTGAATTTTTGGATAAGCCAAGCTCTTGCTAATGATCAAATTGAAAATAAGTAGACAGAAATCTCCTAACCCAGGTGTGCCAGCAAAGTGCCAATGATCAAGGAAAATAAATACCCACCCACTGTGTATTTTTTCTTTCTCTCCTGCTGCTTTAGTCTGCTTGTGGGCTGCCACTCATGCCAATACTTTCCCTGCATCACCATTTAGGGACTTGTTGAATTTTGACTATGCTTTCTAGAAATGAGATGCCACATATGAACACAGAATTAGGGTTAAATGGAAATAATATTACAGCTCTAATTACATGGCATGTTTGGCACAGCCATTAATAATGAATGCTTGCTTAGTTACTCACAGAATTATTATTCAAGTTATTATTATTCAAGTGGTTTCTGCCATCTCCAAATAAGCTTTCAAAAATCAAATCCATCTTACCTGATATTTTTTAACTCAAGAATTAACAGACCAAGCCATCAAATGTTTATATGATGAGGATTTTATCCTATGAAAAGAACAATAATCCAAACAGTTCAATAATGTATCATTCTATAAAAATCAGAACTACAGCACTATTAAACCAGATTAAAATTTGGGTTGAAAATCACCTGCCTACCCCTAAGTAATAAGAATGCCATAATTTAAAGCTATAACTTTTTTTCTTGCCCATATAAAATCAGAAAACATATATTTATAGATATTTCTAAGAAGCATGGTAGGCTCAATAGAATATAAATATGCTAAGTAGTATAGCATGATAAAAATTCTTTACTGAATTCAAGACATTTTAAGGCATGGATCTTGACAGTCTTTTTTTTTACATATGGACTCAACCCACATGAAGTGATGCAAGTAGTCTTTTTGTGGTGAAAAAAAATAGAAATATACTAACTTTGCTATGTAACTTGAAAGATACCTTTCATTATGCAGATGTCTATTTCCTTACAGGCTTTAAAGTCCCAGCAAGGTTATCAGAGATCTTTAAACACATAAGTCCTTCATCCAGCTTCTTTAATTTCTGGCTTATTTCCTGATGCAGGAATTGGCTCCAGTAATTCAGGTACAAATGAAACTGCCAAGAGGCAGCTGCACTCTGTATACTCAGCCAAATACATCCTTTGACTCCAGCTCTTTACTGTTATTATTTTGTTTCACAACATCAATAAGGCATTTCAGCTGTAATGGTCTTTAGGGATTATTACTGAACTTCTTGGGTGGTTATAGCTACTCAGCCCCTGGCTCTGTGACTCCACACAGACTGAGCAGAATTGGGCAGCATACTTTGTAGGTATTCATTTACATGGATCACACCACACACTGCTGGCTAAGGCAGGCAGCCCACAAAAACAAGTTTGTTCCTGGTCCCTTAGCCCAAGAAGAGACTGGATGCATACACCATGCCTTACACCCCCATGAAATCTCTTGTCATCCAGTATTGTCCCATCCCACTGGGTCATCCCAAGAGGGAATCAATTCAGAAACTGCTGAAATCAATCTCAAATGAACTTTTGTTTTGCCTGTGTTTGACTAAAGTCGTAGAAGGGAAGTAGGAAGGTGACTGACTACTCTTAGAGTTTTCTGAACATTTCTGAAATGTTGCAAAGAGGAAGCAGATGAATTTATTGCATAGATAGGATTTAAGTGTCTAACTCTTAAAACAAATGGGAAGTTTGTTAAAGAAACTTCTATGCTTTACATTCCTTTGGGCAGGGAGTACTGGATCATTCCAAATCATGCAATTTTAAATCATAGTTGCTGAATGTCAAACAATGTCCTTCTTTAAATGAAAGGTATTCAGAGCTTGTAGGCTTGTTTCAATGCATCTCTGTTCTAAACTGCGTGACTGTAAAAGCCATCTTATAAGCAGCCTAAGCCATGCTCACAGCAAGATGATGCTATTGCTGTTTCATCACCTTTGCATGTTTTATCAGGTTCATTTACATGACTCCACTTGGCTGAAATGTGTTTAAAGAATCTATTGGATTTAAGTATCAGTAATAATTTACTGGAAGGGTTCTTCAACTGGTTTCTCACTCTCAGTGCACTTCTGGAAACTTTCTCATGTCTGTTTAAATTAAATGTGTTATCAGAAATTCAGCATTGACCATTTTAGCCCGATCATCTGGAAGTAATGCAGCAACAGAATAATCTTAAAGGGTCATATGCGTGTCAATGAGATGAGACTGTGGTTTTATAAAGTGATTGCAAGCTCTGATTTATGCCAACTGCAGAGAAGCCAGGTTAATTTTCTCCCTTGCTCAGCTTGGTTCTGCCCAGGAGAGAACATCTCTCTCTTGCATTCTCTTATCTTCAGATAAATAAGATGAGGTATTCCTCAGGCAGAACAAATAGGAATTAGATCTCTGTGAGATGACATGCTGCTGCAGCCAGGTTGAGCCCGAGCTCTTTCAAAAATTCCTCATGAAAATTCCCTGTTTACTTCAGTATTTCTGTCCTACCCCTGTGCTTTGTTTTGTCTACAGTCTTCTGGGATTTTTTTTGTTGCTGTTGTTACAGAAGTGTGATAACTGAAGTGAGCACATCTCCCTTTTCCTCACCCAAAAGTGTTGCTGTAAATTTCCAAGACTCCAAATATGATAGAAATTAATCTGCTTGTGGCAAGACACAATTTTTATTTTCCATCTTCCCACAGTTTCACAGTGTGTTTTCACACAGGCTTGTCAACAGGCCAGTATAAATAGGTCTATCTATAGGTAGATACCACAGATATCATAAATTAGGTAACCTCTAGAATTGGCTTTGATGTGCTTACTGCATATAAAACAAAATAAAATGGAGAAAGAGGATTCTTTTGAAAGACATCAGTCCAGCATTAGTACTATCTCTCTTTAATGTGGTTTGCAGGTAGCTTAGTTAGAAAAAAATAAAAGTTCCGAGTGTTTCCATTTCAGAAAAAAATCTGAAAATCAAATGGGGCAAATCTTTCTGGGAAAATAATTCCAGGTTTGTGACTGAAGGTACAGACATTGATCAATAATAATAACAATATTATAAACTTTTTTTTAAAGTGTCTTGGAAAGATACTGTTTTCTTAATTCTGTTGTATAAAACCAAAAAGAAACAATCTGATGGAACTCACACACTTGTAACTCACAGAACAAAAAGTGGGAAAATGTTGAAACAAATTTTATTCTGAGTTTTCCCCTAAATAGAAGGAATTTCAGATCTGAGATTTCTCATTCTACTTCAGTTCCATTCTATATAACTTCACTGGAAGAAATGCCCTCCAAGTCAGATGTTTGCGACAAATGAAGTGACAGGATTCCAAAGTGTCACTGTACTCTGACCCTCAGGGCAGATGCAACACATGGAGTTTTTCTGCAAAAGAGTCCAAGATGTATCAGCCCAAGTGATAATCCAAAGGTCTAAGAGGGAAAATTGATACACACACTATGGATATTTCCAGTCTTCAGAGGGATGCTGAAATTCTGAAATAGCTCAGAGAAGAACTTGTTGAACTTCCTCTATGCCACCGATATGACATCCCCATTAACACATGACTGTGAGATAGGACAAGGTCGGTGCTCAGGACCAAGGCACTGAGAGGTAGCTCTACAATCATTCAGATCTAATTGCCCCAAGTTACATGACAAAGACAGTGTGCTGAGAAAAGACAACAGAGAAACATAGACTCTGGCCCTGCAGCTAGGCTGTGATAAATTTTATTGTTGCGCCCTTTTTCTTACACCAAACAGGTATCTCCAGGTTTTATTTCTCCAGATTCACACTTCAAAACAATCAGCGGTAAAAAAGTTGATTCCCTTATTTTGAACAAGCTTATCTTTAAGAAAAGTAGATTTTTAAAAAAGTTTAATCAAACATTTTTGATTAAACTCTTCTTATCTCAGCAAACAGTCTTTTAGAACTATTGGTTCAGATTCTTTTGTTAAAGAATACAGATCCAGTAAAGGAAGGAAAAAAAACCAAAATATGGAGCAACAAACTTGGAGGGGGTTGCAATTAGAAGGACTACAGAAATTCAATTTTGTTTACTTCTATGATATAAAAATGCATTGAGTATTGGGAGCAATCAGACTTTGGTATAACAGGATTCTCTCCAAAAAAATGTTAAAGACAGAAGCACACAAAATCAGTGAATTTTGTTGTGG
Source organism: Argya squamiceps (assembly GCA_037834095.1). NCBI lineage: Eukaryota > Metazoa > Chordata > Aves > Passeriformes > Leiothrichidae > Argya > Argya squamiceps. The sequence continues at coordinate 17,992,845 of JBBMKD010000001.1, read as the reverse complement.
CCTATCCTTGTGTTCCATAAGCACAAGGGACAACGTAAGCCTCATATTCTAATTCGACATGAGCATATCTTACTGGGCAGATTACACCAAGGGAATAAATGAATAACAGACATCCTCACCATCCTAAATCCTTACTTGTGCTATAGCTTGACTTACAGTGAGTTTAAATCAAATCTACAAATATTCAGGACACATAAAAAAACCAAATTAATACAGAACCCAGAAAACAATAGCATTGCAGTAATCCTACCCAACTATCTTAATTTTCTCTAGCTTTAGCTTCTATCAGAACTTCCTTAGGTGCTCTGCTGTGCTCATTTTTGTTAAGAACTTGTTTCAGAGTTGGGATTCCAGAAAATGAGAAAGATTATTCTTACACAGGTCTCACAGCACTGCTGGGTGAAAGCCCTGACAGGAATGACTCTGTCCCTGAAGGACCCAATTCCAATCAGGTAGAGCTCCAAGGCAGCAGGAGACCTAACAGAATGAGGGCACACCATAGTTATGCAGGACAGCTTTGTTCCTGGAAAGGTAAAGCTGTGACAATGCCCAGATTGCTCTAGGACAGCAGCCAGAGACTGCAAAAGTAGAAACACCAGGGTCATATAAGAACATTGAAATGGAAGAGGAAATAATAGATGTGGATGTGGCTGGGCAGGTGTTGCAGAATTTCTTAGGGACGGTGGACATGATTTGTATATGGACTGTGATTGAATCACCCAGACTGGGCCCCATGGCTGAGGCCTGTAGGAGTTTGTGGCACAGTTAAGAATTCAGTTGCCAAGTTTATGGCGCAGTTAGATTACAGCTTAAGGTGTTAGCCAGAGATAGAAGGTTTTCTAGTAGGTAGTAAATATAGTAATTAGTGGGGAACAATAGCTGCCTTAAGAGTTTGTTCAACAATAAGTGTTTGCATTCTTTTCTGTGCTGTGTGTCAATGAAAAAGCACCTGTAAGATAAACTATGTAGAAGTGTATATAACCTGCCATTTTAGCTAGAATAAAAAGAGAACGTAGCATTAACCATACCGGTCAGACCTACATTTGCTCTCAGCCAACTTCCCATTTATTTTCAGGTTCCCTTGCTACTGTGGATGTGGCTGGGCAGGTCTTTACCACCTGGCATCTCCCTCTACCTCAGGAGACTTTTCACATATAGGTGCTCAGAGGCAATTAGCAGCCATCAGTAAGCAGGTGGCAAAGAAGAGGTGAGGGGCTTGGAAAAAGATAGTCACATCCCAGCCCTGGAAGACGTAGCTGCTGGAGCTGCAGTGACATTCTAAGACTCTTTTGACACTTTGTCCCTAAGCTCCTGCCATCATGATTGCAGCACCTGTTTGCTTCAATCTCCTAGTCAGGCCACCTCTTTTGCCCCAGCCAGAGCCTTCTTCCCCTCATTCACCTACTTCTCTTCCTATTTCTTATAAATTATCCTCTCTTGGTGAGCAGCTATTTCAGCTGCTCCCTGGATCCTTCCTTTCCTTGCTTTGCCTTCTCATCCCTCCCTATGAAGTCTCTGCATGTCACTCTGCAAGTCAAGCACCATCCTCTTCCCTAAGTTGCTTCTCTTTAACCTTCAGCTGCTCCAGGGCATAGCACTTTCTCCAGGTTTCTAAGGTACCAACTATCCAAGGTGGAAAATGGCCCCATGAAACCCCACTGACCTCACAGGTTTACAGCATATCTGTCCTTGGTGATGTTAGATCTTTTTTAGTATTTTTACTGTTGTGAAATATTAAACTGCTGCTGCCCACCACCACTGCCCAGCCTGCTGTTAATGTGCATTAGGAGAACACATAAATAACACTAACAAGACTTTGGGAGTGAATGTGGGAAAAAAAAAAAAGCTACTTAGTTTTTGTTGAAAACATACTTCTGGCTATTTTATTAAACAGGCAAAAGCCTACTTTCTTCTTCACACACTAAGCTGCCCATGTGCTACAGAACACAAATACAGCAATTTCACATGGTGTTTTTAAATGTTATAAATAATTCTCTTAAAACACAAATTGATGCAACCAAATTGCACGGCCAAATAACAAAATGGAGAAAGATCAAGAGTAAAATGTCACATACAGAGGTATATAATCACACACATTTGTGCCACGTCAAGTCATTCTAAATATAACTTCATGATGATGTTAAGAGAGGTACTGATAAGATATGGGGGAAAGGGAATGTGTAGATCACAAGAGGATGTTCACAACTTCTCTGCCAGGAATGCTGGGACAGCTAAGTAGGAGTTAGCATATACACACATACAACTAAGCAGGAGAAAAACTGCAACACCTCCAGGATGTACAGTGAACTATGTTTAAGATTTTGAAGGCATCAGCACAAATTCTCTGTCAATCTGTCTCCATGCAGCCTGTCAGCATACAGAACCAGGGTTAGATACAAGATGGACAGTAATCCAAAAGCTTTGGAGCAAACATAACACATTCAGACACCTTTTAATCCAGATGCCCACCAGCCAGAAACCCTCTGGTGTCCACTGATACCTGTTGACAAGGCTTTTTCTTGCTTAGAAGTGGCCAATTCCCCATCCACTAACAAAAGCAGTACCTCATAGCTACTTACCCTGCCTTGCTGCTGCTCCAAGGCAGGATTTTAGTGACAGAAGTCTTAAAACCATCCTCAACTCTGTTTCTGGCATCTCACCCAGGTGCACATTGATTCATGTGATGTCTTCATCATCTTTCACGTTGGTAATAGGGAATTCTAATCTGTCCTTCCATGCCTGGTATCTCTCTTGGCCCATCTGCCACCAAAGACCACTGTGACTGGTGGACCACATTTCCATTTTTCTGTTCAGCTGCAGGCTGCCTTAGCATCCAGAGGCCACTGGGAGCCTCACACTCTCACCCAGTGCTTTTCCATAGTGAACACTATGAAAGTGTTTCCTTTTCTCCTCTTCCTCACACACTCTGCACAGTCTCAAGTTCACTCTTAGGAATATGGAGGCTTCAAATCTGACAAGCAGGGTTGAAACCAGACTAAAGTGCCAGGGTTCTCAGCCTCTTATTTGTTAATTTTTAGTTTATATTTAAAAAACCCACTATACTTTCAGGCTAAACAAGCCATTCTGCAAATGAACATGAGTACTGCAAGTTTTTCTTAGTGCTTTTAGCTAGGCCAGACCATGGCTCATTTTCTGTACCTTGTAGCACTTGTGAATCAGTGCATTTCATTTTCTGAAGTCAAACCAGAGACTTGGACCAGGGTGAATTTAATCTCTTTGGGGAATATTTGGCTTTTATGTAAATGCTCAGATGATAAAGAAAGGCTTAGGAAGCATCGTTTGTGTGTGTAAATGATGGCATTGCTTCCCAGTTACACTACACAGTGTAATGAATGCTCAATTCTCCAGAGCACTAGCAAATGTTTTTAATTGTTTTTCTGTAGGTATTTCAGCTGGGTTTTCTTTATCTGTCCCATTTACTGATACTTCTTGTTTGCCCAGAGGCGTTAGTTGGAAGCATTAAAAAGTTAGGATCCAACCCCGTATCAGTCTATGAATGAAATGTTTTCCTTGAGCTGGAAATGTTTTGAATTTAGTACAATTTCTAATCATTGTCTGGCACAAGAAGCAGCAGTCAACACAATCTAATTGTGTGCTGAGAATTGTTTGCAAGAAAGTTACAAATACTAATAAAGATTAAGCTTAACCATAAAAATTATATGACATAAAAATAAATAATGGTCTGCTGCCTTTAAGGGCTAAGGCAGTAATTTTGTAAAAAATAAACATAAATGCCAACAAGAACATTCTGAAATTATAGTAATAAACACATCAACCAATCATGAAAAAAGCAGAATAAACTGAGAACTCTCACAGAAGAGGAGCTAGATGCTCTGAGGGTATTTTCAGTGGATTTCAAATTCTTATAGTACCAGTTATTAATTTAAATCCTGTCCAAACCATGAGTGACTGAACTGAGAGAATTATCTACAGAAATCAATTAATACCAGTAAATTTCTCTGCTTTCAACTGTCCATGAATCATTATATACAGTGTATGAATCATCATTTAATCATTTAGAAATACATGTTTTATGCATTGTATGAGCCTATGGAATGTTTGCAAATTATTTGCTGTTTGCAACTTGTTGTCTGTGCTATGAATTTCATTATAGTCACATATTACAAAGCACAGCAAAGTACAGCAGTATTTTCACAAGTTTTGTCATCCATTCTGTGATTTAAAATAAACTTCTATGTACCAGTTTTAAAATATATATATATATAAAATTTCATGCTGAAAGTTGATTGTAGCTGCTGTCAGAATACTATTCCATCCAGAGATGAGCACATGCCTGGATAAAGAAAATAAATGTAATAAAGAAAATTCATGTAATAAATGCTAGCCTTTCAAAACAGGGAAAGAAATCCTATGCCTACACTTGCACCACGATATTAAGGTAACCATTGTTCAATGCCACATACCACATAACTGAAAACCAGTAAAAATTTACAGGGATTTTCCTGGAGAAGTAGGTGCTAAATATTGGAATTTGCACACCGTAGGCTTCAAAACAGAATAGTCATGAGGTACCCATCATGAGCCATGAGACACAGCTTCTCAGAAAATGTTGAAGAGGGATGATTACAGATCTCCAGATGAAAAATCTGCCTGGGATGCTGCCAATGACTTCAGGGGAACCCATGTATTTGCAGATAATCGGACTACTCCCTGATCATCTCTTTTGCCAAAACACTACTAAAAAATCCATTTTACTTCTTCATAATATCTGTCCTTCATTGAATCTAACATTTCCATAACTAACCAGCTGGTCACCCAATTCATGGGTGTTAGAAAGAGGGGGCAGCTGCAAAGCCTGTGAACAGTCTTAAAGACCATCCTGAACACCGGAATGGTTTAGTCTGTCAGTAAGTTATATAGCTGTGTTCCTGGATTATTTTCTTTCATTTTGATTTTTTTCCTGAAAATAGAGAAGTAGCTGGAACAAGACTCAACAAATATTAATGGAAAAATACCTTCATACAAATGTATCCAAGTCATCCTCTTATCTGTGAATGTACTGGTAAATCAATTATGTGAAGGTGTGATCAGCAGAGGCCAAAGAAATAGCAAAGACCTTCTAAGACAATTTCAAGCTCTTATCTGAAGGGACAGTTGGCTGAATAGATTTTTCCATCAGCTGCCTGCAAACCATCATCATGGTTTAACCCCAGCCAGCAACCAATACCACCAGCTACTCACTTGGTCCCTCAGTGGCATGGGGAAAAATGTTGGAAGAGTAAAAGAAAACTTGTGGGTAGAGACAAAGGTAGTTTAACAGTTAAAGCAAAAGTGGCCCACAAGCAAAGTAAAAAAAAAGAATTCCTTCATCAGTGCCCATGGGGAGACAGGTGTTTGGTTATTCCCAGAAGAGTGGGACTCCATCACAAGTAACAGGGACTTGGGAAAATTACTATCATCACTCCAAATGTCTCCCCTTCTTCTTCTCCACACTTTAATGCTGAGCATGATGTCAGGCAGTGTGGGATATCCCACTGGTCAGTTGTGGTCAAATGTCCCATCTGTGTCCCCTCAGAACTCCCTGAGCACCCTCAGCACTGGTGGGGTAAGGAGCAGAAAAGGTCCTGGCGTAGTGCAAGCCTTGCACAGCAGTAAAACATTCCTGTTTCAATACCACTGTTTCCAGCATAAATCCAAAACATAGTCCCATACAAGCTGCTGTGAGGAAAATTACCCTACCCCAGTCAAAACCAGGCAAGTCCTAGAAGAAGTCGTTGTCTCACTGAAATTAATAAAATGTGTTCATATCAGCTATGTCAGAATCTCACTCCAATGACTTAACAGCTTATGTGAATATTTTTGTCTTGGTCCAGCTCCTAGGGTGTGGATGATAGAAGTGTTGCAAGAAACAAAAAACAGCTTAAAATTTAAGGTTCTTTGGTTTTTGCTCCAAATTCACAAATTCACAAGTTTATTTTCCCAGAGGAAGGGACAAGTGCAAATCAAAAATAGACTCCTTTGCTGAGAAAACATGGCTTAACTATCAAAAATATAGTGATGTAACAGAAAAAAAACCCCAAAACCCCCAAAAACAAACAAACAAACAAACAAACAAACAAACAAACAAACAAACAAACCCAAAACCAAACAAACCCCACAAAAAACCCCAAACCCTCCCCCCAAAACCAAACCAAACCAAAAAAAAAAAAACCAACAGCAAAAAAAACAACAAACCCCACAAGAAAAAAGAAGCAAAAAACCCCAACAAAAGAAAAACACCCCACACCCAACCCAAACCCAATCTTAAAGCCCACATACCAAAATATGTAAATTTTACAAAGCATTGTATTGGATGAAATCACAATTGAAACACGACCCATCCTAACTATTTCCAGGAATCATTGAAAGAATTCCAGTTGATATAACTGGATTCTACATTAGGCTTACAGTGGGATATTAATTTTAACAAAGACACAATTCCACCATCACTATTGAGATGCATTATTTGAGCAGTTTGTGAAAGCTGAACATTTATTATTTGAATCACATTAATTCCATCAGAAAAGGCAGATATTTCCTTCAAAGTTAAAATGGCACCCCTGCTGAGCGTTTAGATCTTAAAGAAAAACCCTCTAGAACTGAGCTTAAAAGGAAAAATGCAAAGAGTGCTACACACAGGCCCTTGAAATACACCTCAATACACCACTCTTCCCCATGCTATCACAAAATCCTTTTGATAGGTGATTATAAGGGATAGGTAATCTTAGTGACACGCTTAGGAGGGAAAATGTGACTTGGCTGCCAGGAACATGAAAGAATGCCACAAATTAGATCTAGTCAAGTAGTACAAAAAGTCATTCATTAACATAGACACAAAAAAGAAAGTACCAAGTTAGTGCTAGCATTATTCAAGGAGGTCAAAATTAGTCCTTCATGTACATTCAGTTCATCAGCAATTTGTTTGCAAGAACTTCCATGAATCCTAAAAGCCCTGGAATTTTAGTGCCAGTAATTATCTTGAAAAACTTTATGAAATGTTCATTTTTATTCAACACTCAGTCTTTCCTATTTTAATTCTTCCAACAAGGAAGTATTCTGTGTTAGCTACTGAACAATCCCACAGTGCCAGTGGTGACCAAAGCATAGTCGGGGATGTAAAATAAAGACCTGATTCTTGCCCACTACTATCTATCTCTGCCTCAGTGGTCACTACATATCATCTGTGATACAAACGAGCAACTTGCATACAATAAGTGAAAGAAAGTTTGTTTGACTAGAATTCTTAGGCAGTATTTTTTTGACTAGGAGATGAAAATTATCATATTGGACTAAAATATTGATTAATCTAATTGATAACCCAGTTCCACAAAGCATCAAAATTATTCTCAGTAACAGAGAAAAGCTTACTGCAGCTGAAGTTTTGCAGCTCACTGGACAGCTTGTGTGCTGGTGGGCGTTTTTCCACCTTGAAACTTTTTTGTTCTGCCTAAGAAAAACCTGGAAGCTGTCACGATCCTTAGAAGGTCTTTTGTATTTAAAGACATCTTCTAAATAAAGGCAAACAGATTTTGAAAATAGCAAATAAATGGATAAAGCACTATCAATTTTTTTTAACAACAGGCAAACACCAACAGATTCAATGCAAATTGATGAGGTAAATGTGGTTACAATGAGAATATGTAATTTGCAGCATATGGGTCTGCTCACCAGCACAGAGTAACTCAGGAACAGAGAGATTCCAGACAACAAGGATTGAGAAACATGGATTCACAGAAAAAAACCTTGTTAAAATCAAACTGATTTTCAATTCAAAAAAGAAGGAAAGTATTAGAGTAGAAGACAAAAGGGGAAGTTATGCATTCATTATAGGTGGTGGGAGTCAATGCTGTTAATTTTCTTACTAACTGGCTAAGAGGAAAGGCAGAATTGCCAGATTATAATCTCCTTTTATAAAACATGATAGTAGGTGGTAGGAGTCAGTCCCACTAATATCAGGCCTGCAGTAAACCTCCAGGCCCAGGGCAAGGAACACACTGAGCTGGACCTTTGTACATCAGAGCTTAGGTTACAGCAAAGCCACCAAAGCCTTTTTCACCTGGATCATCTCCCCTGCACTAGGTGGTGCTGAGGGTGGGTTAGATGGATCAAATAAATATCTGTGGTCTAAAGGCAAGTAAGGAGAGCAGATGTGTTCTGGGTTTCCTGTATTATCATCACCTTTGTGAAAATGTGACTCCTCTAAGACTTTGGATATCCTTAGGGTAATAAGATCAGGAAACTCATGAGGCTAAAGGGTCACATCAGCCAAGAGTGATGCCAAAGATGATCTTGCAGTCTGCAAAGAGAAGGATATGGTGTGCTAGCTAGCAAGTGTACTCATTAACACTGTTCTTCAAATTTCTGGTTGAGCAGGTTATTTTCTGGCAAGGGCATAGGTGTAGGACACAACTTACATCAGGGCAGCCCCAGTACTGTGACCCTATCCACTAGCATGGCCATCCCTAATGAGACACAGATACTGAGGAGGTGAATCTGGGTCACCTCTGGGAGGAAACTGGGGAGCCACTGTTGAACTGTGCAAAGGACGTGCATTTGTGGGAGAATAAAACATTCCTACACCTTCTGGACATGAAAATATGTTTGAAAAAACTGTGCAAGAGTACTGCTGAGGGAAGGAGGAAAAAACCCAAAAAAGCAATAATCCACATCTAAAGTTTTCCAGTAGGTCTTCCAGCAGGAGGAACTTATTGGATTGGCTATTAGCACGGGGCCCATTTCTTCCAGAATTTATTTGCTAGGATGCATATTGAGGCTTCATTATTCCACCTCGGTATTTTTTTGAGCCACGGGTGTACTGCATGATTAACAAAGACAAATATCATATTTTACCAAGGTTTATTCCACTCTAGGCAATTGGATTTAGTCCATGAGAGAGAAAATCAAATACAGGATTAGGAAATGACATTTTTTCTCAAATACAAGCTTGTCAACCTATGGAATTTGTGTAAAAATATATTTAAATGGATATTTTTAGGATGTTTGAATGCAGAATGGTATTTTTCTTTTTTTTTATTAAATGTATTACTTCTCAGAGCAAGCAGCTAATAGAGTTGGCAGAAGACATGGAGTGCATAAGCAGTCATTGAACTGTGTAATAAAGACACCTTGGTCACTACCACACCTTGGTGAATGTTACTTTATTTTGGGTCTCTTAAGGGCACTCAGAATTGCATCTCTCAATAGCTGGTCGTTGACTCAGGATGTTCTTAAGAGGCAATGACAAGGACAAGGCCTCTCAGATTAATGACAGGTGATTTTCATACAACTGGTATTGCCTATGGTTGAAGTCAGATTTTCCCTAAAACTGGAAATACATGAGATTTAGAAAATAACATCACAAACATGTGTAGGACCTTGACATCCATAGTCTGCATATGGACAGATTATGAAATTTGTTTTACCAAGTCATCACTGAACCCATAAAGCATTTAAAATTTGTAAGCATCCAATTTATGTTACATTGTATTGGTTGGCTAAGACTGGCCAGATCTGCCATAGCCTTTTGGCCTGCAGCACACACAGTTCTGACAAAGATATAAAAATTAAGATGTTCTTTTCTACTAATATCTCCCAAGCTTCACAGAACATTTCTTGGGTTGGCATCTGATGAAAGGCAGATGTGACAAAGCCATTTTTATATCCTACTCTGTGCCATGACCTAGCATTACAGATGGATGTGTGGTACATACATTCCTCCCCTTCTGTGTGAACACATTACAAAACATCAGTTGCTGTGAAAATCTTGATAATACCTGCTGTTTGGCAGGTATGCTTTTTTGGTTCTTGTTGAAATGGTTTACCTATGCAAAAACAAAAAGAAAAACATAAAAAAACAATTTATGGGGCTGAATATGGTTATTTGCCTTTAAACAGGGAATAGTTTGTCATAGTCAACTAGTAAAAGACAACCACTTTGACAAGAAGTCAGTTCTGCACACTGATCCTGCAGTCATTCACCATTTTGTTCTGCTTGGTGGCACAGATTTCATGCCAGTCACAGGTGTATTCTACCCTTTATCCAGAGCTGATAGCACCTTGTGGGGCACAGACTCTTTGAAGAGGAGATGAGGGCTAAGTTTAAATTTGATCAAGATCAAGAGGAAGAGAACCAAGTTTAACCCTCCAGATCCTGTTCAAATTTGCTCACCAAAAGGCTATGGAATAAAGGGATTAAAAAGAGGTGTAGGCAGCACCATCTGTTCCTGTTTTTTAAATTAGAAAAGGAGGTTCCCTGCTGTAGGCACCAAGAAAAGGATGTGAGGGTCTGCTTTACAGAGGGGATTCAATTTTGTCACTCTAAATAAGACGGGATCCCATTTGGTTCTGCACAATTTAAACCCCAGTCTTGTCTTATAATTTCCCATCAGTCCAGCCCAAGTGGCTCCCTGGCTGAGGGTGCTGAGTTCAGGTTGGTAGTGCCTGTGTGCCCCATGAGACACACACCTGTCCTGACACAAGGGAAGAGCTCCGTGTTCCAGGAGGACCTGCAGTGCCTCTCACAGTTCTGCATTGTTCAGCACTGGGCACTTCGATGTCCAGCATGGCCATGCCCCGTGCACCTGCTGGGATGCCACTTGAAATCTGTGGTTCTGGCAGGCACTGACTGCTGTCATTGCTGCCGAGGAGCCAGTGACCAAGGCTGAGCTGTAATTACACACAGCCCCTGCTGGAGCTCTGTGGGAGCCTGGCTGTCCCTCACCTGCTCACGGCGGGAGGGAGCGCCCGCCTTTCCTCATCGAGGTGACACTCTCAGACCTGTCCGAGGTGACACCCTCAGACCTGTCCGTCCTTTTCACTGGTGGCAGCACCAAGTCTCGGTCAGGCACTTAGGAGCAGTTGTGGTTTGTTTTTCAGACATTCCCCTGTTGATGTAAACATCTGCTGCCCTCAGTACTGACAGCAGAACAGCGGTTGTTACTCACCCAACCAGGTAAGTTGTCAACACCTCGGCTGTCTGTGCCTCTACCAGTGCAAAATAATGGCTGCAGAAAATTTTTACTATCATATGCTAGCTGCTGCTCTGCTGTACTGTTCCCATGTTTCTCTCTGGCCACTTCAAGAGGCTGAAGAGGTAGAGAGAACAGTCTGCCCCCAATGACAGCAGTGATTACAATCATTATTACACATACAATCACCAAAAAATTGAGGTTTTCATAGAAAGCTGCTGCCTGCCATGTAAATTAGTTACTCACTATTCACCAATCTTGTTAGTTAACAAATGCTCAATGTTTCATTAGTTCCCTTGACAGCTGCTCCAGGAAAAAAATTCCTTTGAACTGACACAATAAAGCTGGCTTTTCTGCTCATTCTGCATATGCTACCAAAAGGGCTTAACCCCCCCCCCCCCAGATTTCTGCCAGAATAAGTCTGAAAGTCCTGGCTTTTGTCAGAAGGGAGTAAAATACTACAAAAAAGAGGGAATGGTTAACCTCAGTAAGTAACAACAGTAGGCATGCTCTCTAGAAGTTAGACACATTTTACTCTATATCAAGGTATCATTGTAAATTTTATTTAAATTTCCACTAATAAAAGAAACAAGCACAGCTTCCAAGAGGGAGGAGGGGGAGCTTGACTTTCACACATGACACTATATCACATTTTTGAAAACAAGACAATCTGCTCCCTCTCCTGATACCTACACAAGCAGCACAAAATCACAGGCTAGTTCAAACTACTTGCAAAATCTGATATTAACTCTTAGAGTTCCATGATTGAGGTGCAATATTCTCTCTTACAAATGCATCATTTTTCCCTACACTCTTAATTTTTTACCTCTAAGACTTGCAGAAATGGATCAATTATTATTGATCTCTTATTTTGTTTTCACTAGATTTTCTCCTTCAATAGCTTATTTTTATTTTCTTTATGATTTCTTTATCAGTAAAAAAAGCCTTTAACTGTATTAAAACCTTTAAAAAATTGGCATATTTACAATAATGTTTCCCTTTATTTATCTGAAACAATATTTTATCTTCAGTCAAATATCACTAGTAGAAATATAGCTATGATGCACATCCTTTTCAGCTGAACTAAAAAAAACAATCTTCCTGCACATATACTTTTAACCTGCTGGTATTCAGATCAGCAGCTCTGCAATGCATTGGTCTGAGAAGTAAGCAAAATTATGCAGGTAGTCTGAGAAAATACATTTTTTTATACTAAAAAATATCCTCTCAGAATTCTAGGTTCTCTCTTTCATGTTACAATCCTTTTTTTAAAGAGTCATCTTCTATATTTGCCTTTTTTCAAGGAAATAGCATGAGAAAGAGAAGTTATATATTTCCTAAGAGTAAAGGAAGCATACATATGTTGTATACTCTTACCAAAAAGTCTGATACAAGTCTTTCTGGAGGCAGCATGAGATTTTCAGTTGACTTGATGGCAACTGTATTAGTGGTAAGCCAAAACCCTCAGCCTTTAGTAACCACCAGGGCTGAAGTTATTACCAGAGCTGAAGTTATTACCAGGGCTGAAGTTTCATGGTTTCATGTATATTTTTTTTTTTTTTACTATATGAGACAATAAATGTTTCAAGCAGTCGATTTTCTCTATATTAAGCTATGACTAAATGAGCCAGCTTAAAAATTGATCTTCTCTCAGGAGAGTGAGGGTAGATGCCAATGCTCATTTACATGGCAGTCATGAGATCAATTTGACTTAGCTAAATTTTTCTAAAGCCTGAATTGAAAACAAAGCTGGCAGACAAATTATTAGATAAAATCACAGTCACAGATTATGTGAAAGAAAGACCATCAGCTTTATATTGCTTTTCTTCCATTCTTTTGCAAGAATGTGATCAAAGAGAAAACAGGTGGGTGGAGGAAGGACAAGTAGCCTGGTTACAGAACATGACCTGGACATGTGCTGAGGACAGGATATTTGAAGGCTTGCAGAGAAAAAGTTAAATTCATGCAGTCTTTACTCTCTTTATTCAGTGATAAATTTCAAAGTGTTAGAGTACTCTTTCTGGAGATTCAGATGACATACCCCCTTTTTAAAAATTTATGATTAATAAAAAATATGGGGAAAATTGACAACACTGTAGAGAGAAATTTATCTCTTCTAATGCTGTAGACTATGCCTGTACACCAAACTGGAGCTGTGATTGTGAAACAGTGCAGGACTCTCATGTTAACTTTATTCTTACTATTAAAACACAAAGAAAGTAGGCAGTTAAGGACAGATGCCTTGAATTCTTGTACAAAAGCTGAGATTTATGCCTCCAGTGTTAATGCCACCTGCATGAGTTAAAGTAAACCAATTCTGTGTAGACAAAACCTCAACTTCTGCAAAATGGAAACTGAAGAACACTAAATTTGCATAGTTTTTTGATGATGGCAACAGACACAGTGGAAAGGTATAAGGAGGATGTTCAGAGATAGTTCTGAGATGATTTTCTTCTTACGTTCATACTATAACATGCCAGTTACACAGCCCAGACAGAAGAACTTGAAAATGTCACTGTTCAGCTGTGGCATTCTCGTTGGAGATGTGATTCTCACCTGTTTTTAGGTTGTGATCAGACATTCTCAGATGAGTAAAGCTAAATTAAGTGAAATCAAAGAGGACAAGGTAATCATAAAAATAAGGAAATTAGGGAAAACTGACACAGAGGTATATATAAAGTTTCACTAAAAACACAAAACCAGGAGAAGTATTACCACTAATAATAATCCAAAAGAGGAAACAAAGGGATAATCAAAGTAGGTGAACTATACAGACATGGGGATTTATGAGCAGAGGCATAAGGACAGTATAAAACAACCTACAAATACAACTTAGTGGTTAAATGGGTGTCAGTAAAATTCAGAAACTAATGTTAGGCAAGTGGAATTTTTTGTCTTGCTTCACGCCAAATGCTTTAGAGTTCATATGTTGGCTGACAGTTCTGTCACAAAGTATGTGATGAAGCCATTCCAAAATGGAGGGACTTGCTGGGGACACTGATGAAGTAGGAGGCCACCTCCATGAACTGGAACGGAGAAAAACTCCAAAGGAAAGCAATAGAAAAGAGTGGGCATCTGGAAATCTACTGCCAAGGAACAGTTGAAGAACTGGCATTATTTGGTAAGAAGACTGTTATTAGAGTGGCCTTGCAAGTGTGTGCAAACATGAAAATGAGAGAAAAGGTCACAGAAGAAGGGTAACACACGATTTTCCATGTGTACTGGGTTAGGACAAGCAATACCAGACTTAATTCCTAGGGATTGAGTTTTAGATGAATGAGGAAAATGGGAATATGGAGGTTTTGGTGTTTCCTTTGGGAGACTTCTAAAAAAGACATGAGAAAAAAAAACCCTCAAAGAAATACTTCCTTCTCAGAAGTATTGATACAGAGTCAAGGGATGCCTGCGAAAAGAAATCCCAAGGTTTACACTCTACTCTGGTCACACAATTCACATATGCAAGCTGGACAAAATTGGAAAATCAGGAGGCTGCTGTTAATATGTCCTTGAAGAACTGCAAAGGTTCTGTACATATTCCAAAGAAGACACTACATACAGCAAAATCCCTTCTCAGCTGCACTGCTAAGGACTGGGTTAGTAGCCAGAGGAAGCATTTCTGGCTCTGCAACACAACTTCTGTTTGCTCATGAGGAAGTCAGTTCATCTGTCCTTATCTGTGAAGTGAGGAATATGTCATTTACCTCATTCACAAAATAGATGGGTGAAGGTTATCAAACTTTATGCACATTCCTAACTAGTGTGACACCAGCAGAAATGGCAAAATCTACACACAAGATGCCATTGTGCTGCACATAAAAAAACACATGGTCATTGTTGGAAGACTGATCTTGGACTAATACAGACACATCCATGGGAACAGTTTGCACGTAAAAACCCTGAACTGTAGACTTTACAATATTAATGCAACTCTGCATATTGGTTTCCTGTGCTTAAGACTTTGTTTTCATGAATATGCAAATTTCATTAAGAACTATTCAGACCCCAGTGTCTGGGGGGCGGGGAGGGGAGGAGGGAGGAGCACCACATGTGAGGCTGCCAGCTGCCCTGCACTCCTCTTCCGTGCACGGAGATGAGATGAGGTCACTGAGTATTTACACAAGGAGAAAAAAATGAAGGAAATACTGGATCAGTAGGTGATTAAAGGACACAAAGAAAATCAGGATAACAGCAGTAGAACCATTGTACATGTGTCAATATCAAATTGCACCTGCAGAGGAAAAGCCAAACCATTTATCCTGAATTAAACCCAACTGGAGTAAAGGTTACATTAAACAGTGAAATCTGTTCTTTTCAAAGGAGATTTTAAAACAATAACTTCACGTGTGGTCGAGCAATTACTGTAAAGCTGCTCTCCTCAATTCAGGATTAAAATTCCTTTTATCTTTGCCTAGATCTCATCTGCACTATATCTAAAAGAATCAGACATTGAAAGTGACTCACTAACAATTAGGCTTCTGCTTTTAAACAGAGAACTCTTTGAATGTGTATGCAGTAGGAATGTTTTGGGGACGTTCTTTCTTGCAAGATGAAATTTTAAAAAGATATGTTTCTCTAAAAGAAAAGGCAAGAAAATCATTCAGCGGTAGAAAAAGATGTTCAAGTTTCAGCTGTACAGAGGGATGATAATGTTCACTACAGAATGTCAAAAGCAGCATCACTGAAAAATTAGATTGGAACAGTGAATTGTATGCAACCTAATTATATTAACAATGTTACAAAAATCCAGAAGCTTAACAGCTGTTCCATATCTGAGCTGTGGTAAACAGAGTCTCAGCAATCTCTGCCTGAGCCATTCAAGCACCAGACAAAATTCAAGCTGCTTCAGATGTTTGTAGGCTAAGACCACCAAAAAAAGTACAAAATCCAGAGCCATTTGGCCATTCTTCCCAACCTGGTTAAATATACAGTAAAAAAGAAATGCTTATGCCCTTTCTCTTATTCTCCACTTGTCATGAAAAAAACCATCTCCCCTTGGACCCAGAGCACTGTGCTGATGCCTGCCACAAACACTCAAGATAAAGCAGGACCACAAGCAGCTACCCTGGGACTTAAAGCAGCAGGAAGGGAAAAGCCAGCATGACTCATCCTGACCAGGACAGGCTTTCTCCCCCAGAGCAGTGCTGCTGTGACGATTATCTATGTGGTTACCCAGCCATACAACTGTGGCACAGCACAGCTCCTGATTTTTTTCCAAAAGTACTCAAAAGTTTATCATGCTGAGAGTAAAGTCTTGTTCACAAAAAAGTGTCCAAAACTTCTCTGGAAAAAAAAAAATCACAAAAAACCAAACCGTCTTCCTTTAGCCTTGTGGTAAATTGAGCTAAGTAGAAAATTAAAAGGAGATTACATGTTGCAGTATTTCAGCTCCCCAGCTTCCAAAGGAACATTCCAATACCTGCCAATATGTGTGAGTAAGAGAAATGTGGGAACAGTGGAGACCAGAGCTTCCTGTCCTGGGTTCAGGTGCAACTGAGGTATTTGCAAAGCAGTACCCTGCTAGACTCAGGGCTTGGAGAGAAGAGTCTCCAGCTCTCCGGAGGGAGACTGGTTCCCTAATTAACCCAACTTACCCATCCCCAGGGATCTAGATGATGACAGAAACCCAGAAATTATTACTCAGGGCTCCTATACTGAATTACTAAAACTGTTCTAGGAAGAATTATTTCTTTGTTACTGAGGTTACAGATTTGATCCTGTGCAATTTTTTAACATCAGGGAAAAATATAAGGTCCATGACTAATAAAATAGGATTCAGACTCATGAAATTCTCTTTCCTTTGGAACTTTATCTATAGCCATATCATAACTGAGCATCTTCTTACCTTTTGAACTGCATATTGAAAAACCTTCTTTTTATTTACTGATTTATACACATAAAATTCTCTGTTCTGCTTCTTTGCTCCTCTGGTTTTCCCACTTCCTATCAGTCTAACCTATACCTTGTTCTTTGAGCTGAAAGCCCTTGGGAAAGAAAAGAGCTTGTTTTCGCAAAAATATTTTGATGTCTAATAAACAGTTTTATTAATTTTCTGTAGCTTTTGGTAAATATAGTGCCCAACTAAAAATTACACTGTTTTTAATTTTACTACTGACAGATTTCTACAACTTGCAAAAGCAAGTTTAATCTTGATTAAATAGAGTGTCTTCAGGCATAGATAAGATGCAATCAACTACAACTGGCTGACTGATTAGGTGAGAAAAAATAGGGAGAGAAGAGGCTGGCTCACTTTGAATCTTTTTCTTTTTATTAAGAGTACTTTCAATACTGTATAAACACCCAACTTTTCAGAGAAATTAGAAATTGGAAAATAGAAAAAAAATCCCTACTCAACATAAAGTCAGCTCAGAATTCTAGTAAAACACAAAAGGTAGTTAAAAAACATTTAAGTCTCAAGTTTATGTACAGAACAAGTGTTCTTTGGAACTAAGCATCTAATATCTTATCCACAAAAAACTGTCAATTCCAGCATCCTTTTGTGAAACATCCTTCAGCTTACCTATAATTTATATAAATCAGAAACAACTATAATGCTTTTTTCCAGTCATCATTCATTCCTTATCATGCATTACTTCCCCTCCTACCCTGGGAACAGGATGAGAAAGACAATAGTTTGGACATGTAATGAAATAACTATTGCTACCCCTCTTATCTTTCTCCTATTGCTTTGGAAAGCTGTTCTCTCTGGAGTGTGGTCTATGGCAACCACCACCTCCCAATCAGAAATCAGAGGCTGCCAGTGCCCACTGCAGCACCCAGCCAAGCCCTGAATAAACTGCTAAGCCATAGCCCAAGAGAGTGGTCCTCAGTGCCAGCCAGCAAAGCACTGAACCACAGCTTGAGGCTCCTTCACACAGCAACCCCTGCATGCTGCAGCTGATGGAATGTGATTTCACACCTCCTGCAATGGCATAACTGAGATTAAAATACACAGTTCCCAGCTTGCATAAGAGAAGAAACAATCACCCTGGACTGATGACTGGTTTAGGACAACCATTCCCACTCAAGGCTCTGAGAGATATTATGGGATAGCTTTTATACCACACTCATAAGACTATTGCAACTCCATGAATAGAAATTGTGGGTTTTGCAAACTTAGAAGAGACTCATTCTATGCAGAAAAAGCACAGAATTTACAGTGCACTTCAGCAGTAAGCACACATACTCAAGCAGGAAGGAAGCTCTCCTGTGTAAGGAAAAAAATATGCCTACCACAAAGGTTTCCTATTAATAAATATGTATTTTAAAATATCAAAAGTCTGTTCCAGCTTAGACAAATATTTGTGGTGTCTCCAGACACAATGGTAGTCTTATATACTCAGGTTGTTCTAGAGACACTTTAGTCATTGTTTGGAAACATTTCTGAGCAAATTTGCAAAGTGGTGAACAGGATGAGTATATTATCCAAAGCATCTTCATGGCCAAAAGGAAAATGCCAGTCTTCCCCCAATACTGTTTCAAGTGATCTCAAGACTTGCCTAGCTACTGCAGGAAAGTAATGTCTTTTGACTTCTGCATGCCCCTCAGGAAATCTGCTGTGCTACAGACAAGAGGTGTTTGTTTCTGGTGAGCATTTTAAGTGTCAAATCACAGATACAGCCAGACAGTTGACAGTGCAACACTTTAAAAGCATATTTTCCTAATCTCTTAAGATATGCATTAATTAGTGATTATTGGTATAATTAATTAGATAATTAGAGTACATTACAGACTGTTATCATTTTAGATGATGGTTAGTAGCAACACCACATTGTTTTAGTCTTTTTAATTACTCTTCTTACTGTTTTACAACTGGATGGTGCCCTTAGACATTGCTTTGAATAAAAGGGAAAGCATAAACTGTGTTACTCCAGAAGCAGCCCTCAGAGGCACCACCACTCAGAAAACCCTCATGTTCCCCCTGCAAAAGGCTGCTGGAAGCAGGGAAGCTGCCTGGGGCACCAAAAAAATGAGAGCCAATTGGTTTGGACGGGGGTAGAGAAGGGAAAAGGATGTGTTTATTCCTCCTTTAAGTCTCTCTGGATATTTGCTCATAAGCGCCTCTGTGATTCCCTTCCACTGAGCAGAATTTGTTTATATGTTACCTGGCTGTGCAGATTCAAGGAAGAAACTTGACTCCTCCATGCCTCCTGCAAAGCTGAGCTCGGCACAGGACACACCAACCCCCAATTAAGTAGTTGTTGTGATGATGATGATGATGATGATGATGATGATGATGATGATGAGGATGATGAGCATCCCTTTTCCAGAGGTAATACTGGTGGTGTGAACTGTATCATGAGTCATATTTGTAGAGAGCCTGGTAGAAGAGTACAGCAGTGAGTCACACCTTCTGGGATCTGTCCTGGTAAGGAACAGAACAATAGCATCACACACAGGAGGGCAGCTACAGGCACACACTGCATCCTGCTCCACTGCCTCAAGTTGGGGCTACATTACTTTAATATAACTTTTCTTCACAGAGTTTAGAGATTGCATCTGAAGTAAAATTCACATTTCACAACTGAAACAAATTTCTAGGTGGTTTCCTAAATCTCTTAAAGGAAATTACATACATAACTATGAAATATCCACTGGTCCAGAACAGAAAAGCAAAGGCATCCCAAAATTAGACTTGCTTCTATCCCACTGGATCAGTAAAAGTGAAATAGCACACAAACCAATTTGCGGCTTTACTGTTCTAGGTTTCCATACATTTCTATATGTGGCAAAAACTTATCAAAAACATTTTTTTCTTTTTCAAAAAATTTTGGCTGTGAGTTTAATAAGTAATGTAAAATGGGCAGACAGGTGACCTTGAGTCAAGTTCCTCTGAGAGAAGCTGTAATAGTGGTATATAGGATGAAAAATTATTCTCAGTCTCTGAGAAGGTACAAATAATTTACAAGAAAATTAGGCATTTGGAGCCACTGTGAATGGAACCAGCTGTGACTGATCCAGGAGGATCCAGTTAACCCAGTAGCTTATTAGCAATAACAAGAATTCACAGAAATATAAAAAAGTATCATTACTAAAAGCAAATGACCTGTGGAAGCAGAAAGATTAATCAATAAGACTGATTCCCAAATAAAAATCAGTGGTCCTTATGTGTGCTCTTTTTCAACTTTTCTGCCCATTTGAGTTCCTGATAAATTAAAATTGTTACCACAAAAAATATGTCTCATACCTACAGTGTCCACGAGTGTCCAAGACCTCTTCTGAATTTAGTGGTCTTTTAAAGTCCCTCAAGCAAAAAAAAAAAAAAAAGAAGAAGAAGAAGAAAAATCTAAAACTGACCTGGAATATAATTATGAGAAAAATCTATCAGAAGGGGCTCAGGGCACCCCACACAGTCTCTAATGGGGGGAGGTTGAGAAGGTGTTTTTCTGTATGACTTCATCCTCATTTCAGAAGGCAAGGACAGTCAGCAATGTCATTAAGAAGTCGTAAGACAGCAGAGCAACATCCCAAGCCACATCAACTATTTTCCACGCCATCACATGGAATAAGCATAGGATCAACTTCAATCCAAAATCCACTGTGTTGTAGCTATGTCATTGGGCATTTGGACAGCATTTTCAGAACAGCAAGATGTCCTTCTTGGTCTTCTCTCTCAGTGATAGGGGAGTGGATAAGAGTCCAAGATCCAGACCAAATACAACAATTGGGCTAACAGCAGCCAAGGACTCAGTTTCAGAGCACTGTGTGAGATTTCCTGGCTTTTAACCAAGAACATTTTAGTCAATGGAGTTAGAGAAACTCAGTATTTTCTACTTGGTTCCCAGTTCTCCCTGACAGATTTTACTTGTGTTTGCAGTATTGATGATACATCACACACTTGTACCATGACATCCCAACGGTGGTCACTTAA
This sequence comes from Argya squamiceps, assembly GCA_037834095.1. NCBI lineage: Eukaryota > Metazoa > Chordata > Aves > Passeriformes > Leiothrichidae > Argya > Argya squamiceps. The sequence goes on along the minus strand of JBBMKD010000001.1, from coordinate 17,971,989 downwards.
ATCACTGTAAGATCTCACAGAAGATTATTTCTCTCTGAGTGGGGCATTGACATTTCCTTGTTAAAGACTCTCACCCTTAGGGGAGTTTCTGTCACCAGAGCTATTAACAGTGATCTGGATCTAAATACTGTGCTGTATTACCTGCATCCAGATGGCATAAAAATGGAAATTCCTATAAGACTGAGACTTGACATTTGGATGAAAACCATTCTTTCTCTGGTTACTGCCTGAGGTACTCTGAAGTGGTTCTCTTCAAGCATAAAAGCAAAATGGTGACTTACGATTAACATGAGAGAAAAAGAGCTTGCCCACGACTTCATGACAGGGGAAGTCAATTTCTATGCCATTATTCCAATAAATCATGATGTTACTACCTACTCATCCTTCCATGGGTAATACATAGCTGGATGTTACTCCTGCGCTCCTGTTTCATCATCCTCTCCCTATATTTTTTTTTTACCTATAAATAAATATATGTTTCTCTGTGTGTATAATATATATATATGTGATAAATGGATATTTCATATGGCACATCCTATACATTCTAGAGTTCTAAAATGCATATGCTGTAGTAAAGTTAATCCCTTTTCAAGTGAAATATTTTGGTTTAGCTTCTGTTACATATTTAGAACAATTTGCTAGGGAGATAAAACTCACCTTTCTTTGAAAAGACAGTAGAAAGCATATGTGTCACTTCATTTCTACTTCAATACTCTTTTTTGAGGGCTAACCAGCAGCAGAGGTATTACAGCAGTTTTCTGCACAGGGTAGAACTGGCAAGGACCTCTTATGAATGCAGGTATGCCTTTCTTGTAATCCCCTGTCTTGCTGTCTCAGGCTGAGCTTTAATTTCCCTGGTGGGCTGAGTTGCAAGTGAATTTGGCTTGAAGGAATGACTAAGAGAATGTAAATATGAATAAGGTTGTATTCTTTTAGTAAGTGGAGCCATCTGTTGCCACATCTAGAAAAATACTCTCTGAATGGAAGTTACTGTTGATGATGTTACAAAACAGTCTCATACACTTGCTTGGTGACATACAATGTTATAAGTTTAATACATCAGTTTTCTGGATTGAATTTGTTGTGGGGATAAGATTTTTTTGAGGGAAGAGGGGCATCCTCACATGTTGCTGCACATCGGCAGCTTCTTCCCACAGAAATTCTTACAAGTCTTTTCATAGGCTCCAGCAGCTGTACTTCATTCCAAATTAGGGTAAAAAAAATTATCCTATTACAGGGAAAACTTCTATCAAGTGTATTCAAGAAGAGTTTGACTTACAAGAAGCCAACAAGGCCAGCCTTATGCTGATGTTGCCACTGCTGCTCCTCTGTCAAAGTTATGAATATGTCATTAGTCACATCTGCAGGCACCATGCAAGACTCAGTGTCACACCACTGTGCAAGAGGAGTCAAAAAATGAAGATATTGTTCAAGATAAATCTTCTAAGAATTTCTGAATTTCTTGTTTTGTTTTTTTTTTTTCGTGGTGGGGGGCGGGGGGGTGGTGGTGGTAAGATGAGCATTGGGTTTTTTTTTTTTTTGATTTATCCATAATAAAATAATAGAGAATCTACAAAAAATTTGAAAGCCTGTTCTTATAATAAAATATTTAATTTTGCCTATTTGGATAAAATGTGCATGCTTTAATATTTTATTGGTCATAGACCTGGAGTCAAAGACCATCTAACCAAAGAAATGTAATGTATTTTTATTACTGCAAATACCTTGCCCAAGTAACATTAGAAAGTCTTAGTAACAAGGACTGTATGATTAAATACTTTCTTTTTTTTTTGCAGTTATTACAAGTCTCCATTTACTAAAGGATATTCAAATATCTAAAAATACAGCCTGTTATATCTGAACTAATTACACAGTTCATGCTTGATGTTTTCTATCTATTTTATTCATTTAGGTTCAAGTCAATTAGAACTCAGTTAATTTTCCTGAACATCATCTTCTATTTGATATCACCAACCATATAACTGTGATTATCTAGTGGTAAAAACAATTTTTTGATTAACCATTGCATATAAGAGAAACAAATTCAAGTATAAGTTGTTTTCTGACACTCCTTCATTTTATTGAAGAGAAGCATGTGAAGTCAATTAAATGTATTTAGGCCATTTATCTAGTTAATGCGATTTTCAAAGATCATTTGGTGTATGTGATAATATATAATCAATATAGCCTGCAAGAGCCAGTTGAAGCTCTGTACAACACAACTGAGGAGGTCACAGGGATATGCAAGTGCTACTTTGATTTGGTTTAGCTTTTAATGATGTACATCAGTACATCAGCACACTTATCTTGAAGCCAGCTTCAGCAGAAAATACTGTTTTCAGACCACTGAAAATAACATCTATGCCTTCTTGAGCTTCAGCAGTAACTGTGTTACTGTTGAACTGTGTTCAAACTACAACAGTTTGAAAGGAAAAATGGAAAGATTTTCTTGTCTCCTCTCTTAGGACGGGGGATGATGGTATTAAGAGGGCTTATGTGAACTCTTTGAATCTTGCATGAAGAGTTAATAAAAAATCTGAAATTTACTATCAAGCTTAAGAGTACGTTATCTACTGTGATTCTTGCAAGTGCTAGTCAATTCTTCCTATTAGGGATGCAATTTTAGTTATCTGACCTATTTAAACACATCAATCTTGATCCTTTCCTCTTCATTATCTTTATGGTACCATTCTAGAGCTTCACACTCCCTCACTGCTCAAAAATTTAGTGCCTTTTGTGAAGCCTAATTTTTGGTTGAACAGAAAATTGTCAGAAATTAAGGACCTGCCAGGTTACAAATCTGGACAACACATTCTTCTGGACCATATTAAATAAAGACATTTGCCAAAAAGGTAGAGGAGACTAATGTAGTGTCAAGCTCATTAATGTTGGACTAGCACTGAAGATGGATATTGTCATGTTCAACCTTGTATTAGCAGCATCCATTATTCAATAAATTATTAAATTAATAGACAGATGGTAACAATGGGTGTATGTCCTCATTTAATTATTTGATGACAAGGAACTGAACTTATGGTCATCTTATGTCTATAGATTTAATAATTTATAGAATAATAATTTATTGATTCCCTACTATTTCTACAGGAGATAGAATTCTATTTCAATAACCATCCATTTTTGTCGGAAGCTGTTATTACCAGGCTCTCTGGTGGCTGTACATGAACTAATTGCAAGATGGACTAATCCTTCTGCAGCTTCATTCTAAATGCTGGGACTGGAAGGCATTAAAAAAAAAAAAAATCCTTCCAAAAAACATTCACTACTGAAATAGCCTTACAGCAGCACAATCACAAAATTGACCTCTAAAAAAATGAATGGATAGAGGGAGTAAACGGTGTTATGTTTCATTAGATTGAACAGAACTCATTTGGCTCTTGTTGATTAATTGAACTTTTCTAATTGAATAAAGTGCAGATTTTTTAAAAGTATATTTTTGATAGGCATTATCACAAGTGGAATAAAAGCTCTTTTCTAATTAAAAATATTCTTTTTATATTTGATTCTGTGGCTTACATTGCAATATACTTTGATATGGCATCAAATATGCAAAATGGGAAGCACTCACTGCAATTATTCATATATAATAGCCATTTTCTTACTTCTGAATTTTATTATTCAAGTTATGATAGGTTCTCTGAAGACAAATGACATCTCTCCTATCTTTCACACTACAGAACAGTCTGAAAAGCTAGGTAAAATTTACAGTGTTTTTGATTTAATTATACATTTTGCCTGTACTATTTTGGGCTGTGTAAAGTGATAAGATCTTGCTGGTTGCCAATTTCAGACTATTTCTATGAACCTATAGGGACAAAACAAGCTAGAGGACTGATGAAAAAGTTGGTTTTCTGTCCACATATACAGTCCCTCCAGAAATAATATCACAGCAGCTTTCTGAAATTTCCTCAGGAAAAGGATCCCAACTTTTTTTGAAACTTTCAAAAAGAAAAAAAATGCTCTTTCAAAGAAAGGAGGAAGGATAGATTAGTGCCTAATGATATTTGGGGGTGGTTTAGGCCTAACAAAAGAAGAGAAGCACAGCATGGCTAAGGCATATTCCCTGAGATATCACAGTTTAGACTGAGCCTCGCTATTATTCATCTGGTGATGGTTAATTAAAACTTTGGTGGATTTTATAACGAATGTAGGTACTGGCTTAAGTAACTTGAAGTATGTTCTTTCAATAGGAACACTTAGGTGTAAAGCAATGCTAAGGCCAGTCAGAAAGCAGACAAGGATAGCAGAGGAAGCATTATTATATTCCTCTTCACTGCAACTAATTTCGGAACAAAAATGCTGCTCAGCTGGAGTAACTACAGGAAACTCCACAAAACAGCAGTTAAAAGCTGAATAGTAGAACTGAAACTCTGCAGAAGCATTGAAGGCAAGGGAAAAAGACTTAAATGTTGCTTCTCTCTTTGTCTTCAAGCAGTGGGTAAAAACAGAAAAGAAAAAGGTGTTATTTCTGACAATAGTTGACTCTGAAGCTCTTGATGATTTTAGTAGTTTTCAGTTAACTTGCAGAAGAAGCTGTATTGAAACTGTATTATGGAAATCTGAACTGCATTCCATGTAAAAGGAGAGGTGAGAGACAGCTTCTAAATGAAAAATATTGTAAGTACAAAAAGCTGTCTTATAATTTTACAGATTTTAACAGAGTTCTTTGTAAGAAATTCAGCTGCTTTTGGGACATAAGATAAAATCCCTGGGCTGGAAGCCCCAGAACCATGTTGTGGCACAGCCAAGTGAAACTAAGTTTCCAATAGTAGTAATTAAACTGAACTGAAAATTCTTTAAGTCTACAAATGGTGATCAGTGACAAAAAGCAAATAATACATTTACGATAGAAAAACAAATAAAAAACCCCCATCGTAAAACTGCAATAACAATAAAGCTTCAAAGAAGCAAAGAAAATGGTAAATAGAAGATAAATAACCAATGAGGCCTCTGTTAATTTCAGGCCAAGAAAGGTTTCCAATGTAATTCATGAAACAAAAGAAAAAGTGTTTGTAAAAGCTACAGCTAGGAAGGAATGACCATATAAAAGAGGGAGATGATCTCTCCTCCATAAATCAGTAGGTGAACAAAACAGGAGGACATAAAAGCACCTTCCCACTCCCCTAGACAAAACCAGAAGTCAATATAACCAATACTTGGCCAAATAGGATCACATCTTCCATCTCAACAGGAAAGTTAAGTACTGTCAGGAAGAGTATCCAAAATACATGAGAATTTTAGGGCCTTATTTCCCATAAGTGGGAAGCCCTCTGCAGAAAAGGACAGAGATTGCAACATCCAACTTTCCAGGTTGCTACAAGGATTAATTTATATACAAAGTCACAAATAAGGGGGAAAATAATTAAAATTTCAATCATTTGACAGATTCCATCTCAGATTTTATCAACAATGTTTATGCTTCTTACTTACTAGGTTTGATTATTTTGAGAGTCAGCTAACTTTTTTGGAAAGGTATCCTGAAGAAAACATGCTAAGTTTAGAAAGATATGAAATTAACTTACAAGTATTTTGTCTTAAGCAAAAGGTTATCAACATGGAAAAAATAATAAAATAAACTTAGCAAAAAACCCAAACAAATTAAAAAAAAAAAAGTGTGGAAATTTGCTGTTAGTGTTGATTGACAAAAAACCACTCAACACCCACCCACCTCTGTTTCTTCCAACTCCTCCATCCTCACAGGGAAAAAATGTCAAAATTAAGCAGCAGACAAAAAGAATAAAAATGGTCAGCCAGCTACCTAAATAAGATCAAGAGTTTCCCTAGAGTAATATTGTCCCTCTCTGCAAAGAGGTAGATGCTACAGATAAAGAAATAGTTGTGCATCTGAAATTCCCTTACACTGTTATTGCGACAACTTATCTCCACATCTGACCAGTGCACACGGTTTAATGGACATTAATTTACACAGAGGAAAGATTTAAACATGTCACCACAGCTAACTGCTATTGCCCACCTGAGGTAATGACAGAAAAGGGTTTTAATCTGTATTAGAGTTTCGCAAAAATCCTGCAGAAGGCAAACTCTACCATATATTTGGGTCACACAATTGCAGAGGAATAATAAAGACCAGTTTGGCCTCTGCTGAAACTTTCTTCCCCAAAATGGATTGCGTTAGATGTTCACATCACAGTCCCTAAAGACATGAAGCAGAAAATACCTCAGAAAAAAAATCCCAGTTGGATTTGGGGTCCCAGAAATGGCCACAGCATTCTCAGCAACTCTATAAAAAGCAATGGTCAGGAACACAAGTGGAAGTAAAAGAGAAAGCCTGTGGGAGTTTGTGAGATTTTCATCACAGTTACCAAAAAGACATTTTTCCAAATCCCAATGACAGACAAAAAAGGATGAAGAGCTGACTGGTCCCAGGCAAACAAACAGCAACCACAGCAGGCTGGGCCAGCTGGGCCAGCACACAGGACACCCAAAAATAATAGTCTTAATGCTTCTTGATAGTACTGTAGGTAATATTTTAAGAAAGACTCACAAGCCTGCTAAAGCACACAGAATTCCACAAAATAATCAAACTTTCATCGTGAGTATGATGAATACAGAGGTTGCAAACACTAGAAATTCTGTATCCTGTGTTTGGCTGCAAAAAGAAAACTCACATATTTAGGCATGTCCTACTTAGACAGGCTGATGTGCAGACCCAGGTGACACCACAATATATGGTGAGAAAATTGGTTTGAATTTAACTGCATTCTGAGAGGGGCACGAACAGAGCTTTGGGCTCCATTTCAGGAAAATAAAGTATTTCAATTTACCTTTGGTAATTTTTCTTCACCATTGGTGAAGAAAACTTAAAGACTTGCTTAATAATAAGTGATTAGTCCTAATGACTTCAAATTATCTTAAACTAAAAAACAAATAATTTCTGGTTTATGAATAGAAAAAAAAACCTTTATCAAAAATATTTTACTGAGCACAGAACCATAGATGTTCAAGTAGCAGGGTAACTGCACCTTGAATGTTGGTCTCTCTTGGTGGACCAGCTGCAAATGTATACAATAGTTGTTAGAAGTGATTATTTTGATTTATTTTTTCCTTCTTTTTTGGTGGTGGTGATGCCCTAAGTTTTAGCTTTCATAGTTTTCAGATTCTGTACTGCATATAATTTTGAACTTCATATAAAGTGTTAGCAAGGTGTCTTCACAGTTTAGTTTGACAAAACAATCCTTTTCCAGCCCAAAGATGCTGTTGCAGCTTCAGGCCCAGAAAGTATAAAAAACAGCAGGCTGAGGACAGTAGTCTGGGGGGAAGGAATTTCATAACCTGAAGCTGTAATTGGACAATTAACCCCAATATGCAAATGGACCAAAACCTATAAAAGTGTGAGAATGTGTGACAAATGTGTTGTCCATCTTGGACTTAGCCACTGCTGAGGTCTTGTACTGCCCAAGGTGTGTTCTTTGAAGGCCTTTTTAATAAATACCTACTTTATTCCTTTAACTCTGTCTAGCTTCTGTTCTAGGTAGTCTCGCAAGGCATCAGTGGCTGTTGTTCTGAATGTCCATATCACTATTAAACATAAACATGAAGAGTCCCAAGAAAAATGAAATACACTCAGAACTGTTTAAAGATCATTTAAATCAAGTGTGCAGTACTCTTATCTTTCCCTAGTTAAAACCTCCTGATTTAAGGCTGTTAGCAATAACATGAAATAAACATATGCAGGTTATGAAGTATTCAGAAAGATTTTTTAAAAGGGAAAAAACTAACATAAAACTCAAATTAATTAACTTTCCTTGTAAGTAGTAGTGTACATCCTGTATTATTAAGTATGCAATTACTGTGTAATGAGGCACAGCTGTAAAATATTTAAACTCTTTTTCAATAATTTTAGTTTGGTAAAACTGCGAGATTTCTGACAATTCTAGCATTGTTAACATGATGAGGTAATTCTGCAACAGACATTTGGAAATGACCATCATACAATTATCAGGTTTTTTTCTCTTCATGAAGAGAAGGGTAAAATTTCTGAGAGTGCCTGAACTAGTTGGAAGCATAAATTTTGCTTTGAAAGACAGGGCATGAACTCTGACTACAATAAAAGGTGATTTTGAATGCTGGTCTTTGTACAAACCTGAAAGACAAAATTTCTCCACTAACTACACTGAATACATTTGAGCTAATCGTCAGACAAAGTCTAGCAGAAAACATGGACAACATTTCCTAAACAAGAAATGTTTTTAACTGAAATTTTTCAAGCAGAGGTGGCATAGGAATGAAAGATCACTAGGAATTCTTTTATGTCTCAGCATTATAATTCTGTTCCTAGTTTGAAAAAGCAAGCTGTGAAACAAAGACAACGCACAACTCTTATGTTCTGACTACACAAGAACATGTAACACCATAAATTTCACCCAGTACTGATCTTTTCCATAGTTAATAATTACTTCTATTTCTTTTGTTACAATAACAATACTTAGAGTGTAGGTCTAAATTCTATCTGAGACCCGACTTCTTTGTCTAACAAAACCTGTGTGGGAAAAGGAAACAGGTCTCATTACCTGAACTCTCTCTGTATGGTGTCCTCAGTCAGAATTTAGCTTCAGAGTTTAGAAAGGAAAGATTATAAAGCTGAAAAGTGCCAGTATGAACCTGAGAGATACATCGTGAAGCCCACTCAGAACTAGAAGCACAAAACTCCACAGATAAGGAGCCTACCTGCATGCACAATCATGCCATTTACCTTCTTGACCACCTGGGCACACACTGGCTCATGTTTATCCCCTGTTGACCAGCACCTCAAGGTCCTTTTCTGCTGGGCTTCTGTGGGTTGCTGTGACCCAAGTGCAGGACCAGGCTCTTGGCCTTGTTGAACCTCACATCAGTGGCCTTGACCCATTGATCCAGACAGTCCAGACCCCTTCTGCAGAGCCTTCCTGCCCTCCAGCAAATCAGTACTCTCACCCAACCTGGCATTGTCTGTGAACTGACCAAGGGTGCACTCACTCCTTCCATCCAGACCATCAACAACAATCTTAAACAGGAATGATGCCAACACTACACCAGCTGCATGCTGCAGAGTGGACATGCCTCATATGAGGGTTACAGAAGGGAAGATAGAAGGGGAAAAATCACATATTGTTCATTTGTGGACCCCTCAGAAGCCTGGGGAGGATTGATACTCTCTAAAAAGATATAATATATAGTCACTTAAGAAAATAAACATTAGCTGCTCTGGAATAACCTGAAGATGGAGGAGGAAGACATCTGACAGAGAGTACTGATGCCTTAAGTTTTGGCTTTTATATTTTTCAGATTCTGTACTGCATTAGTGTATAACTCTGAAAGGAAGGTCTCTTGCAGTTTGGTCAGACAAAACAATCCTTCCAGGCCTGAGAACCAAGGTCATCATCACATCCTCAGGCCCTGAAAAGTGTAAATAAAGTTAAACTGGGGAAGAGCAAACTGGGGGAATGTGACTTCATGACCTGAAGCTGTAACTGGACAATTAACCTCTGATATGCAAATAGACCAAATTTGTATATGTCTGAAAAGCTTCTAAATGTTGTCTATCTTGGATGTAGCCTCTGCGAGGCTCCTGCACTGCCCAAGGTGTATGTGTTAAAGGCCTTTAAAAAATATCTACTTTGTTCTCTAACTCTGTCTAACCTCTACTCTAGGTAGCCAGTCCAAGGCATCAGTACCAGAACACACCAGGAGCATAACAAAGGTGATGAGAACTGTGAAAAGAATCCAATAGACTTCCTGTAAGGCACAGAAAAGTAAACTAAAGAACAGTATCTCTTAGAGATAAAAGTCTCTGAGTAAAGTATTAAACTTTTTTCAGTTTCCATGCATTAATAATTCAAAAAGACAGAGCAGGTATTGGACAAACACTCATTCTCCCCGCTACAAACCAAATATATTCTGCATTTGCTACCTACAACACAAATAATATATAGGTAATGTGAATCCTGGATGACAGAAGTCACACAATCAGATGTAACATACTGTGACTTGCTGTTCCCACAACTTGGACAAAGCTTTTATATAGAAAACCAAGATTAAGAAAAATGAGTCACCTCAGGGAAGCCACCCATAGAGCAGCTCAAGACATTTAATGCATTTCTTGACTGCTGAAATCTTTCCACAAATAATTATGAAGGATTAGCTACAGAATTGTCATTCTGTTTGCAGGTAAAGCTTTTAGGTTTTGGAGACACTAGGTCCTGCACAATGTGTTATTTCCCAGCGTTGTAACTATTACATTCAAATTACATATTGCTACTCCTGGCAAAGATGACTTGGAGGTATTTTATAGCTACATGTTCAGGCTAGCAACAAGTAAGCATTTGTTAGGGAACAATGGCACAAAAAACTGTGAATAAAACTGTGAGATTTCGTTTGGATGGGTATGGATATCAATTCCTTAATGGACATGTGCACAGGCTATTTTCTATATTGTCATATACTACATGTGTATGTATATACACACAGACACAGGGTAGCATCAGGATAACTGAATGAGAAAAACCTAGAAAGAAATAACTCTAAAATCCTTGAAGAAAGCCAGATCCCATTCAGTCTCAAACCTTCACTTTCTCCAGGCAACTGCATCATAACTCCAGTTACTCACAGTCTCTCACAGGAAGGTGAGGAGCAGATGGCCAAATTTATAAAACATGATTTATCCATCTATCACATCCCATTTTTCCTCTTCAATATCCATCTTGCCCATCCTCCATGCTCTGTAACTTTGAACAGATACTGAAGATACCAAACTAAGGTTTAAAAATTATCCTTCCTCTGTTCTACTTATGGTATTTGACGCTAAATTGCACCAGCTAGTGCAAAACTCTTTTACCTTGCATAAATAGCAACAATGCTGGTGACTGCTTCTTGGACCATGCCCTGCACTACGTCCTTAAAATGGTTTTACCTCATTAGTGATGGAAACATTTCAACTTCATTAATGCAAGATGCTGTAATTAGCCACAAAGAGGAAGAGAGACTGAAGGTTGGATATTTCTAGGTCTGAGATTCTGTTGGACTACTATTCCCAAAAAGGGGAGAGGTGTGAAGTTGAGACAGAATTTTGCTGTTACTGAGACCACTGCTCAAACAACTTGAAAATTGCTGCTGGTAGCTTGCAGTGATCATTCAAGAATTACACTTCTGGGGTTTTTTGCCAGAAATATACTTGCAGTGAAGGAAAGAGATCAAAATACAAAGTCCAAGACATAGTTTACTACGGAAGTAATATCAGTCCTGCTCATTAATGGCTGGAAAATGACCAAGACAGGATCCTGAGGTATTCAGAGTGCTGGCCTTTGGCAGCTTTTTAAGCAAAATGACAGCTGAGAGAACTTTGAAAAGTATGTTTTTGCTACTTATAACTCATACCAGAATACAGAAAGAGCTGAACCCAAATGAATGACCAGTAGAAAAGTCTTAGAATACATTATTTCTGAGCAGATGACTACAATTTTTATGATGTGACAGAGACAATTCCGCACTCTTAGACAAACTGCTGGATACTCAGAGAAATCTAGTCATAAAGAGAGACAAATCATTGCTAATGTTTAAACACATCCTAGCCCTTGTATAAAATACACATAACAAAAGCAACTCTAAATGTTCCAGTATCAGTTCAATAAAGTTATCTTTTTCATTCCAGTCAATTCTTTCCATATCCACATGGAACTGAGCTTCCAAGCTCAGTCTTACTCACAATGCAACATCTGCTTTTTTATACACTTCTATACCTATAATTGGCACGCTTTCAAGTTCCTAGTCTTTTCTTGAAGTAGAGGTTAATCTTCCTTAGAAGCTTACCTTTTATTCTTGGAAGTTTGCCTTTTATTCCTGTTTAATTTTGCTCAAGGAAGTTCTTTTGCATTTTACAAAAGTGTTTCATGAAACTGCTTTAGAAATCAAGTGGTGATGCTCAGAGCATATTACATTTGAACTACAGAAAAGCTGCCAGACATATTTTTTACACTTTTTTTTTCTTTTTTTTCATAAATAAACTCAATTGTTTTTGCTTTTTTGGCCAACAGTTTTCAATATATCAAAAAATTATTACTGTTCTGTCCTGATTTCATCTGGGAGACTGTTAATTCTCTTCCTAGTAGCTGTTGTAATCTGTAATGTTGTGTTTGGGGTTAAGAATGAGAATAATGTTGAAAACACACTGGTGTTTTTAGCTGATGCTGAGTAGTGCTTACACTAAATCAAAGCCTTTCATGCTTCTCCCATGGCCCCACTAGCCAGTTGAGGGGTTGAGGAGAACAAGAAGCTGGGAAAGAACACAGAGGGGACAGCTGGCCACAACTGTCCAAAGGGATATCCCACACCATGGGATTTTTTCTCAGTATATAAACGATGAGGAAAGATGGCTGAGGGGGGCACTGCGTGGAAACTGGCTGGGCATCAGTTGGCAGGGAGTAAGTAATTGCATTGTGCATCACTTGCTTTCTACATTCCAATTCTATTATTATCATCATCATCATCATTATAATCTCTTCTTTTTCAGTCTTATTAAATTGTCTTAATACAAGAATTTTACTTTTTTTCCCCAGATTCTCTCCCCCATCCCGCCAAAGGCTGTATGGTGATTAGCTCTCTGCTGGGTTAAACTATGACTTTATTTATTGCTACAGAAGCACAGGAGGGGTGATACACACATGTCTAGGTAAAGCCTTACTGACTTCTATAAACATAAACAGATGCAGCAGTACAAACAGCTTTTGTAGCTCTTTTCCCTACATTTAGAAAATGCTACCTTATGAATGTAATAAATGTAATAAATTCATAAATGTCAGGGGTTCATTTAGTGAGCAGGAAACTGTTTCTCTTGTTTGTGGATCCTGGGCAAATTCACATTAACCATTCTGAAATTAAATAACACAGGAAAAGATATTAGTTTAAATTCAAGCCAGAGCTAAATTCATATAACTTGCTCTGAAATTCTGAGTGTTAGCTGAATGAAAAAGAAATTGTCACATTTTATTTCATGCTGGTGATCCTGGTTGCCAGATTTAGTGAGTGATTAGCATACAGAGCATAAAAAGAGCACAGGAGTACAAAGCAAGGTGAGGGCATGCTACCTGATGAAGCCCTCAAACATTGTAGAGCCAGGATGCCACCAAACAGCCAGACTGGATGACCAGGCTGACTGAGAGAAGAATACCATTATGTAAAAAAAAAAAAAAAAGCTTTCTCATCCGCTGCAGACTAGGTCTGCTTCTGGAGTGGTATTAATGGAATAGTGGAGAAGCAGACCTGAACAATTTGGATGCTATTTGTGTAGCTGAATGGGAGACATCAGGCCCCTACAAATCAGTTCCGTGGGCAGCTTGCAGACAGGAGAACTTTCACTTCACCCTCTACTTCCACAAAAAGGGAGGCTGAGCTATTCTTTTAGTACATAATAAAAGCAGGGACACTGACATGCCAAACACGTCCAGAGGCCTTAGCTGAGGTGATTACTGTAGCTAGCCTTTCACCCTTGCCTGGGCTTAAAGAGTCTCAATGTGTGTAAGTTTAGTTATTAAACTGGTAACTTGTAAAATGGTAGCTTATAAAAATTTGTAATACAAATTGGAAGATACTTCTATATATATTCACTTTCAGTGGGATCTATTAAAAGCATAGGCCTTAGAAATCTGTTAAATCTATTTAAAATCATATAAAACCTCATACAAAAGTATCACCTTTACCCCTCTAATACATAGACAGGAGTGCAAAGAATATAACATCCAGATAAACTGATGTAGAAACAGCCAGCTGGTAAATTCACACCTGGTTTCTTGACTTCTTTGTGTTGGAGGAAAAGGACAAAAAACAGAGAAAAAATTCTGACTATCTGATAAAGGTAAGGTTGGAGTTCACAAGGCACAAGTTCACAGATTTCTGTTCTCTTTCACTACAATACAAACATCAACACGATATTGGGTGTCTGAAAGATTTTTCTCTAAGAGTGTACAACCTGCACATACAATCAATATAAACTCAGGCTCACTACACATTTGAACCTGAGATGTACTTTGGCACTGGAAGATAGCCAGCCAATTTAGGAGTATACATTACAGGAATTATGAGAAGTAATTTTTAATGGGAAAGAGTTCATTTGTGGAGCAAATGCAGTGTAGACAAGCGAAATACAAGCATCTTATTTTCCTCTTTCTATACCTGCAGGTGCTATACAGCCACAGGGAATTCAGGGAGGCAAAATGCTGAGGGAAGGTAAGAAATAAAAAACAACCAATATTGCTTATGTTTCTTAGAACAGCCCTCTTCTAACCCCTGGAAAGCAGAAGTGATCTCAAACTCCACTGGAACTAAATCACATGAGATCCATTATTCCATCTGAAACACAAAGCATGTGTTAGCACTAAATAATTCCTATGAAACCTGAACTATATAATTCATTCTATATGGCCTCCTTCCCTGGGGATTTTTATTTCATTAACGAAAAACAAAACTCTTGCTTAAAAAAAAATACACTGTTCAGCACTTCCACTTGAAAAATGCCTTGATCTTAAAGAAAGCAGCCTCATCAGTTTAATGACAGTTTGTTGATTACATTCCATTAAAACGGAAAAAAAAATATGGCTTTGTAAGGGGAAATTTAACCTTTCAATTAAAATACACCTTCTTGTCACTCCTCCACCTTGGTCTCTCTATTCCATTCCCTTTAAGATATTTATTATTCATCTGCTTTCTGCTCTGATCTGAAAGCTTCTGCCAAGGCATGGTCTGATGAAAAACAAAGCCTGGTTTCATCCCAGGTGCATGAGGGGACTGTGACAAACGGTGCCCATTGCCTCAGCTCCCTGTCTCATGGGTAATGCACAGTTATCAGCAAGGAAGACTGTCACAGCAGCTTATAAACTGAAGAGGGGACATTAGCATCGCATTTTGTGCCTCTGTTTCTCCTGTAGACTAGCTGCCCTTAGGGAAGACACTTCCATCAGAGACAAGTAGCTCAGTACTGCTCTCTGCTGCTTGTTCCAGCTCTTGCAGCCGCAGCTTTAAACTGTCACTGAGAAGAGAAATCCGTCAGGTGTAGGGAAAAAAAAGCAGAAGATGATCACTTCAAGTACTTCATTCTATGGTTAAATTAAATTTAAGCCCTCTTCCCATTCATTCCCTTCTCCCACCCTCACATGAGACTTGCTTTCTGAACTGTCTTCCCTTTGAATTCTAGAGGGGAAAAAAGTCTATTTTTCAAAATTTGGTGCTTGATCTCATACAATATTCAAACTACCTTGCATTCACCTTTTCAAAGAAGAATGCACTCTATAAAGAACACACCAGGCATTATTTGTCACTTCCACACATTAGTGCACTGTGGCTGACTGCAAATAAGTCAAGCTGGTTTGTTTCTAAAGCAAATGCAAATATGGGGAGGTGGTGGGAAGGGGAGGGAGGGGAAGGGGCAGGAGAATTTAATAGCTCCTTGATGCTCTTTCAAGGAACATTTGCAAACAGTTGGAAAGTACAGCTGGCTCAATCCTTACTCTTAGCATGTTTTGGCTAAGAAGGCATGACTTGGGGCCATGAGCCACTGTGGTCTGAGATGACACCAGAGAAGATGCATTCAGTCTTGCAATGGGTCTGCAAATGCATCAGGACAATTGCCAGGACAGAGCAAGGATACAAGAGGGGAATAATAGCAATAGCACAGAATTCTCAGTCTCATTTCATCTACTGCTCCAGGGACAGTCACAGCAGAATGGGAAATGTTGCTCAGCTCCACTTCAAAAGTCTCAACACCACCCATCTTTTTCGGAGCAGTACATAAGACAGCACGTGGTGTATGGCCATAAAGAGGAAAAGAATGGAAGCTAGTGCCTAGCCTACTAATGGAGGTCTGTGGCTTTAGCTAGCACCAGTAAAAAACTTTGATCAAATACCCTGGCTACCACTGAAGCAGACAGTTCTGCTGTTAAAAGATTTACAGCTATTAACAGCACACAAGAGTACAATATGTTGGAAAGTGTTATTGAGTGAACATTTGAGAAGGGGTTTCAAAAATGAGGCATATGCACATTTAGCCTAATATGCTTTAATAGCAAGTGTCAGAAAATGTCAGAAAGGTTACTGGATACTGCAGATCATTCTCTTCCTATAGGCATAACCACGCTGAAGTGCTCATATCAATGGTTTCAGAATTGCCTCAGCTGGAACGGGAAGGCAGACCTGATCGCGCAGTGATTTGAACATCCTCTGCCTCATGTGCATCCAAAGGAGCCTGACCTTGTTAGGCAGGGAACTGCAGGCAACTAAGACATCAGAGAAATTGCTGGCAGTAACAGGAGGCTAAAAACTTGGGTAGGGAGGATCATCTTGAAGCAACTAGACTTAAGAGCTCTAGTTTCAGAGGCAGCTCTTTGACCTGTGTGAAATCCATGCCTGTGAAATGGGGATACCACCTTTTTTCTTTGTGCTTAGAACACACAACCTCATTAGAGTGTGAACCACACAAGGACACACCAGTTAACTACAACTGGAATCACTCAGCAGTGCAACACTTGTCACCACATGTGGCTTGTTTTCTGGTATCAGTCTTTGCTGAGACTTCCAGACCCCTGTAAAATGTAAAACTCAAGAAAGAGTAAACTGAGAAACGTTCCTTCCCCAGATGACTGCACTGTGTAAGGAAGGGAAAACCCAAAACCAGTGCTACATTTTAACCTGAGAGCCTCTGATGTCAAGGATTTAAAACTCAATTAATAACTCATAATAAGTACTGAATTTATTTCTTGTTGCAAGGGTTGTGCAACAATTTACAGACTAGGATGGATGGGATGTTTCACATAGATTTTTCTCTGCTTTGAGGCAGGCTTCAGCTCAAGTGCCTGAGACTTTCCAGTTTGTTCTGGGGAGCAGGATTAGTCTCACATACTGATTTTGAATTCCATTTCCAGCTTTCTGGTTGTTGCTACATGTGGCTATGAGATGTTTTCTGGAGGTTAATGCCTGAAGCCTAGACCATTCAATTCTTCTTAATGCAACTTTCATTGCTTCAGTGCTTAGGGAGTGAAGAGGATCTTATTATTGTTTTAAATTTGCACCTAGTATCAACATATATTTCTACACTTATAACAAGAACAAAGTAACAGCAAGTAAATTAAGACATGATGCAAAGGAAGAGCTGTTTGGTCTTAATTTATAAATGCAAGTTTTGTCATCACTTTAACTGGAACTCTAAATAATATGAGACAACCATCAAACATGGTTCTTAAGCCTTCCTGAAAACAGGCAATTTTCAGTATCCTACTGATGATGTTCAGATGGGCTGTCCTGCCATCCATGCCTGAGCTCCTCACCTTAGAATTCCTAGCACTTAAATCCAGAGGAAGTTTATCATGACTCTACCAGGGTCAGGTGCTTAAATAAGTCAGATTTCTTAGCAGGGCTTGCATGGGATGAAAATGGGGTAGAACTTTTTAAACTGATGATTTTATTTGCAGCATAATGACATGGGCCTCTGGACAAAGCAGTTTTGTGGAATCCAGACTGGTAACACTAGGCTGAAGAGAAGATCAGTCTGAAATAACTTGGAGATCACCAGTTGCCCCATGGGAACATTAATCTAGATAAAGCAGATAGTGGCTGCACTAACAATGAAAATTATTAGAGAGAGTGATTCATTTCCTCTTTTTCCTTTTTAGTACCATCTGGCAGTGTGAATACAAGACCAAAGCAAAAAACACTGTTTTGTTCAGCTTGACAAAAGCTGGTTAGCATGAACTGTTTAGAGAAAGGTGCTTCATTGCTTTACAACCATTACTCACCTAGGCTGTTTTCCAAAGGCATATGTATAAAGGAAAATGTTAGTTTACAAAGAAGTGATCCCTTTCCCATTTTAAATAAAAAGAAGAGGAAAAGGGGTTATTGCATGAGCTGAACCACTCCACACCCAGCTGTCAGAGTTTGCTTTACCAGTTCTCTGGAAGTTCACAGCGAGCCAGTGACTTTGCCATTTAAGCAGCTACAAGCTTTCATTCATTCATTCATTCATTCATTCATTCATTCATTCATTCATTCATTCATTCATTCCTGTTTGAAGGCTGATACAAAGAAAGGATTTGCCCTAGAGCCTTTCCTTACTAGGAGGAAAGCAGAGAATATGCTTTTCCCCTCAGTCAGTGTTTATAAGACTGATTTGGACTAGCTGCCTGCTCTCCACTGCTAAGTGTTAAATCTTAAGCCAGTAAACCTTTAAACTATTGCCTTCTTGAGAAAGTCTCCATTTCCTACAGTGCACGCCCTAAAATAATACCCAACGTGACACAGACTACCAGTCCAGGGTGGAAGAATGTACACTGCCCTTGCCCAGCTTTCAGAAGAGAGGATGCAGCTTGCAGCAGCCCTGAAGCACTAAACCAGCAGGAGGAACCCCAGAAAATATACAAACTATTCTTCACACCTCTGTGTAGGTCTTAGATACACAAAGGAATTCATTAATGCTAGTGGAATACATGTTATCTTTCAGTTATTTTAACTGTCAGGATCTTAAGGGAGGTTTTAATAAAAGTTTCAAAGCATCTCAAATAAGTTGCTAGATTTAATTTTCCACCGTATCCAGAGTGCAAGGGTCCTTAAAACAGTTCTGAACTTTGCAAAAACTACAACTTGGTTCTAACTCAAAATACTCAGGATGTTAAATGACACAGATGTACTTACCTATTTCATCATTTACAAAGCAAAGCACTTAAAGCCCAAGCAGTGAATATTACAAGCCATAATAAATTTTACATCTCCTACATAACAAACATCCATTATTCATATATTATTCACATTTACATAAAAGGAATGCATTTTTCATCATTACAGGATAACCTTTACTCTGACCTGTGGATTTTCTCAATGTATTTGTTGAACTAGTTTTAGTTTCTAAATATTTTATATTGTGTTGCATGAGAAATACTATCATTCGTTAACTTTCTGAACTGACAATTTTAATTAGTTTTTCCAGAGGATAGCATTGAACATACAGTTTCATAAAGTGTATAACAGTGTTGATTTATGGAAAAATTATGCATCTTGATTTGCATTTGGGAATGATTAAAGTATTATTAATGTGTAGATACATCTTTTAAGTTTGTATTGGGATTAGAGTTGAAGGTTAGTTATGAAAATAAGCTTTTAATCCTTCAAAAACCCTGACTCTGCATTTGAGCTATAAGTCAAATGCAAAGGGATCTTAATATTCCTTCTAATCTTCCACTGGATCAGATACTTGTCTGGTCAAACACAAAGGCTCCTTTCTCCTAGGCAGTCATACATATGCTTACAACTGCTACTTTAAGCAGACCCACTGCCCACAACATGTGGATTAGGATTAACACTGATGCTACTAGATCAAATTTGTTTCTTAGTAAGCACAGGAGAGTAGGATCAAAAGGGATCTCCTTGGTCATCTTTCTTCCTGCTTACAGCAGTGTAAAATATTTGCATATTGATTACATCATGCAGAGGCTATAAAGCTGATGATATTGTTAAGTATTCATCTATTTAATTCTCATTGCTTGTGTTGCCTAAGTATACTTCAACATACTAATATAATTTGGCTATTCCACTGCTTCTAATACAGATTGGATGACATGAAAACCTTGCCCATATATCAACATTCATCTTTTAATTGCTCGCAATGCTTAATTGTGCTAATGAGATAAAAAAGAACCCACTAAGTTAAATATGCAAAATGTTTAGAGGATTACAGCCACAGTACCCATCCTAGTTCTTGGAAACAAACACAGATCTGTACAAACCCCAAATTTAAATTTGTCTGTAGTTTTGGCTGGTCAAACTCTAGATCCATGTGCTGTTGAGACAGCACATGGTCCCCTAACATTTACCAGCTTTATTTCAACACAGTGCTTACAGTAGTAGTTTCTTTTAGTGCAATACTTTTAATAATGTGTGTTTTCTGGCAGTTTATTTCTTTTCTGGCATTTTGTCGTGTAAGTCTGTCCATACAGAAGCCATATCTCCCTTCTTTATTCTCATTTGTCTTTGCTTGCTGATGAGAATTCTGAATGTAAGACAGGAAGTTGAAGGGGGAAATTATGGAAAAAATCAATTAAGGGACCGCAAAAATGCTCTGAATGAAAGGTGTAAAAATAGGCAAGTCAATACAAGAGAAGCCTATCAATTTCCTCATTGTGACTGTATTAGAAAACTGTGGCTTCTGCTTGCCAAAAGCATGAAATCATTCATTCTTTCCTTTTTCATTATAGATTATGGTGACATGGCTTAGGTACGGTAAGAGGAGAGATCTAATTACCAACTGATGAGTCATGCTATACAATTTTAGTTGTAATCAGTCATGTTCTAAACAGAATTCAACTTACATGCTGGTAATTATCCACTGTGGATGGAAAGATGTGATGATTTATTTTTCAAAGTGGCAGTGCCATCTGATACATTACAAAAAAGCCATAAAAAGAAGTAACTGTCTAACAAAATATTTACACAGCATGAAAAAATCTACAATTCTAAGGTGTCACAACCCCAGATTTCAGTCCTGAATGTTAATAGTCATCTCAGAGTCCACCATTTCCTACATGAGCCCACAAAGTCTTTTCCCAGTATGTCCCTTCACATTTTATATTGAATTTAATTTGCAATTTTATTGCCCAGTTTTTCAGTCTTGCAAAATCCCTCATCTGTTCTTCAGTTTACCCTTGTCCTGACAAAACTTTGTATCCTCAGCACCACCCATCCCTATCTTCTGTCTTCTGAGAATAGATGACTGTCACAATGTGCAACAGACAGCCATGCAAAATTCTGACTTTTTTCTTTTGGCTTTCATTCCCATCTTTAACTGATTATTTATCCATGATAATTTATATTATCTATTCCCAGCCTGGTTTTCTTACAAGCCTCTGTCAAAAGCCCCTTAAAATTTAGGTAGGCTTTACTAATAAATTCATTCTTATGCGTGTTTGTAGACCCTTCAAAGGAGGCCAAGAGGCTTGTAAAGCTGAACTTTAAAGCAGTCGTGATGACTCTTCTCAAGTAGGTCAGGTATTTCCACATTTGCATTCATCATTTATAGTTTTCACTAATTAGCTTGTGAAAATGATCAAGCTTAGAGGCCCCCTACACTGCAGTAAAGACTGGTAATATTTTTCAGTCTTCTTGTACCAAAGAAATTTAAGCCTTCCCAACAGTGTTACTAAATACACTAATTCACCTGCAGTCACCTTGCACTGCAAATTCCAGCTGATTCTAGTTTCCTATTCGTTACTGAACGCCTGGTGTATTTTTCCTTTACCTTTTCCTATGGCTGCTTCAAACTCCATCCAGTCTTCTGATGACTGCTCCCCTGAACCCCCACACAGGGTTCTGACACTTGATTTGAACTTGGGCTCTGTGAAGTCATTAAAGGAAAAATGTGCCAAAGAAAAAAGGCTACTGTTGAAAATACGAAATTTAAATACTGTAGGTAGATCATGCAGCTGATATGGCCACCTCATTTGCTAGCTGTAAGACTTGTGCTACCTCTGATAAATACTGAGTGGCATTTATCACCCAAATCTACCAGCAGGTAGAACAGCCCCAAACACCTCCACATAATACAATGTTTGTTTAAGGACCTTACTTGCAAACTCAGGGTCTCTGGATTTGGACCTTGGTAATGCGTGTTGGGTCATACACTGGAGCCCTTGTGATGCAAAGCAACTGGAATTGCCAAGGAAATTCAGCCATGAGTAGAAAGAAATTCACCTGAAAACAGCCTGGAGGAACAGACTGGAGACAAGAGGCTTTGTCAACCCAATCACAGCTCTGAACAGAAGCATAAACATATGCCTCAAACACCCCTATCAGGCTGAATCCTGCAAATGGGGATGTTGGTCTTCTTCAGAGCCTATAAAGAGAATATGTTTGGCTCAGTGCCTAACTTCTACATGATTATTATTAGGAGAGATAGATTCTAGCTTCTGTGATTCAGATTCTCCTTCATAAAACATGGGGATCAGAGTCCTGCCCTGTACCTCAGGGGGAAAAACACATTAAATATTTCAAAATGCTCTGATGTAGCTCCTGGAATGGAGCTCTCAAAATTAATGCCTTACAGGGAACTCAGAGAATTCAGAGCAATTAGTTTTGTTAATCGCTGTATTTTGTAATTTTGTGCACATTTCAGGAAGTTTCTTGTTCAGCTCTGTTGAAAACTATTTTAAGTTACCTAAGCCAGCTTAGACAAGGACCCTGCTCTCAAATCTAGACTGAAAATGCTATGAAAATTATAGTGTTTGGATATTTTGGCATTTTATACCAATTTTACACTAGATGGTCATAAAGAGAAAGTGTGTGACTAAATGAAATGTAATGACAATTTTTTCAATATTGGAGAATTTTAAGTTTTAGTTGGAGACTCAGGCTGATTTTTATTTTATCATATAAATTTGATCTTCTATAATAAATATAAAGTTATTATAGAGTTTATAAAATAGGTATTATTATTTACTTAATGGCCCATAACAACTTCCACGGAGAATTTATATTTCACAGATCATTGACTTGATAGATTGTGACAGCTCTTCTGAAGATGTTCTGGTCTACTGGGTCATTACAGATAGCATGAACAGACAGTAAATCTGTGTCCTAAATATCCCAGTAACATTTTGCTCAAAACATTTAAGTGAATGGGATCAAACCTGCTCAAAGCATTTATTTTCTTTTTAAAAGACAAACTAGCATGAGGTACATTACAGACTATTTTCTAGCAAGTGCTTGAAAAAGACACGTTGCAAATTATACAAATGTGTTTTTATGTATGCACCATTGAAACAAGCACAAATGTCATGGAAGATAGAGGAAGAAATAGGCCTGTCTCAGAGAACTTACACTGTAAACCCTCATATCCCAAAAATATCCCCTCTTGGTTTCCTACACAATAGTGAATAATCTCACTGGATTTTGATTATTGTAAGATATCTAGTCCCAGCCCTGAGGACTACATGTAACCTTCCTCCCATGAACTGCCCATTGCTTTCACAGAAATTGTTTGCACAGGCACCTACTTCTTTTCTCATGATTTGAGACTAGTTTTGGGAGGTAGAGAAATCTTTCAGCAAACAAGCAGGAAAACATTGAGCAGAAAGGCTGTAGTAATCTGTAATCAGGAAGCATCACTTCTAGACAAGGTGTAAAATTTGATGATCTCTTAGACTTTTTGAAATAAAGATGAACATTACTGATGCCGTTTTAGGATCCAGAAACTGGCTGAAAAAAGCCTTTGGTTTTTTTCTTTTCCTTTTGAACATCACAATGAAATAAATAATTCCTCCAGCTGCTATCCCATCTTGTCAAAAGTGGACAATCTAAACTAGAAACTGTTTGCTAAAGTAAGACAGAATGAAAACAGCAAGATCTTGAATTCTAATGCCGAGAATGAAGAATGGCACCCCTCAGCCACTGATTTAAATTCCAAAACCTCAACTACTACTTAAAGATCAGATCTACAGCAACACCCAATAACAGAAGCACGCAAACAAAGCACCAGATAGAAAGATATGGGGGAAGGAATATATTAAAAAATGGTCAGTAAGCAATAGCAGGTGAAGAAGAGGGCAACATTTTGATGTGAGTAGGCTTAGATTCAGGAGAGCAGAGATTTAGCACTTGGTCTAGGGCTGCTCCTGATTTCCTCAAAACAGCTCTGCAGCAGACACTTCTGAAGAGCAAATCAGTTTAGAGGCATCTAACTTCTTCCTACCAAAGTTTAAAAAGAGGGTGATTCTAAACCAGCTGCTGCCTGGGAGTAGAGAAAGGCTAGGGGAACAGAAACACTATTAATAACAAAAATGGCAACAGAGAGGTGTGGAAATTATATATATGATATATACTGATATAAACTGAACAGAACAGGAATGTAAAGGTCAACTGTTTAGCAGTAGAGGAAAGCATCTCCTCTGCTGAAAAACACTTGGTGTCTATTGTTCTCTCTCGTAATGAAGCCCAATCATGGCACAGCCTAAAAAAAAAAAGTTTCAGTATTTTTACGTTTATGCTTTTATGTTGGCAAGTTACCAGCTAACTTAAAATTAGTTCAGATTAAATTAACCAGCAAGCATCTGATGGAACAGGCTGATGTACCCGTGATTCACATCTGGACATTTGGCAGCAACCTCCATCTGGCAAGCAACCATAAGTTTATGCAAAATATGGTGCTATGACCAGCATTCTTCCTTCCCTATCTGCATTTTAAAAAGCAGAGCTGACCACCAGTCATCTCCATGCAGGCAATACATGCTGTCAGTGCAGCAACTTGCATGTAGCCCTAAGCAGACAGAGGTGCTTCTCAGAACCACAAGTGAGGCAGTGTAGTCTTGGGAAATATAAGACTTCCTCTCTACCTTTTTTACCCACATTTTCTCACTGTTAAACCCAGAGCTGCATGCTGTATGGGCAGACATCAACTGCCTTTGCCCTTGGCCTTCTGGCTGGCACATGGTGCAAATTCAACTGCTGGCTTTCTGCAGAACTCCCATTCTGGTATGAGGCAATTCACACTGAGGCACCACAGCACTGATCTTTTGGAAGAGGGAAAGAGTGTATCAATGTCAAACTCTGCATTTGAATTTACTGCTGAGAGGCTGGTGAAGTTTTGTGCAGAATACTTCTATTTTGTACCAAACACCATGCTTCTACTAAGCAGTAACATGGCTCAATATCAACCAGTCCTTAGTCTTACTGTATTTTTGCTATTGTTGACCATATTCTTTGAGACCATACCACATTTATTTGGGACAATGTATTTACAGACAGGACCTTGGTAGGGGGGTAGAAAAAACAGATGAAACAAGATCTTGGTGCTATTACCAATTTAAAAATACCAAGTTTTAGCCTTTCTTCTCTTTGAAAATTATGAAATAAGAATTCACCAAGCTTTCATATTAGAAATGGAGAGAGACAGAGTGGAAAGTACTTTCTCTGCACTCTTTTAGACGGGATAATAGAAAACAGCCTGAGGTGTTAGAATGGCTGATTGGCTAATTTTCTCCATACTTCTCCAAAATCCCACTTGCATTGTTTTTTAAAGTTTTGGCCAAGATCCATGATTACTGCTTATTTTCCTGGGCAACTGAGCTGACTTTTACACTGTCTGGCCTGTCAGTGCTCACTTTGGGCAACACATGGGATTTGGCAAAAATAAACTGAGTAGCCTCATCACAGCCACTTGGACACTAGGAGAACAGGGAGGTGATTTATTTGCAGCAGCTGATTTATGCAACAGGTTTTGTCCTTGTTTTTATCTAAGAATGCTTCACAGCTGGATTTCATGTTTCTGAAATATGATTATTATTCAGAATTTATTGCATATAAAAGGAGCTACATAGTTTGTAGTTTGGTAACTATTGACTGTCATGATTATCTTGAAAGAGTGCTCTTAAGTAATACTGATTGCTCATACATGCTGTGGATTGGACACCTGGAATCTAATAAATACATAAAGGTAAAAATCTTACAATGGCTCTGCATAGGTGAGTGGGATGCTGGGCAACAGCAGATCTACAGAATTCTGGAAAAGGTCCCAGTAAAGATAATGCTATCTTTTACTAAATTGTGGGCTCTCTGTTGGAGGATTAATGCAAAGATCCAATCCCAATCTGTCAACACATGTTGTGGGTTTTTTCTATTTGTAACCAAAAAATGAAATTTACTTTTACTGTCACATCCACAAATAAATGTCTGCATGCGCTGTGACACATTTGTGACACAGACATTTTTTGCTGTGAAGGGTGATCTATCCAGATCCTGGTCTGATGTCACTGTGGTTAATCTGCAGCTGGGATTTCCCCATGATCCCAGCTGTGGAGCACATTTCTATACACTCTCTTGGTTACTTTTCTAGGGCCAGTTTTCAAAGCTGACATTTTTGGAACAGCAAAGTTCTGGATACGTTATCAACATGTATCCCACCTCTGTCAGTCCTTCCCTCTCCTGTCAGGGATCAGGGGCTGCACCTCCTGCTCTGCCTGCTGTCATCCAGGATTCCCCGAGAGACCTGGTCCCTGGTGTAACAGTGTCACTAGCAGGCCAGGCACCAGGAGGACAGCAGCATGACTGTCTTTCTTCTCTTTTCTGTAGCTCTTCCTAATGTTATTACTGGATTAACAGCTTTCCCCAGGCACCACACATATCTGCTGGAACAGTTATTTTTAAGTACCTCTGTAAACATCTCCCCTGTCTTTCTAAATTAACTATAGAAAAAGCAAAAGTGTAGTTTTACATCCCTACAACAAACAAGAAGCCTAGAAACTACTGAAGAATATCCTTTTCTGTTTTATTTAATTAAGCTTGTCCCTGTCAAGATTCCTGATATCCATTTTTGAGGTTTTTCTTCCTAGGCAAAAACCTGTTATAGCATTTTTATGACAGGAAGATAAATAAATATTTGTTAGGAATGTAGTTGCGTAACATAAATTCATTATTTCAGCCCCCCCTAATTTTTTTTAAGCAATGATCATCTTTTTTTCTTCAAATTTTAATCTAGGCTTGTTTTGAATAAACAACTATTCCCTCCTCATGAGAAATTGTATTTGTTAGTGTTTAATTAACAAATACAATTTCACAGTTATCCATATAGGTAAACTCTATGCTCACTGCCTGAATATATATTCAACTTCTAAATGTTTTTCAGAATGAGAAGTAAATAAAATTTATACCTAAAAAGTACCCTTGCTTTGTCTTGCTCTGCGTTAATGTTTTGTAGAAGGAAAATTTCAAATGATCATCACATAGTCTACTTAGCAATTACATATTATTTTTGTGGATATCTGATTTTTTTTTTTTTTAATTTGCCCTAAACATTTCATCTTTTACAGATTTTACACTGTGTTTAAGACTGTAGGAAACAAAGAAAAAAGAATGGAATAGGAGATGATAGGAATGAGAAAAAAAAAAAAAGGAAAAAATGTGCAGGACTACTTGGTGCAGGTTATAGCTATCAGAACTTTCCTTTTCAAAAACTGCTTCCAAAGAGTGTAGATACACATGGATTACTTTCACAGCTGTTGTGTTGCCAGAAAAGCACCTAAAGGAGGAAAGCTCTGTGGCAGAGATGGAATGCCATGCAAAAAGGTGCTGGAGAAGCACTGGCATGAAAGAGAGCACTGTGTATGAAAACAAATGGTAATGCTATGCATGGTTAGAAGGATTGTCTTCTGGATCAGGCACTAGGCTGGGAGCAGAAGACCTTGGTTGGGTTTCCAGTTTTGCATTAGTCCTTGTCTGACCTTGAGCTAGGGAGTCTGTCAGCTCAATCAGCCTTTCTATTAGAGAGTGGTAGTGCTAAACCATTTCATCTCTTTTGACTGCAGGTTTTCTGAGGTAGGAGCTGTCTCCTACTGTGTGGTTGTACCATGGCCTTAGCACATTTGGGTTTCTCATCTGGGGGTTTTAAGCTCTAGTAATGAGAATAAAGCTGATTTAGGAGATACATTTATTTTATTGCAGCTGTCAGTTGTGCTTGACTAGTTCAGATCAGTCTTTGGGGTTTGCTTATCTGTTAATTTAATGCAGTATGCTTAGAAATCTGGGAAATATATACCTGAAATACCCTACCCAAGAGGATTCTGTAGCCAGGTGAGTGTTGTTCCCTGGGAAAAGAGACCAAGTGATCAAAAAAGAAGTTGCCTCAAGTTGTTCCAGGGAAGGTTTATGCTATATACCAGAAAATATTGTCATCAAAAGGATTGTCAAGAATTGGAACAGGCTGCCCAGGAAAGTGGTTGAGTCACCACCATTGGAGGTATTTAAAAGAGGTGTAGATATGGCACTTAATGCACACAGTTCAGTGGTAGACTTGGCAGTATAAAGTTAATGGATGGACTCAATCTTAAGGGTCTTTTCCAACCTTAGGGATTCTGTCATTACATGATTTTCTATTTACTTTTCTTCAGTTTTGAACTCTGGTTTATCCTTGCGTCAATTCAGTGAATCTCCAGAAGTATCTGAAGTCCATCCTGAGACTGCACCTCAGAAAAACAGCAAGTTTACCACAATGATTTGGATGACAAGAAGAGTTAAATGAATACTGTCCTGCTTGATGGACTTAAAACTCTGTGATGGGCACTATCCATTTCAGCTGATTTCAGATCACTTCCACTTCTTGTGAGCTGTTGGGAAAAAGATTGTCTTCCCTCATAGGGAAGCTGTGATACTGGGGAGAAGACCACAGCTAAGAGGAATGTTTCCTGCCCACACAGTCCAGTGCAGCCTTCTGCAAGAGGGAAAAAGTTCCTGCAACAGAGAGCAGATGGTGGCTTGGGTTCTGGGGAGCATTTTTCCAGTGGTGAGGGCAAGCCAAGAACAAGAAAGCCTGAAGGGCATCTGAGGCAGCCACAGAGGAGTCTGCTGAAATAACAGACATCCAGGGGGCTGGGCTGTCAGAGGAAGATCACCCTTGGGATACAGAGGGGGCGGTACAGTATTTTTGCAACCTAAAAGCTGAACACTACTGCTTTGGGAATCAGTCTGAAAGAAAGACTGTTCCATCAGGACAAAAAAGGGGCATGGGACAGGTTTGTTCGCAAACCCCTTATTTGAATTTCAGTTTATTCTAAGCTTTTCCAATACCAAAAGAGTTTGGAATTACGAAGTGTGGTGTCCACAATGTCCAATCCTGCCAAACCCATGTATTTTGACCTTCAAAGCCCTTTCCACTGTGTGAGTGTTTACTTCAAGGAAATGGTCCAAAGAAGGGCACCAATCCACTGATCTCCCCCCTCTCCAAGCTCAGGAACCTATAAAGAGCTGTCTTGTCAAAATTGTGATTAAAGTAAAGAGTTTGGAAGCAGACATCTCAGGAAATGGAACTGCTAACCCTTGGGTACCCACAGAGTCTGCAGGGTACAGGACCTAGCTGCAGGGAACACAGATAAGGGAACATTCAGACTGACCTGTGATAAAGACTATTCAAGATATTTTTGATGTTTTCTTGGGTAGTTTATCTTAAAAGTTTGTGGAGTTAAATCAAAAAAATAGTTTGAAAAAAAACCCCAAAAACCAGTAAAATCACCAAAAGGCACAACTATATCAGACACAGAGAATTAAGTCATCTGTTCATAAATTCAGGTTAAATTTATCACTGTTGAAACCACAAATTGCTTTCACATTCCTCTATTATTAGAAACATTTTAAGCTTTATTCTTTTAGCTTTTTAGGCAGTTACTTATCTGGGCTCTGGGAGCCACACAATTAATTGAAAGGATTTGAACCTATATCTTGCATCTCCCAGGAGTGTGCTCACAACCATTATTCTGAGGTGGTTTTCTCTTGTTTCCTGCTGCTTCTTTTCCAACTTGTGTAAAATGCCTAAAAAGTCATTGAGAGGGAAAGAAATAACCAGGTGGTGAGAACAACTTTATGAGTCTAAAGGATGGGACATGGATCAGTAGGAATACATAAATATAGAAGCCTGTGGAAAGATAAGGCACTCGCCTGAAAGTTGAGAACACTGGACTCTGATTCCTTGTGAAATAAAGTAACTAAAAAAAACAAAAACAAAAACAAACCAAAAAAACCACCACCAAAGCCAAAACCAAATCCAAAACCAAAACCAAACAAAAAAACAAGCAATCAAAAAGTCACACATGACCATCAACACTTCCTTTTTCAAAGGGCGTCAAATTTTGCATTTCTCATATTAAAAAGAAAAAAAAAAAGAGAAAAAACTAAAAACTAGACATTTCTAGTGGAAGCAATAGCATCATGAACAGTTGAACAGTAAAATTTTTAAAGTGAAAAACATATAAAAAACAGCTGAGGTCATTTGGTATGAAGAACAGACTGAGGGGTGTCTTCATACAAGTGTGCATCTACCCTAGGGTGGGCAGCAGTGGGGGAAGCTCTGACCTCCCCTCTTGGTGACCAGCAAAGCACACAAGGAAAGGGGAAGAAGCTGCATCAGTGGATTTACCTTCACTGAGAGAACATCTGATCACTGGAATGGCCTCCCAGGGAAGAGGCCATGACACCAAGCCTGTCAGAGTTCAGGGAGTGTCTGGATGATGCTCTTGGTCGTATGGTTTAGTTTTAGGTAGCTCTGTGAGGAACAGGATCTCTTCTTGATGATCCTAATGGGTCCCTCCCAACTCAAGATATTCTGTGATTATATGATGCTATCTATGATCTACAGTTTCTTTAAAGTCTTATATAATCCAATAGTTCACTACTTCATGGTACACAATTATGTCAATTAATTACATTCAACTTATTAATAGGAAGAGTTAAATTATTTCCAGATCCATGTAGTAAGTGGGTCGTTTGCCTTAGCAAATGAACCAGTAAAAAAATATAGAAGGATCAATGTTTCAATTTTTCACAATATTGATAAAAAAAAACAAGGTTAAACCTTTTGGACAAAATTATTCTGGTTTTAGAAGTTTTTATTGAGCAGAAAGGCTCTGTAGAGATGGGAGGACAGAGAAATCACTGACCATGATATGGAATTAGAGAACCACAGGATATTACAGGCAACACTTTATAATCAGACAATCTTTCCACGTGAAGATTTCCATACAACAAAGTATAAAAACAGATGAGTAATTCCCAATAATACATCAAAAAATGTGATCTAAGTAAATTTAAGGGCTTTTGGTAGGTTGTTTTGATTTTTTTTTTTTTAAATTCTGTATCTGTTAATGATAGACAAGGAAAGGCAGAAGGAAATGCAAGAAATAAGGAAGGACAAATCATTATTGCAAAGTAAAAAGAGCCTTATGTAATACGGATTCAGAAAAAAACAGGACAATGTTATTTTTTTCAGAGATCCTGCAGAGCATCTCATTGTGTTACTTTAATTTAATTTCTTAGGGGGAAAGAAAAAAGCATGTTGAAATGTTAGAAACAAACAATATCTAACTTAAAAATATTGTCATAGATTGCCCTTTACAGTTCAACTCTCAGGACATGATAATCTTATTTCCATGAAGAAGATATTAGGCAGAAACAATTATATAAAATATTTAGTTTTGAGTCAAAATTCTAAGAGTACAATGAAGACAGACACAGACATCAGTTTCTTCTTCAATCAAAATTAGTGATTAGAGAACTGGCTCGAGGCTATCTGGCCATGAAAATGGTGGAAAAAGCGATTCCTTTCTCTTGTGCTCTAGTGAGCAAAATATCTCCTGGAGAGACCAGGAACAAGCAGTAAATTGGCAACATGGAAACACTGGTCTAACAAATGGACTTGGCGACATTACAGTGTGACCCATGAATTAAATTTATGCCTCATCTTTTAAATTATATTTGTGTAGACTGAAGAGTCTATAACATACAGACTGCCAGGAGGACCAGATGCTTCCTTCTGTTAGTCCACACACAAAATAATTAATTGAATCTATTTGAACTGCTTGTGTGTAGTTTCTTCCTGTCTTAGGACAACATTCTTCAATTATCAGGAAGGATGAAAGAAATTTTAATATGAGAAGATGTCAGCTGGATGAAGCTTAGAAGAAACCTCTTCATCAAAACCACACTTTTAAAAACAATTTTAAGTATGGTTACAAATCTCAAGAAAGTTTCCTAAAGGAACTATCTTATCCCAAAGTACTGTGACTACAACTGTCTGCAGTTCTGAAATGAAAACTAGTGAAACTTGACTCTTTTCAATGAAACTACCATAGCACAACTCATACTTCTTGGGTTCTACACTACTTTTGCATTTACATGCTCTGGATGAGAATTAATAATATTTCAACTGATTATAGTACTCATGCTTTTACTTTTTCAGAAATATACAAGAAATATTTACTAGTGTTTAGAAGAGCCTCTGCAGAGATCTGAAGAAAAATCACCTGAATATTTCACTATTTTAGCTTGCCTCTTTTATTTTTAACCTGTCACTGTATTGTATAAAAATTCAATACTCACGTGATAAATTTTACTTTAAAAAATTTCTATTACCTTCAGGAAGGCTGGTAACGATTTGTGTTTCCAGTACCAGATATCCATCAGGTGCTTTGTCTAGATAGATACATACATCAAATAACTGTTATATTAAAGAACTAAGCCATCTGTTAGTGGCTGACAACACAACAAAACCATAATCACATAATAAAAAATACTGCAAAAAATGACAGATCTGAATCTGTAATGCAAACACAAGGTACAGACAAAACTGCTGCAGAATAAAACAGAGCAACAAGTTCACTAAAATCACACTTCTTGTTTTTGACAGAATAACAGCAAAACCCTGGCTCCAAATGCAGGTCTGCCCCTAAACGTCAGCTGGTGGAGGGCTGGAGACCCCCAGACTGCCTCTGGAAAGGTATATGACACAAAGTGGGAGATTACTCTGCCTCTGTCTATTCCCAGGCTCCTGTACGCACCAGATAACTTTCAGGTTTTGAAGGACATAATTGTCCTTTGATTTGAATTAATCAGAAAAATATTTACAACATCATTTCATGAAATTATGTATTTTTGACTCTAATTTTTTTCCCCCACAAAATGCTGAACAATCTCAAAACTATCAAATACTTTTAATGGAAAGTAAAAAGAGAGCAGTGTGACACCCTGAAGATGCAGTCTTATAAATATCAATGATTCAATGGTGCCGAAGGAATATTTCCAAGTAAGCAGGATACTGCCTTCCCTTTCAGCAGTAATACCATGATGGATAATGCTTTTCAGGAAGAAACTGTAATTAACCAGGTTTACTTCTTAGTAAGGCAATAAAAAAGGGTTCACAAAGATACTCAAGAAAGTCCAGATGAATTCACTGAAAGGCAGGGAATCCCTCACACATTAAAAAGTGTGCATTAGCATTCATGCAGAGGCTCTCATCTGAAGCTTTGAAGAAGAACCTTTCAACACCTAAAGTGCAGTGCATATATTTGTGCCTAACTGAACTTCTTGAAAATAAAATAAACTCTTCATGAGTTTAACTATAAATAAAATTAACTCTTCATGATCTCTTTATATTAAATTTGAATTTTATAAAAGGGCAAATACAAACAGACCACCCCTTAAGAAAAAAGAAGAAAGGCAAAATCATACCACCAAACAGACCATCAACTCAACTAGAAAGCAATTTCCACATGTTCTGCAGAAAATGCTACTACAACAGTGCTCATTCCTGGACAGTTCTGCTCAAGGACAACAAGGGATAAAAGTCATCAAGGATGCCAACACACTCACTTGGTGGCATAGTGTGACTGCACACTTGGGTGCATTTGGGTCTCATCTGGCCCACAGGTGGCAGGCCTTCTGCTTGGTCTCTCCTTCCATTTGTGCCAAGATTCACACCACTCTGCAGAAACAAGTTCACAAATATTAAAGGTGGAGTCATCAGAACCCCTCTAAAATGCCAACAGCACTGCTTTGAATCACCTGGCTTTAATGGAGATCATTGAAAGCCAGACCTTCATGCAGCTTGCTCAGCTTGTTCCAGTCCTGAACAGAGTTAATTTATATGTTGTAATGGTTTGAAAGCAAAACAAATGAGAGGCTCCAAGTCAGAAATACAATTTAATGAGAAAAAGAAATAAA
>JBBMKD010000001.1:17892141-17935468 GCA_037834095.1 Argya squamiceps | reverse complement strand
TAACAGAAATAGGGGTACAGAGAACAAACCATTTTACAATAGAACATTAACTTATAAATGAAACCTAAAATTAAAAATGCACTCCCACACCTTTGGAGGTCTCCTCATCTGGGAGGACGTTTGGAGCAGCACTGCAGTGGTCTGGGCTGGGGCACACTCTGCTCAGTGGTCAGACCAACAAGAGACTTTCAATACCACTAAAGTTCTGGGTATGTGCAGTGTGCAACTTTGGAAAGAGGCCTACACATCTTCCCAAGAGGATGCACAGCTCTGAAGAAACACAATTTCAGTACTATGGGGGTCTTAAAAGGATATTTCTGTTTTGCCATCACACAAATTGAATTGCAGAACAGGGACAGTCAGACAAGTATCTCACTCAAGGTGAGGTACTCCTAATCCCCAAGCCAGTGATCTTCAACCTTGCAGATTTGGGCAGCTCTGGAACAAGCCCACTGGGCAAACTCTCCCAGGTCCAAGTCCATGTGATTTCAGCATCCAGCTCCAAAAGAGCTCAGTGAGCCTTTTGATTATCTCTAACATTCTCCTACAAATGTTTCAGCTGATGGGCTTTTGTCAGATTTGCTGTACTTACAGAACATAAGGAATATAGCTTGCTGTACAGTCTGGAAACCTGAGCATCATCCTCTGATAAAATAATCTGAATTTTTAGTGCATTTTTCCAAAAGTGAAATTTACTGTTAACTTCAAATCCTTCTTTTTGGCTAGAAATACTATTGTATCATTTATTACACATGAATGTCATGGAAGAATTAATTTCTTTACTTCTACTACTGTCTTAGACTCTGTTTCTGAAAAGACAAATGCTATTTTTTATTTGTGAATGATATGAGTACCTCACTACATGTTTTTTCCCATTGGTACTTCAAAAAGGTGGAACAATGCTAACATTTATATTTCCCAGGTTAACAACAACTTACTCAAGGCAAAATAGGCAAGCTGTCACAAAGAAACCAACTGAAGACAGGCAGTTTTGAAGTCAAATTGTATAGATTGAGACATTTAAACTCTGTCACATCACCTTAAATGTTATACTCAATTACGAGCATGAGATCATGTGTGTTGTTGCTTTGCATGGTTTGAAGAATGTGAATAATTTGCAAATTAACAGATGTACTTTAAGATAATTAGAGCCTCAGATAACCTTAGTTTAAATGTACTAACACTTTTTTTTGTGCAGTGGAATATATTGCCATCATTGGGCTAAAACACAAGCAATGTCTGCCAGCAATAAGTGTAGTTAATGGCTCTAAACAGTTTCTGTAATTTATTTGATTTTATAAAGTGAGTCTTTAAATGAAATAAAACCCGCAATTATCCATTTTGTTGTTCACTTATATCTTTTAAAAAATAGTGTAAAACACAATAAATGTTCATACAAGTTCTCAGATGTCAAGGTAAATGTTACAGTCCTGTTAACACAAATTGTTTCTGCTTATCCTGAGACTACCTTAGGCTTCTGCTGCACCCTCACAGAAATACTTATACATGGAAATATATACATGCATCATTAGCCAAGGATTAATGGCAAGTTCACATTTTTCTTACCCAATTATTGGATGTAATAATACTTTTCAGTATCTAGGCAGCCTTACATTTGAAGTGATGTTGATTTTGCTTGATTCTGCTTGGGTGTTATTCATGAAATAAATGCTTCTTAATTACCCTTTCAGGGTGATTCTATGGGACTGCATGGCTGTATAAGAGAAAATAACCATGTACATTAAAAAAAAAATTAAAAATGCAAATGCACAACAAATTTGGCAGCATCTTCTCTGACCTCTCCAAAATCCTAGGGGAAGAGCTGTGTTGTTGAATATAAACTACCACTGAGGTCCTTCTTTGTTCAACCTGCAATTTCTTATAATTGGGATGTACATTTTTCATGCCTAACGCTCTCAGGTAATTAAGCAGTCTCCAAACACCTAAATGTTGGCATACTTCCCCAGTAGGAAGGGGGAATGTTTGAACTGACAGTATTTTGTCTTCCCAAGTCACCATTACACATAACAGAGCCCAGAATTCCTGGGGATGGCTGAGCACCTTCCTGTCCATAGGAAGTGGTGAGTGAATTCCTTGTTATGTTTTTGCTTTGCCTAATAAAGTGTCTTTATCTCAAGCCATGAGTTTTCTCACTTGAACCCTCCCAATTTTCTCCCCGATCCTGCTGGATGGGGAGTGAGAATGCAGCTGCGTGGGGCTTGGCTGCTGGCTGGGATTAAATCACAACACCTACAAAGTGTGATTCTTTGAATTGGTGGGAAGAGTAACTACAGCAACTAACAACTACAGCAACTAACATGAGCCTTCAGAAGGTAAAAGAGGGCTGGCTGCTCCTCCACTGTGTTAAAATTTCAAATCAGTTCAAAGAGTAAGAACAAAACAGGAAAAGAAAAGATGTGTGGGGAGAATCAAGGCATGAGCTGCAAAGTAATCAAACCACTTAAGTGAGAAGTAAGTGATGAGGATGTTTTAGGAAAGTGACATTTCTGAATCCCATCTTCCATCTAGACCTTACACTTTTATATCCAGATTACTGCTCATAGCAAGCTGTCTCAGCTCCCAGGCTTTCCCTTTGTCTCTGCTATGATTAAAACGACAGATATTTCTTCTAGCTGTTCCTATTCTCTGCTGTGCTGTGTCTCTCGTGCACTTGCTGTTTCTCTTTCTGCCTCTCATTATTTGCTCAGGCTTTCAAGCTCTCTGTGACAGCATTCACAGAACAAAAGGTTGCCATTACATTTATCCCTATTTATCCTCCTTTGATGTTGAATTGAATTTTGTTCTGCTAGCATGAAGAAAGCTACATTTGTCATCATCTTCATCATCTCTATTTTACTTAAATCACCTTGAACACAACTGTAATTTATTTCCTAAATTTATCAAAATCCTTTACAACCAAAAAGTTTTCACAAACCCTTCCTCTATTATTTCTCTAGTGAATAAAATGAAGTAAATGCAGGTATGTTTGTAACCAGAATGCATATAGGAATTTTTCTCTTGTACCTTGAGAGTCTCCTGCAAGGTACAGAGTGGCCAATTAGCCACCTATGTATAGAAGGAAGGAAGAAAAAGAGTAATAAAACTAAATTATCATCATAATTTGTTCCTTTTCTTACTTTTCATAGAAATTCTAAAAAAATAAAAAAATTCTCAAGTAGGAATCAGTCTCATTTAAAGTAAAATTGCCCTTCAAAAGTAGCAAAAGTCTGCACAGGAATTAGGTTACACATCACTTCTGCCAATCTGCTGCCTGCTACTCCAGCTTCCAGAACCATTAACCATGTGCTGGTTTCGGTTGGGATAGACTTGACATTCCTCACAGTGGCTGGTATAGGGTTATGGTTTTGATTACTGCTGAACAGTGATGACAATATAGAGGTGTTTTTTTATTGCTGAGCAGGGTTTGCACAGAGCCAAGGTCTTTTCCGCTTTTCATACAACCACGATGGAAAGGAGACCTGGAAGTTGTGAGGAGACACAGCCAGGACAGGCGACCCCAACACACCAAAGGGAGATTCCATCCCATATGACAACATGCTCAGAACATAAAGTGGATGGAAGAAAGAGGAAGCAGGGATATGTTTGGAATGATGCTGTGTGTCTGTCCAAGTCCCTGTTATGTGTTATGCAGCCTCGCTGTCTTGGAGATGCCTGCCATGGGAAGCAGTGAATTAATTCCTTGTTTAGTTTGTGCTTGTGTTCACCGCTTTTGCTTTCCCTATCAAACTGTCTTTATCCCAACCCACAAGTTCTCTAGTTTTTACCCATGCAATTCTCTCCACGATCCCTGGTAGGGGAGTGAGTGAGTGGCTGCACAGAGCTTGGATGCCGACTGGGGTTGAACCACTAGAATCACCACTGCATTTTATATGATTGGTTGCAAGGTCTCTGCAGATCGGCACTAAAAGAGAAACATGTGTTATAAAGGTACTGCAAATGCAACAGAAATATATTGTTCATGACTTTCCATGACATTGGTTCAGTGACAAGAAACTGAAATCTAGAGCAGCATTGATTTCTTGTGAAATCAGAAAGCCACTGTACCTCAGAATGTTCCATTCTAATCAAAACCATTTGTACTATACCCTCCTCATAGTACGCATTCAGATGCGACAAAATGGTGGTTAGTTATGACTCGACATGCCTCTGGAACAATAAATAGTGTTTATTACATTTTACAGAAAAATGTATTGAGACCAAGTTAAATCAGTTTTCTAAAATTGTGGCTTGTAAGAATCCCAGACTCTACACAGCTTATTGCATTCATTGTCACACACACACAAGGTGAGAAGGTAGGTGCCACCCTGCTCACAGTGAAACTATACAAAGGCAACACTAAAACTTCTGTTAATAAAGTGACAAGAGGGAAGACTCTTTACTCCCAGTGGCAGCCCCCATACTGGAGCAATTTTCCAAATGAACTACCAAATCCAACTGAAGCACCAGGGGTTCAGAAGAAAACTATCAAAAGCTATCATGAGAAGTTCACAGAAAAGAGAAACTACATATACGTTGAACTTCAAGTGACAGAAGTGCCACAACACAGTTAGGATGTGCCTTTGTTCATCCCCTTCCCTGAACACAGACAGCAGAAGGTGCAGAAAATACTATGTTCAGCTGGTCACCATTGCTTCCATTCTGAGAAAGCTAAATATATGACTGTAGAAAAAGGGGTTTTTTTTCCTAATAGAAAGGACTACCTACCAGCCACTTAAAGTTTACATTCAGACACAGTCTCGCCAATTAATTCTCTGTGCTCTACTTCCCTTTTCTCGACAGAGAAAAATGAGAGTCCAGCACATGCTGTTTGCCAGCATTAAGCAGCTTTTCAAAAACACGCTTCAGGCTTGGATATATCAAAAAGATGATGCTAATAGCACAGGATCAATGACTTCTTTGTGACTCAGGGTAGAGGTCAAATCTATATGCTCTTTGACCTCTGTACAAGTTTTGACACAGGCACTGATTGCTGATGATCAGCTAACAGACTCCACCAGCATTGCAATGTGTGACTCTTATCCCTTCAGGTATGCTTCTCAAACAGGACCTTGAACAGAGACAGCAGACACAATTTTCCCTCACAGACAGATACATACCTAGGTTGAAAACCAATGCAGGCACCCTCCCTCAATTTCAGTGATCTTCTGAAGGAACAAGACCTCAGTCCTTACATTGCTTACTGCACCCTTCTCTAAAGGGACATGTATCTGAATGACATCAAGCTCAGAGAAAAATTTAGCCTGAGACCTGCATTTTGCTCTCATTAAGAATAAAGGAAAATAATTCTCTGTCACTGCAGAGGCATGTTATCAAATTAGGCCAGTCACAGCCAGCTGGGGGACATTGGAGACAGAGATTCAGTGTGCTTACAGTGCGTTAGAAGGCATCACTGGTAACAAACTAGGTCTCTAATATCTTAGAAATTAGGGAGGTGTAGCTCTCTCTGCCAAAGAACTGCAAGAAGCTTGAGGAACCTGTTCAGTCCTTGAGTTGCACCAGACACGTAGCATCGAAGCTTTTTCCCATGCTTTAATCAGAGAAGAAAAATTGTAGTGTGGTTAATTGGGTTTGGTTGTACTTTATCAGATTTCCTTCCTTGACATTATACAATGTGCATCTATAAATCCTTGGCATAAATTGAAAATCCAACCTCAGAGCAAACCAACAACCTTACTCAACACACAAAGAAACTGTTCATAAAATGGAGCACTGTGAATGCTTTCCTCAGCTACTATATCCTGCAGAAAATCTTCAAATTTTGTCTTAACTTCATCCTTCTCTAAAACTGAAAGCAAGCCTTGTTTCATACTATAAAAATCAACATGTTAAAATGAACACAATAAACTAAAAAAATTTGAAATGGCCATGCTTTTTTTATGAACGTACTAAAGTCGATACATCCTCTCATACCAGTGAAGAAGTGCAAAGACAACAAAGAATCTTTTCCTCACATTTAATTGCTGCATTGGCACCAGTTTGGCAGTATTCATATGTTTTATTCTATAGATATGTTTCTTTCTGTGGGTAGAAGATTCTTTTGTTGCGGCATGTCCTCAAAGTGTTAGGCAACAGCCACAAAGTCTATAAAAGGTTGTTCATAGACTCAGATTGTATGGTTGAACACAGTTTTCATGTTTTATGCAAGCCTGAATTATATACATTCAAAGTGAGCTGTTCAATTCAGAACTCACAGAGCTCAATTTTAAATTATATTGTAATTTCTGAATTAACAAAAAAGGGAGACCACAGCACCTGTGCTCTATTGCATAGCTGACCTTGGTAAATATGTAGTATAAATTCGGAAAGAATAAAAAAAGCCTTTAAACAAGAAAGCTTATAAAAAAACAAATCTCAGCTTGGAGTGAACTTTGGCACTCTAGCTATAAAATTTTTAAAGTAGCATGCAAAAAGAGGAATTATATCACACAAATTTCTCTTTCATGGATCCTCACAGCCACTGACATTCTATCTTACCCTTAAGGGTCACTAGCATCTGACCTACTGCAGAATAGTCACCTACATATAAGAATCTAATAGAGGCACGAGGTAATAAAAAATATTGCCATTAAATTACTAAGTTGAAATATTTTTTCCTTACAGTAGCCTGCATGTTTTGTGGCTGTGTTCTGAAGCCTCACCTTTGGACTGCAATCTTATTCTAACATCAGAGGCCAAGCAGCAGTGGAGTGGGATGTTTGGAGTTCAAGCACCACTAACAAGCAAGAATCCTTAAGAAAACATCCCCTCCTCACAGAGCAAGTAGAAAATCACCTGCAGATGGGCAGTAATCCAATCAAACCTGTTAGCTGTACAATAAACTTCACTGAAGTGAATTATGGAAGTGTGTAACCAAAATGGCGGAGGCACTTAAACACCTTGACAGGTAAGCATTGTCAGAGCTAAGAAACTATATTTACTTCTTTTTTTTAGTTATCATAAAGAAGAGCCCTGGGAGCTGGAAAAGAAAATAAAAGAAAAAAAAGATGGAAAGGCAGAGGCAATACCTGACACTACCAAGATGACCAAACAATAACTTCAACACGGCATATAATACCTTTCTATATCACTGAGAAAACAAAACAAAATGCAAAACCAATCAAACAAATAAAACCCCCGCAAAAAACTTCAGAGCTGTTGCATGTTAAATCTACCCATTGTGAAAGATGATATGCTAATATGAGAACAACAGTTTTTTTAAAGCTCTACAAAATGTTAAGTTCAGATTGGCACAACAAACAGAACAAGATCCTTGTTCTTTGGGTTGGCATTTACATTTTGCTTCTTCAAAGTATACATATACTACAAAGTATACAAAAAGTTGTTTTTAAACATCTCTCACTCCTCAACCTCCCCACCAAGTCTCAGAGATGCACCATTCCCGTCTGTCAGCAGATAATTCAAAACATGCACCTGAGCAGACTGTATGTTCTTGCCATCTGCCTTTTATCAGAGATGTCTGCTGTACTTTTTTGTGCACTGTGGGATATTACAGGTAAATGAAACATAACACAAATTAAAGTAATATTAAATGAGAGACAGGCATTCCTGGGCATGGGACAGATGCTATCCATTTTGTTAGGGGACTCCAGATGTGAAATGGAGGCAAAGACAATCAGGAGATTGCAGTAGGGGAAAGAAAAAGGAGAGCTTATTGCTAGCTATTCAACTATTGAAAGTCTTTTGTAAGATCTCCCTGACCACAATCAGAATCAAGGGGGAGTGGGAAAAAGTCACTTAATAGCAAAAGAGTAAAGGCTGAGAACAACCAGTTTGACACTCCATATTTCACAGTGTCCTAGACCATTCTAGAGCTAACCGTAAACAATAGACATCACACACTCATTTGACACTCTCTCATTAGGACACTTAAAACAAGTTCCCAAAATCCGGTGAAGCTCTTTGGTCACAAAAGAACAGTACCAAAACACAGTATGGAATATTCGTATGGCAGAAACTCCATTATTCATCTGCCATGAAGGGGAATTCTGAGCATAGCTGGCCTTGCAGATTAGGCAGCTGGCAGAAGCACTGTGCCCAGAACACACTGGTGCCAAGCAGCTGTCTGGGAAAAATGGTGTTTTCCTAGGAGCTCTAAGAACATTTCCATGCTGTTGGCACATCACTATGTGAATCACTACTTGCCTCTGGGGAAAACCTATAAATGCCCAATATGTTCTTCATGAATATTTACTGATTTGGAGTTAAGTAGTTATGCCCCTCTCATATTCTTGTTGAGCAAATTTCCATACCTTCTCCTCTCTCCTTTGTTATTAAGTGAGATGAGGGGACAAGCAGTTTGCAGACCTCTGCATTCCAGGGACACTCACTGAACTCACACTCAAGGACTAAGTGGTAAAGAATTTGTCATATTGTCCTGTTTTCCGTGGGTTCAGGTTTTGCCAGTCTCAAACCTCAGATGGCAGTGTTGAAAATGTGAGCGCAGGTGCATTTTCAAAACATGAATTAAGTTTTGAGCAGCAAAACTTGGCACAAATCTGTGCCAAAAGTCTGGATTTTGGTAGAAAATTTAAAGAATCAAACTGAAAAGCCAAGTGAAAATTGTGAGTCAAAACTTATATTAATCAGAACACACCAAAACATTGGTAGAAAATCAAATTCTCTAATATTGGTCTTTCAACAAGTCGCAGTATTTTCTAGCTAACCACTTTTAATCACCAAGAAGAATAATCTAACCAAGTACATTTATAGCCTGTGACTCAGCTGGCAATAACTTGAGTTTTCAAGAGCACACACAAGAATTTATTGCTGCAGCCCAGTGAAACTGCTCAGGTTTGCACAACTGGCTAAATAAGGAAGGGATCTACATTAATGTCTAATGAGAAGAGGCCAGTTTCTTCCTTCATATGAAAGATAACTAATAAAATTTAGCTCTTATACACTCTACAACTAAAATTTCTGAGTGGTTCCTCACCTCTCTGGGAAACTTCTGAATCCTGCAGATCCAATATTGTTTAGAGGCTTCTGCTCTTTTAGGTTCTAAATTCAGAATTTTTTTTACAAGCTTGGTAAGTGGATGCTTTACAACATTCTGCACACCATTTTACACCTCTTTCAAGGCTGCAAGTCAGATTTCTCTGTCCATTTGTGAAATTGCATGTAAAGACACACAGGTAACAGAAATAGGAAACAAAGAAAAAGGTCCTCCCTGACCTCAGCTACTTAAAAATACTGTTGATGTGCATCTAAGAGTGAAACCTGAAATTCTGCAGCACCTTAGTAACACTCACAGCAACCACCAGGCACAATTTGGAGATTCTGAAATGTCCTGTTTTACAGTCTCTTAAAGCAGGTAGCTTTGAAAAACTGAATAACCAGAATTTTCTAAATGTCTGTTATGCAAGAAGTGCAGTTTCAAGTGATGTGACCAAAGAAAAATTACCTACAAACTGGACTGAGCTGGGGATTTCTCAAGAAAGACAATGCTGTGTGGTAGTGAATGAGACCAAAGGCAGTCTCACAGCTGGTTGCACTGGAACGTCTCACTGCCTGCTTGGGACTGATATACACAAACACAGAAACTGTTCTGGGTGACAGATCTTGGAGCACAAAACACGCTTCTGATCTATTAACTCTAAAGATGCAGGGGGGCAAAAGCAAGATTTTTCCATTAATCCTAATGGAACCTGTATATGAATATACCTAAAAATGCTTATACAGGTATCATCATAGGCTGACATCTAGTGCTTGCAAATACACAAGGAGCTGTGTCTACAGGGACATTGTTTCTAGGCCTTCCTTTGTGCTGAATCAGAGAGAAACTCATTTCAGAAGTGCTCCCACTTCCACATTCTCCTTTCTTATTTTTTGCATTTCTTAATGAAAAACGAAAATTAAAAATAAAATAAAAAAAACCACCAACAAACAATAACAAGAAAGTTTCAGC
Organism: Argya squamiceps; assembly: GCA_037834095.1. Classification (NCBI taxonomy): domain Eukaryota; kingdom Metazoa; phylum Chordata; class Aves; order Passeriformes; family Leiothrichidae; genus Argya; species Argya squamiceps. The sequence goes on along the minus strand of JBBMKD010000001.1, from coordinate 17,925,543 downwards.
TCAATTTACTCTTATGGTATCAAGCCTGGAACTGGCATAAAAGAGCTCAGTTTCTCTTAAGTGAAGTGACTGATTCAGAGTCCTGTAGATCTGGATCATACTTTTGAAAATAAAATCTGTTTATGAAAGGAAGGTTTAAGTCCCATACTGTTGCCTTCCATCAAGTGATCGGTTATCACAATCTGTCTGCTGAGTGATGTGCAAACTGTGAGGGTAGACATGCTCCTTGTTCTAGACACTGCTTGATAATATCTTATTAGGCACCCTTAATACAGAAAGTAACTGCATTAGTAACTTGCTTCTCTTAATCTATTCTCAGGTTGAATAGTGCCTTCTTTGCAAGTAACACTAATTTAGGTACATTTCCTTTGCAAGTAAAGCTAATTACACACACCAGCTCTCCCTGCAGTATTAATCTTTGGTTTACTAGGGTTTCCAAACCTGAAGGAGAAGGTTTGGAGAAGTAAATAAATGCAATTTCACTTGTTTAATGTAGCTTCTACCAATGGCCTATCCAGCATGGCAAATAAGAACTCTAAGTCCAGTTAATTTCAGTATTTTTGACTTTCTCTGTTAAAATACTCCCACCTGTCTTATATGAAATCAATTGACAGTGTTGTCTTCACAAAATTTAAATATTCACATTCAAAAGCAGATTTTTCACATCTTTCTGGTACCTGCCTCTCTTTCTCTTGACCTTCCCATGCAGCTTTATATGCTGACTTGAAGGAGTGCCTAGAATGAGATTTTTAAGTCAGCAAAGACAAGCTGTGGATAGGATTTTGTGGATAGGGTTTCTTTGTCTAAGCTTTTGTAGCTTAGACACATCTGCAAAGGAGAACCCCAGTAAGTGTGACATTATGCATACCATACACATATCTGTGGTCTTCTCTGCTTGGGACTCCTCAGCACCTCCTCCGCTTCCCTCTCCTTGGACAAAATTGAAAATGTAAGCAATGTGTTTAGGTATATCCCACTCCAATTGCAGACAGTTTCTCATAACCATTAACATTTTCCTTACCAGCAGAGAGGGTTACTCTGTATTTTGTGCATTCCTCTAAATTTTGCCTCTTAAAGACAAGGAGCAGGACAAATACAGCTCCCAGTACTTTTGGATGTGGTGCACATGGCCAATGTATCTCTGAAGTCCCTAGGGGATCAAAGCAGACATTAACACATCTCTAGCAGGCAAGTGATTGACTGACTCACTAAATGCTATCTAGTTTCAAACGTGCTAAGTATGTCAGAGATTTTTTTTTATGCTATGAGATTCTTCCCAAAGGATGATATACTCAGTATTTTAAAAACATTATACACCATTCCATCAATTTTACTCAGATCTTTCTTAGTGTTACTTTATGAACAAAAGTAAGAACTTCAAGTTCTGATGTATCAAGGCAGGAGAATGCCCACCATCAGTAGCTGTATTGTTGCACATCCCAGCCACAGGTTTATTATATACAGGTAAAAGACAGAAGTCTGGATGTATCATAAATCACCACCTCTCTCTTTCTTATTTCTTGGCAACAACATAAGCAATCTCCTGGCACTTTTCAAACAGGGAACTGGAAAAATCTGATAACCAAAACTCACCCCCCTCCCAAAACCCCATCTAATATGAAAAAACCCAAAAACAAATAAACCATCCTTGCATAAAATTCCTCTAAACATAAGAAAAGGGGTAAAAAAGGTAGCATATTACCAAAAGGCACATGCTACTAAAAATAAATCTCTGCGTATTTATGCTTTGGTACATTGTAATTTAAGAGGATATATGTCTTGGTTTGGAAAGACAGGTGTCTGCTAAGGCAAGAGCTTCCCTTGAAGATGTAAGCCCCCTCCCTTCAAATTACTATAATTTTGAAATTAAGGGGCAAAGATATGGGAATAGGAATAAGAGTACTTTACTAGGAAAATTAAAATAAAAATTTAGTAGTACAAAAAAACCAAAGCAATGAAACAAAAAGAAAACACTGACATAGTCAGAATACAACCTGACACCCTCTTGGCCAGGGTGTTGGTAGCAGTCCAATCAAGTCCTCCTGGAGTGACAAATGTGGTTCTGTTAGAGCAGACATGAGCCTGTAGAAGGGTATAGTTTTCCTCTGAAGGTCCAGTGGTGGTGAGATAGGTCCGGTTTTTGTCTGGGAAATCCAGTGGAAAACAGGCTGTCTTGCTGTTTTGAATCTCAGTTTTTATCCAAGTAGGAATGTTTGGCTCCTCCCAGTGGGTGGATCATCTCACAATGGGATGATGTAATGTTTTCAGACATGTGGTGAGCCTTAATGGCCCATTAACAGAAGATATCCCTCTGGAGGGAGGATGGGCATGGAAGAGATAAAGAACACTGTCCCACCTGGTTTTAACAGCTGGAAATAGAATACATACTTCTAGTTACATCTAGCATTGCAACCTAAGACAATACAATAAGATATTGCACGATGATTGAGATGAGATGAGATGAGATGAGATGAGATGAGATGAGATGATGATACACTGAGATTCAGTATAATGCTACACTCAAGAGAAGAATATTCTATGGCCACAGAAATACTCTGGTGGGAAAATCTGGAGGAGAGATTAAAAATCTGGAGCAGAGAGATACTTACATGCATGTCCTTGCATGTAAGTAACTTTCATAGATGTGTGCAGACAGGGAGGCCCCGTCCCTTCGAGACACATCAAACATGTTTGTGCCATAAGTTGTGATTCAAAGTCATGGAAAGATCATTGCCATAGACAAAGTCTTGTGTCAGTGGAGGACAGGAGTGTTCCACTTAAGACCCAGCAAAATAGCTGTGTGTACCTGCCCCTCAGGATAGTCATCTCCTGTTGGTGACAACTGACCCACAGGATCTCATCTTCCATTTCTCATGAGACTCTTCAGGTTGCTTCCAGACACTTCTCACTGTAGCTCCTGATCTTCAGTCTCATATCAGGTATCACATACAGAGTGTCTCCAGAATAATAATAAAAAAAAAGTTTAAAGGAAGCATGGCACTACTCATCCTTTCTCTTCCAAGTTGTCCACAGCACTCTGCTCTTCTTACTGTGTTCTTCAGAGAGACAAATTTTTCCTGCCCAATATTAAGCCATTTTACCATCTCAAGGCACCAGTGTCTCCTTATACTTTCTAGATTTTTATCTGGAGCTGTAAGAAACATTGGATCATCCTACAGCAATACCATTAATGATTCTTCTTATGATCTTTGAGTGACCAAAAGACTGCAAACATCCTTTACATCTGCATAATGCCTGCATGAATTTAAGTATGCTGAGATTGGAAGGTCGCTTTAACAGAGGTTGGCACTCAAATTTACCAAGAAAGCAAATATGAGTTAACAGCTTGCTTTCCTTCCTTCATCAGCTGGTCCACAACATCCACACCTTGTCCTTTTCATTTCTAAGGATAAGGGATCAAAAGGAAAAGTAAAAGTTAACAAAATACCAGGGACTGTAGTGACTCTTAGGTCAAATTGGGAAATTATTCAAAATCTCTCTATTTCCACTGGTATCTGTCTTAACAAATTCTCTCTTTGCCCCATAGTTTGAGACAAGGCTATGTAATACTTTGGTACAGACCTTGACAGCAGTTACAGTTGCAACATATTTTGTAGTTTCATCTGTGATGTCATTATAATTTAAAAAATTTCAAAGGCTCCAGCAGTCTGCGATTGATGGCTTTGCCTTTAGCTTAGATATGCAAATAAATAAATTAATTAAAAAGAGAGAATATGAAAGATGGAATAGGAGCCAAATTCTGCTTGCTACGATATGAACATTAAAAATGTAGTTATTTAAATTGATAAAAATCTGAAGAGAGAAAACACTGAAAGAATAAATGCTAACGGTACTTAAGACAAATGTGTTTATCACTCAGCTGAAATATTTTAGACTGTCATTTAGGCAGAATTTTAGGTTTTGTTCTAAATATATTTAGAAGCAATTATGCTAACTCTGTAGACTGAAGGTTACTTTTAAATTGTTGAGATTAGTCTACTTTTAAAATAAGCAGGTTTGTGGCCAAAAGAAATTGGAAGCTCTGTGAAATCCATTTTGTATCTTAAAGCAGAAAGCTGGGAGGAAAATAAAAAAACTGCTATTAGAGTGGCAGGGAACTCACTGAGATACAGGAAGAAAAAATATGACAGAGCAGTGGGTGAGTACACAGAAAGGAATACAGGTATTCAGAATTTAAAAGCCCAGACTTGCACTCTGCCACATGGTAATTTTGCTCTATTATACCTCTGTACCAAATTACCAACTTGGAGGCAAATTTTACCTCACAATACGCAACTTGGCACAGCCATAATGAATCAGGAATAAAAACATCAAGAGGAGTACTTGAAAAAGTATGGGAGGTGTAGAAAGCAAGAAGATAGTGCAGTAGTGTTTGAATGGTCTAAAAGCACATAACTGTAATAACGGGAAGTCTTTTAGGAAAATAAGCCATTGAGGCTGACCATCAGGGTAAAAACAAAATAAATTAGACAGAATTGTGTCTAGAAGGTATCCTATCTTATGGGTTGTTTAGAACAAGCCTCAATGAAATGCTAAAAAAACAATGTAGGCAAAAAAAATTTAGGTCCAAAAAGGTATTTTTCTATCTCTAATTCTGTTTGTTCCATGGCACTTGAGAGAAAGAAGCTGGAAGAAACAATGAAAGGAAGTGGGGAGAGGTAAAATCTGTCTAGAAACAGAAAAGCAGCCCTATTCATATAAGTGAGAAATGGTAGGAGCTTTCCAAAAGTGGTGAGGGTTGAGAAAATGTTTTCAACACAGGAGTTTTATGCAGGCTATATACAAGGAGTTGGAAAAGGAAAAGAGTAAAAGTTTTACTGCAGTAAAAGACCTGGGGCACAGGCCGTAGAGATTTGAGAGGAAATAGAAATGTACCCTGTCTGTGACTATTTGTGTAAGTACAGTTGTACCTACAGGTTTGTTGAGGGAAAAAAAAAATAGAATATTGGATTTAAAAGAAAAAAATAAAAAAAATCTGAGGAGGAGAAACTGCAGTTTTATGGCACAGATTCACAGGCTAGGCAGGAGTGCAGGTGCAGAATAGAGGCAGAACTCAGGTCTCTACAGCAGGGTCTGTGCAAGGGCAGCTCAGCTGTCTAGGACCTGTTGCAGTCACCCAGGCGAAAAAAACAGAAATTCAGACGAAAGAGGAAGAGCAGAAAGAGAGGACTCAGTACTATGTAGTGCCAACAACTGCAGATGGATGCCAAAGCAGACATCCTGAAACACCAAAATGTGCTGCTACGTGGAGCCACTGCAAAGCACAGATAAGTGCAGCTACTTTCTGCCAGGTTGCAAACCGATAAGACCTCAAAAAACACATGTTCTTTCAACAAGGCTGTGTGAGGCCAAGGAAACTTGACTGGACTCAGCAGGGACAAGACAAGAAAAACAAGGCTGTAGTTATCAACCTCAGATTAATAGTTATTTCACTGCTACATTAAAGGCATTGTTTGACAAAGCTGGAAAATAATATTTGCTGGCACAATCACAAAGCATTACTTTGATATGAAAATGTCAGTGAATATCTCTTTCAGTTATTCTTCCTTTCCTATTCGAAAGCAATGTTTATTCCATAAAAACCTAGCATTATCTCAGTTTAATTCAGAGAACTACTCATATCAGGAAGCAGAATAAAATAAGGTTATGCAAACTATTACAAAATACAAAACCCATTTAGGACATTTAGGAATGATCTTCACAAAAGGAAAGAAGGTTTCAACCATGCATAATAAACAGGATAATAAATCTTTAAACACTTAAGTAAAAGTTTCCATGAACTATTTAACAATCTTCTTTCATTGAAGGGAACACAATATTTTCAAATTATCTCATAGTAACCTAAGACCTTAAACTTGCACTTCTACAAAGCACAAAACCTGCTGTATCTGATTGCAGTGAAAGTGATAAGTTTCAAACAGAGGTTCCAGATTTCTTCAGAGGCCCAGATGTATGGGCACTGTATATATAAATTGAGCATACAATACCATTAGTTATGTGGTTAGAATTACCTCCCTCTTAATAAAACCAAAGAAAATCTGAACTTCAACACCATAGACCAGGTGGCCATCAAGTCAGAAAAATATGAAAAAGGGATCAGAGTACAGTCATACATTTCTTTTTGCATCTTTTTTAAAAACACCCACAACTGCCCAGTGTGGCTTATCTCCCTGTCCAAAATATCCACAACTAGATAAAACAAGTCCCATCCTACTGCTCACATGAACATTTCAGGAGTGGCCTAAGTTGGTCCCAGTGCTGTAAGAATTGCTGTAGTAGATATTCACAGGCTCCATGCACTGTTTCTTCACGTTGCTGCATTGCTCCAGTTCCCCACCTCTCCTTTCATAAGCACTTGGAGGCCCTGATGCAGTGATCTTACCAGCTCTGTGGCACAGCCAGATGCACATCAGTCTGGATCTGTTGATCCCTACACAGACAGAGGAAGCAGAAAAGATGTTGCCATGAGAATTGGGGGATGTAAAAGGAAGTACAAGAATGAATAGTGTGCTAAAAACCAGGTTGGGAATAGGTAATGTCATTAATGTTGAAAATCAAGATTCACAATGCCTCCAACATGCTTTGTGAGAAAGTACAGGGTAAATACTTACCAAATGTAAGGGAAGGCAGTTCCTTCCCTTCAGAGGGCAAGCAATATAAAATTTGGGGAAGGTTTCAATATTAAAGGCAAGATTACAGAGTGCTCAAGCATGCTAGTGGAAATGCAGAAAGAGTATTTGCAGGAATATCATCACAGAAGAAATGATACATGGGGAAAGAAAAACCTACACCAAATAATCTGACTCTGGATATCAGAAATCCACTTTTTAAAAAGAATTGTAGCTGAGATTATGTGTGCAGACAGTTTCTTTCATTTCCATGTTTCTGCTGGTTCCAGATGTCTTACAGGGAGAGGTATGCATGTATGTAAGGTATTACACAGTAAAGGTTATTCACTTTTGCAAGCTATTGTAAACCCTCTCTTCAAGTGGAAGTATGTGGCTTCCAAGATACACAGACAATGGATATAAAGCAGTGTGAAAGATGGAGGTATTCAAAATGGGCAGATGCAGAGCTATGAATCTATCTGACAATTAACTTGATATTTCAATGACAGATAGTAAGACTACAACCACCGGATGACTACACCTATATAGAATGGGTTCTGCACAGCAGAATTTCTGAGCTTATAGGAAAGACTTTGAAAATCCTGTATTTGGCATTTTCTCATTAATTGCAGTTATCTTAGAAAGGGTAGAAAATATCAGGTGGTTATCAGAAAAAAGTAATCTGAGCAGTTTCACATTTTTTATCTGCCCTTTTGTAGTTTTTACTTTTTCTTTAAATTTACCAGAAAGTATTGGTAAATTAAGAAGAGAACGACATGACTGTTTCACCAGAATACACAAGTCCCATTCAAGCCCATCTGCTCCCAGGCACCTCTGTGTGACTCTAAAGCAGATGTAGATTTGCAGTGCAGTTAGCAGGCAGCCCTATGCAGTGTTTCATCAGGGTGTCTGTGGGAAGAGCTGGCAGTGAGGTGTTCCTGTTAGCATTCCCCAAAGAATTTAATGGGGTGTCTGGGATGATGCATCAAATGGAGTCACTTCCCCTTCAGATTCTGCTAAATCATCTCTGACAGAAACCATTTATCCCCAAGGCTCCTGAAAATATTTTTGAGTCATAGATTCTGTCTTTAGAAAGAGCTTGATCTTACCATGTGAGATAATACTTTCTAACACCTTTTATCGTCTCAAGCTCCCTACCAATCACACCATCAGAATAATTTTTTATACTTCACAATAACCCTACTGGTTTTTCCAGCAGCATTCACATAATACTATTTTATTTACAAAGAAATCTGAAGTCTTGCCCATTGCTATAAAAGGGAGTATTTTAAAAAATTCTCCAAGCTTCTTTCCTGCTCAAAACAGGCATGCTCAGGGAGCACAAGTGTAAAAATAAGCAGAAGTATTTGGAAATCTAATATCAAACACAGGCGTCCTGTCACTGACACTGAGACAACTTCTACGTTGATCTTTATTCTTACAATTACACTGTCTCCAGTAGTACTGTAAGACCTTTATTACTAACATTCTCTTGACTAATAGGAGTCTTGAAATAGCTGAAAATGCTGTACAGTTGTGTAGAAATCTTGTGTAGGACTAAAATGATGTTCTTTCTATAATTGCAGCTGTGTCAGAGATAAACAGGCAGCCTGAGCAGGAAGAGGCTGAACAAGGAAAACAAGTAAGGCTAACAGAGGGGTAAGAACATTAAGGAGGAAAATTAACTAGCACATCAGAAAACAACAACAATTTCACAACAAGTAATGTGCAAGCAAGGATCAAAGGGTGTGATGGACATGATGAGAAGCAGAGGCCAGGTCTCTGCTCAAGGAATTCTCACCACTCCATATTTAGTAAGAAAGTTTCCTGGAGTTTCCCAGAAAGGGATCAAAGAGATGGAGGGAAAGGGAGGGTAAAATTTATGAAGGAAAAAATAAAAACAAACAATATTTGTCTTTACTCTGTTAGAACTAATATTCCTATCTCAAGCGAGGCAAGTTACTTAATTAATTGAGTGTTTTGCTGTTGGTTACTTATAACGTGTTCCCCATTTTCTTGTTTGGCTTGAAAAACAATTTGAAGAAATGCTGAGATCTCATAACTGCAAGTTGGGAGGTACACTTGTACTCTGGGCCCTGCTAAGTGAGAATCATGAATGTAAGGGTTATAAACATACTGTCCATGTATAGTATTGACTAATACTAAGTATGCTAAAAAGAAGGAAATACCATCCAAATTCCTTAGGCATTACAAAACAGGGACACACAAAGGAGGTAATTTCATACAGTTCCAGTACCACAGAATCATAAAATGGCCTGGGTTGGAAGGGTCCTCGAAGATCTCCCCATTCCAAACCCCTCGCTATGAGTAGAGACACCTTCCACTAGACTAAGTTGGTCAAAGTCCCTATTCAGCTTGGCCTAGGTACTCTTCCAAGAATGGTGCATCCACAGCTTCTCTGGGCCACCTGTTCCAGAGTCTCATCACTCTCACAGTGAAGAATTTCTTCCCAGTATCTAATCTGAACCCACCTTCTTCCACTTTGAACAAGTCCCTTGTTCTGTCACTCCATGCCCTTGTCAAAACTCCCTTTCCAGTTTTCTTGTGGGCCCATTTAGGTACTGAAAAGTGCTATAAAGTCAACCTGAGTCTTGTCTTCTCCTGAACCACCCCAGTCCTCTGAGCCTGTTTTCAAAGGAGAAATGCTCCAGTCTTCTGATATTGTTTGTGGCCCTCTGGATTCATTCCAGCAAGTCCATGTCCTTATGCGGGAGGCACCAGAGCTGGATGCAGACACATGAGGGTCTCAGACAGCAAGCAAGGGGGGAAATTCATCTCTGTGGATCTGTTGGCTGTGCTTCTTTGGATGCAGCCCAGGATACATTTGGGTCTCTGAGCTGCAAGGGCACATGGCCAGTTCATGTTGAGCTCCTTGTCCACCAGCACCCCAAGTTCTCCTCAGGGCTGCTCTCAATCCATTCTCTGCTCAGCCTGTTATTTGTGCTTGAGCTTGACCTGACCCAGCTGCAAGACATTGCACCTTAGTTCACAGCATTTTTTCTGAAAATAAGCATATTTTTTGAGGGCAGATAATAAAACCAATAGTGCCACGTCCCAAGAGAATTTTAAACAGAATTTAACAGGTGAGGTTTAGACACCTCTACTGAAGGACAGAGAAAAAACAAAGCATCTGCTTATCAAGCAAGCACTTCACATGTGGCAAACAAGATGAGGGTTCACAGGCAAAAAACTAAACACTTCTACAATCCCACTCTGGCATTTCCTAAGAAACGTGGTTTTGATTTTATTAAATTGGGGGGCGGATTGTGTACATATTGGGAAAAGTAGAAGCCCACTGCCATAAATTCTTGAATTCTATAAAAAGGTTTCAAAATTATATACACCTTTTATGGGATTTTCCAGCTGAGAGAGAAAGTAAGAAAAAGAAGAATTAGTACATCAGTGGTTACATTACCACACAGCCTCCATGCACAACTGTGTCTGCTCATCCTCAAATAAAGCTTAGGTTTAAAAAGCATGAGCTGACTCAGCCCTAACAGGGTTAGTTGGAGGGGAAAGGGGAAATATATTCTTTCATTCTCATGTAGAGCTTTAGGTTGGAGATTTTATGCTGAATATGCATGGTTGATTTAGTTACCTTAAGCCAAATACTACTGAAGTCAGAACATATGGGGACACACAATTCAAGTGTTGGTTAATCATGTCTTGAGGAAGATGGGAAAAGAAACAGGGAGAACAAGAAGTGCAGATGAGAGAAAGGAGACAGGATATTTAACATTTTTCAAATATAAACAAACACATGCTAAATCAAGTTATATGGTAAGTTCTTTGCTTGCTCAACATATTGCAGTGATTTAAGAAACAGAATGCTGAGACACAGATGAAACATTTGGAGACTACATATGCTAGCACATAGGGTGTATGGCATTACAAATCACTTGCATACACAGAGTGAAAACCTTGTGATTTTAAGTGTTCCTGTTGAAACATAGGTAATGGTAAACTACACTACATCCCTTCTGCCACAGTACCATCCAAACTTGCTTCTTTCTTCCCACTTCCCTATCCTTAACCACCCCTCAAACAGAAAAAAAAAAAATTGGAAATACAGATTGCCTTTTGTTCCCATGGAAGCATCACAGATGAATAAATACAATAATTTACTGCTTCTGAAACAGCAGTAATCACCTGGTAAATATACTGAGACATATTTGTCTTGTTAATATCACTTGTATCTGCCAACAGTAGTCTTGAAGATTCCCCAGGGCATAGCAATTAAGTCTGCAAGTGCTTCAAACATGTACAAGGCAAAGCATGGCATATGGATCTGGGTGTCTGGGTCTCTCTACAGAACTTGATAGGAATCATGGATTTCCTATTTATTCTGTCAAAAAAGAGTTATGAGCTGCTCATCCCCGGGCTGGAAGGTATCCACAAGAGGACTATAAACTCTCCATTTAGAAGGATGCATTTCTGTACTTTGAGTATTTATAGGTGCTATGACATCATAATGCTGGGAATCATAGTATTTATGTGTTTTCTGTAAAAGACTTATTTACAGTAAGGCTATTAGAGAAAGTGAAGGACACTAGCTTGCCCATCAACAAGTGCTACATAAACACAAACAAGATTCATAATATAAAAAACATACTGTGAATCTCGTATTAAACACATGGCTGAATATTAATTTTATTTTTGTCATGACAGAGACACTGGAGGACAAGAAATACAGGGAAATAAATATTAAAAAAGGAGAAGAACAAAAGGAAAATATGTTTTACTAAATATACGTTAGTCTTCTGTTCACCTGCTATACTAGCTGTCCTTCAGCTTTGTCCTCCAGATTCTCCTGTGACACCCTTACTGCGTCCTGCAGCATAATCAATACTTGTTACACCAAATGTGAGTACACCTTAATTTTGTTCTGTGCAAATTCCTGTAATCTGAAAAATGTTTTGGCTTTCAAGACATGTAATAAAATAGTTGTCATACATGACAATTTTGCATGAAGTTGCATTTATTCAACAAGGAATGTCAGCACAGGAGATCAAAAAAAAGAATAATCCACTGTCATATGAAATCAAACTTTTAGGGAAATTGTCATTAGTATTTATGTTAACTGTCATCAAAACCTAAAGAGACACATTAACATTGGAATCTGAGTAGCCTGGAATCACAGTGGTCTTCAGTTTCAGAGAAAAGCTGCTTTAAATGCAAAAGCTCTGATTTCAGCTCTAGTGCTGATTGTTTCCTTTGAAAGTGTTCCTCCCCACACCCACCCTCATCTTCCTTCCAGATGTTCATGTAGCAAACACTGAGTGGTTCAGATATATTAATGCATACAATTTTAAGAGCAAATTGACTTCTATTTGCTAAGAATTTTTCTAGTCAGATTTGCTGAGAAGTGATTTTCAAATTTGTTTGTTTGTTTGTTTGTTTGTTTGGCCAGGATGCAGAAGACTTTCTTGTTGATCATTAGCAATAGACCCTAAAAACCATGGTCATTATTATGTTAATGCATTATTGAAGGCTGCCTCTGCACAATATGAACAATGTTATGTTGTGGAAAAGATGCACAATCTACATGTGTAACTGCATGTTATAGCAGAAACCTGTAAAGGGAAGGAACTTCTGCAACCTGTACAGGCAGAACTGATCCTTTCTTCCAGAATACCCTCATAGGAGGGTATATACTGTGCAGTCTGAGTTCCAAGTTTTTTTTTTTTTCTTCTTTTTATGTCTTCACATTCTCCCGACTTAGAAATCAGTCAGGATAAGCATACATTGCTGTCTTGCAACCAGCTGCACAAAGCAGTAAAGAACATGTTAGACTGTAAAGTCATTGGGCATTGGATCACCCCACCTTCTTCGTCTTCTTTGAAAAAACTCAAAAACCCACAGGAAAAAAAAGAAAGAAAAAAAAAAGCCAGGAAAACAACAACCAAGCAAGCAACAACAACAACAACAACAACAAAAGGCAAAAAAACCCCCACTCAAAATCCAAATGCAACTAATAAACAACAAAATTCAAAACCAAACTTGCACATGCACACTGTCAAGTATAATATATTCCTCTCAAGAACCAGTGTACATTCTCTCATACCTCTGATTATTCCCTCATGGTTACAGACAGCAGTGAATTTACAGAAAGTCCCATAATATATTTTCCTTAAAAAAATTTGACCAAAAAACGGCAAGAAAAAAAACAACAAAACAAAACAACCAAACTATGACATCAGGCAAAACTATTCCTTCAAAAAGCTGTTCTAAATTCTCTTTTTCATCTCAGTGGATGGAAAGGAGCAGGATCTGTCCTAATTAGCTCAGGGTCAAGGCTAGAAATGGAGCTGCTGCTGTTCATCTGTGCCCCAGACAGTACATTTTGCGAAAGCCGGCATCAGAGAAATGGTTGCAATTAGTTTATAACTGCCTGGTGTGCTCTGTCCATACTGAGCTGGATTAATCAATCATTAGCAGCCTTAACACTGAGACAGAAAATCCACTAGCAGAATAAACACTAAACAGATGGCAAGTCCTTGACACTGCAAGGACAATCCAAACCAAGCTCCAACAGCTCCTTCCTTCCAGGCAGGCATAATCCAAGGTCCCTGTTGGCAAGGGGAGCGCATGCTGCAGGAGGAACCAGCAGCGGCTGCAGCAAGGGAGTGTCCCCACTTCCCTGCACAACTGAGTTTTCCAGTACATGCATCTGAGTGCTGATTCCCTCCTCCTGAGGGAAGTCAGAGCCATGGCTGCAGGGAGCAGGCTTGGCAGCTGAGATAAGGAGAGTCAATGCTTACTGCTTAAATCTCGTTACTGCTTGACCACCAGTGGGACCTGCCGTGACGGATGATGGGGGCTGCTGGGCTTTGCTCATAGTTATCAAGGTAAAAATGCCTTTTCCAAGGGGAAGACTATCTGGAAGAACAGCGTCAAACAGATAACTTTGGTATTGTTACCAGTAATAGGAGATCTACCAATTATTTTACAGTCAGCAGAATTGTTGTTCAACCTTCCCTGGCCAGAGGTAATTCTGCTGTGGAAATGCATTTGTCAAAACAGATTCCTTCCCTCAGGTACCAGATATACCAGCAAAACAATGATCAACTACCCTAAGAGGCATTTTCTCAAACTTGTTCTATCTAAAATCTCTTGCAGTCACTTTCAGGCATCTAAAAAAAGGTTGCAATTTTTCATGGAAGACATTTTCAAAACACTAGGGCTGTGACTCTAGGCAGAAATAGGTACATGCAACCTGTCCACTAAATAAGGCCTTTGGGGAATCCTAGATCACAGGCTTTGGGCTGTTGGCTGTTAGGCCTCTTGCTTAAAATAACCACTTAAAAAGGTTTGATGAAAGTAGCTCAGTTTTGTTAAAACCTGAGGAAATCAGAATCAGAAGAACAAAGTCCAGTCCTCAGTACAGACCAAACAAACAAAGAGCAAACATTTGAAAGGTGTTTGTAAGTGAGGTCTGTCTATATCCCGTTGCACATGAAGGAGAACATGGGAAGATGGGCTCAGACTGGCTCCTCTCCTCTTCTCCCAATACCATATGAGTTGAAGGTGCTCACAGCTGAGGATTGTTGCAGGTTCTACACTCAGTTTGTGGGGTTATTGTGATGCACTCACACACAGGATTCTGAAATGCATCAAAATTTACATGGGCTCCAAAAAAAAGTTGGACAGTACCAGGGAAGAAACATGCATTAAAGGCTGTTTAATACACAGAAACTACCTTTGACTCACAAAGTCCTTGACTTGTGGTTCAGGGGGAATATCATACAACAAACCTTTCCCTATGTTCTTCCCTAAGCATCCACCTTCAGCTCCTTTGAGACAGAATTCTGCACCAGATAAACCTTGATTTGGCAAACCCATGCACATGTAATGTAGAAAGAAGAAAAAGAAAACTCCTACAAATGCTTTTTGTAATTCAATTACTGTATCATTTTGCAAGCATCAGAAAGTTTAAAGAGTTGCTTCTGGTCTTTTAACATAAAATTCACATTCAGTTCTGAATTCCTTGGAGTTTTAGACATACCAAGTTTGTTTTGGTTTCTTTGTTAACACATGCAGAAGAATGTTTCATTTAAAGTATTCTATTGATAGAGACAAATAAAACACAAGTATACCACCCCTGAGCCTAGATTGTTTACATTTGTATAAATATGCTGGTTTTAGTGAGAGATGAGAGATGGTAACAGAGGAATCAAAATGGGACACCCCTTACTGCAGTTGACAGAACTGGAGCTTTAAACTGGTGTTTCATCCCTGCCGAACAAATGGCAGCTGAATATACAATTACCCATTTCCAAAAGAAAAAGTCCAGGAAAAACATGACAAGTTTTTTGCAGGATACAGTATGAAATCCATTTTATAGGAACATGTGAAACTATCAGTTTTGTTTCTTGATATGGCTGGTCCTTTTCCTAGTTATATATTTGTTCTTGAATTATTTTATTCAATATCCATAGAGTATACTTTTGTCCTTAAAAAAGGGGAGGACGACATATACTTCTTTGAACACATAAACAAAATCTCACATCTTCCAACCATTTATAAACCAAATATTAGACGTTCAATTATCACAGCTGAAAGCTCTGTGCATTATTTTATTTGAATCAGGGTTAACAAGAGGCCAGACAGACCTGCTAATTTAGTTTCTCTAAAGCAGGTTCTACCAGGCTCTATACATTCCTCAAGTCTTGAAAATTATACAGGATCTTAATTTGACAGTGATTTTGCTACCCTACTCTCAAAGGCTACACCTACTCACAGGTCTATGTTTATGCTAGAGATATTTAATTTCATAGGGTTTCTTTCTGTCAGTTAGGATCTAGGTACATCCCACTTCAATTTTTATTTCCCTTCTCCTCCACCATGTTACTACTGAGCTGAGGAGGTTGAGCTAACATCTTTCATAGATCAAGAAGAAAAACACCTCAGTTGAGGCAGCAGTAAAGCAAGTTTCACTGTTGCTCTCATCCACGTTTTGGTCACCTGTCAGAGGAGCTGGGCATGGAGTCAAATCCCAGGACCAGGAGTGGTCCTGCCCTCACCACTGACCCGGATCAGAGGGGCAGTGGCTTTTCCCAGCACCAGTCACCAGTTTACTAGAAAGCAGAAACATTGCTCAGTTTATATTCCTTAGAGCTGCGGAGTAATAACAGGATGGAAAAGGTTTGAGGCAACATTCATCCTGACTGGACTTGATCTACTGACCTATATGTGAAGAGCTCCGTGTATCCCATTACCATTCCTTGGAGTCATCCTGACCCTTTGTTCCCCACCTTTATTAAAAGACCTGAAGATTAATGCAGGGAACAGATGGCAGAGAAATAAATCTTCGTCTGTGTAACATTTCAGGGTGATGTTTCACAAGTGTAATTGTGTGGTAAAGGTGTTTTGTTATGGGGTGGTTTTTTTTGTTTGTTTCTTTGGATTTGTTGTTCCTTTAACATGCAACAAAAATCACTATAAAATCTGCTAGTGTTTATACATGTCTTGAGGCTTCTATAACTTTGAAGAAATTGTAGGTAAAGATATTGTTCAGAATTTAAGTTTTACAACATTAAATAGCTTTATTATCTTTCCTATTTCAAAGCAGAGAGGTAACTCAGTTCCTCCAGGAACACAACATAATTAGTCATCTGCAGACATTACAGAATGATTTTTTTTTCCTAACAAAATTAAAATCCCCACATTATCTTTAAAATACTTTGTAGCTTATCTTGCTTTTAAATTTAAAGAGGGGGAATGTATGACAAATTAGAATTAAATGCATTCTATTTACCTGGCTTTCTAGCTTGGTCAAATTTGGATTATTTTTTCAAATAAGAAATCATTCCTTTTCTTCGTAACATCATTAAGGCTGTTGTTTACTCAAAATTCTCTTGCTTTATTTTTAGATGTTTGGGTGATCTTCCCAAACAGAAAGGCAGGACTCCATTGCTTGTATTTTGTTCTAGAAAAATGTATGCTGCCTCAGATAGTAGTCTAAAAATATTTTTTGCTTTCTCATTTTTATTTGGAAGCAGATTTTTCTTATACAAGAATTCCAAAAGCTCAGCATAGGAAACAATGAAAAATATCCTGATACTAGTGCTGACCCACTCTTGCCCCACTGGTTATTTTTCTGCAACCTTAGTATTGGCACCTGCAGCATCGCATTCATAAATAACTCCTCAATTTGCAGCTAACTCTTTCTCTACTATAATGCAGAGTTTATGCTTAAATAAACATACACACATCCCCAAAGTATTTAGGCAAGTTATCCAGACTTCCTGTTAATAAAGAGCATGTAAAAATCTGCAAGTGATGAAAGACAGACAATTTAAAAATATTTAATCACGAAATAAGTTCTTTTAAAAGTGGGGTCCATAGATGTATATATTGGCAAAAATATCCTTGTTTGCTGTCTCTTTGCACTGCTAACATAAACTCATTTAGTATCTTCCCTTTTCATTTGGGAGCTCTCTCATTGCACAGCCCCTAAAAAATTTCAAGCTGTTTGAAAGTCATCCAAGAGGGATTTGGGGGGAAGGCACAATAACCCTCTTAAATATAAATAACACAAGTAAGTAATTTTCTCCTCTGCTTCCAATTCCACAACTGCAGAGAGAGTTGAGAGAGCTGAGCAACAGTTGAGAAACATTTGAATCTACAAATAGCCCTACCAATTTTTTAATGAAGAGTCTTTGACATGCTTTCCCACCACTTTCTGCCTCCCCCAAAGACTTAAGAAATAATTTTTTAAAGGGCAGGTATTCACCTAAAGAACGGACAAAATTTGAAGCAGCAGCATAAGAAATTTGAGAACATTTTTCAAAAAGTGTAAGTATATATCTCTATGTCATTCAAACCATGGTATTTTATTTCATGAGATAATCACAAAGAATTATTGCTCTGTAAAAGCTATAGAGCCTATACAATGTACAGTTTAGGAAGAAACCAAAAACTTTCAAAGAATATCAGTAAATATCAAAACCATTTTAAGAAAAGCACATGGTCCATGACTCTAATATTGAAGGGAATTGCCAGTGAACCAACTTTTAATCCTACTCCACCACTAACTTGCTTCATGTCTCTGACCAACAATAGCAATTGGGGTGGTTTTTTTGCCTTCTATTTTCTCCCTTTCCCTTGTTAACTTTACTATCTTACAGATGTAGAATATTACAGTGGAGACAGTGCTTTCAACTGTTCTAGGTGATGCCTCTCCAAAATGATAAAGGAGGGTCCTGAAATATATGTTTGTTATCTCTACAACAAATCAAAGCTTCCAGTAAAGATGGTTCTAGAGCTTGGAAAACCTAAGTTATACACAATGTTTCTCTATCACAGCTCATCAGAAATACCACATCTACATCAGAGCTCTAATTTAGATGTGACTTTCTGCAAAACCATGAAATAAAGTCTTCATCCTTATCTTCTACACACACCTAAGAGACCACTTAAAATGTGGTATGAAGACCACAGTAGAGACCTGTCATCCTCTGACACAGGGAGACTCCTTACAAATCAGGATGGAACTGATCAAAGCTCAGATCAAAGCTGTCTCAATGTGCTGGTCCAAGACTGCACTGTCAATCACCCTCCCCTCAATGAGCTCAAGGTGTTGTTTCATACACAGCTACATGTGTGCTTTGGCAAGCAAATCACTCCTCTAAGCTCAAAAGGACAGGTCAAAAACCCATCAAAAAGAAACACATGAAAAAATGTGATGCGTTCTTGGTGCTCTGCAGGAGAAGAGCTAACTCTTAAAGAAAGCCTCAGCTGGAACCAGTGGTATCTTCTCTTACAGGAACAATGACAACAACAATATGATCTTCCCAGTGAAAATATTAAGAATGCTGGAGCATCCATTTCAAAAGAAAGTGTTTTATTTTGAATTCTTCACTTAGCTCCACAATTAATTAATTCCAAGAATCTGGCTATTATATCCAGGCTATAATCTTTCAAACTGTGTTTAATTGTCATTACAAAAGATGAAATTCTTTCCCTCATTTTGAAGTTGAGACAGAAATCATTGCAAGAAAATAATTAAAAGAAACAAGGAAAAAATACTAAAAAAACAATAGAACTACTTACAAAACAACAAAAATCACTAAAACTCTACAGCTCTGATAAGAGAAAGAAAATTAACACGGCCTAATAAAATTCATGTTGGGGTTGTTGCTGTTATTATCTAGAAGAAAATAAAACACATTAACTAGTGCTCCTTCACACAGTATCCTTCAATTGTCAGCCTTCCCATAGGCATGTGGCTACACATAAATAAATAAAAAATTATTTATCTGTATCATAGATATACAACTCTCACACACGAGCAATTTATAGACACAAGAGAAGCACAATGGGCAGAGAGTAGGGCATGGCACAGACCTGGCTCCACTCCAGCCTCCTCAGACCAAGGGCAAGTTACTGGCATTCAAGTCCCCTTCATTTACCTCCACCTTCAAACAAAGCCCCTACAAACACCACACTCAGCAGCATGACCTTTCCAGGCCTAAAGTAACAAAAACATTACTTTATTCATTCTTTATTCATTCTTTACTTTATTTTATAAATTCTTTATAAATGAATTCTTTATTCATTCTTTATTTTATTTTACTTTATTACTTTACTTTATACATTCTTTACTTACATACTTTATTCATTCTTCTAAAAGCACATGCAGGTTTCTACCTGAAACTTTCAAAGTGACACTCCATATACAGACTTTTCCTGCTCTGCACTCTACTTTTCAGATCCTCCTACAGCAACCCAAAATAGTTTTTCAGATCTGTATGTAAACCCTGTTTCTATGTAAGACCTCAAAGAGAATTTATATTCCTGCTATATGCATGTATCTGCCCTCTGTGGGATATTGCCAGCTCAGCTAGGGTACCTTCACTATCTAATCCATGCACATCAAAGCATCTTAGGAGCTCCAGAATGAATAACTACAGGATTTCATGGCATAATTTACACACATACCTAATGCAGTGAGCCAAAGACATCAGCAGTCCTGAGAAGTAACTCAAGTTTCAAAACTGAGCCCTGAAGTTTCAGCTTCACCACAACTAACCCAACTCCCTCCTGCCTCTGCTGTCCCACAGGACACAAGGTGAGATTAGTGAGTCTATCACAGAGCAGTGTCACAGCAGTGACATGTCACATCATTGGCTGTGATGGTTCCAGACATCTGGAAAAGTCATCCAGTCACAGGGCATTCACACCAACATGGTGCATGCAGCATTTGGGATGTATTCTAACACTACAGGAGGTCTTTGTTGAATCTGCACCTGTCAGCATTCAGAAAATGCCAACATTTCCAACATTTGAGCATCCCCAGTGTCTCAGTAAGTTAATCTCTACAGAATGAATTACAGTGTTACCTTGATTTTTTTTTATCTTTTAAATATTCTATAATAAAATCTATAATCTATAATAAAAGCAGTCAAAGCTAGGCTTCAGAAAGCAACTTGGTATTAGTTTGGGGGTCTTCTGTTTTTTGGGTTTTTTTCCCCTCAAACATTCCACATTGCTCCATACATAGAGAATATCTGCCCATTCAACAGACCATAATCTTTTCCTAATTTAAATTGCCTCATAAGCCATCCCTTATATGCAACCTGGCAGAAGTGAAGTTTACCTCAATAACTGGAATCTAGAAACAATTAGAAAGAATTAATATGCAGCTCAATTTAGAAATGCAATAAAGCATATTTTTGTATCTCTGTATTACAGTAAACATAAACCTTCCACTTGTCACCCCTCAAGTAAATTCTTGGGATCACATGAACCAAATAAAATTCTTGGGATCACATGAACTTGTGATCACATTAAACCATGTTTAATTACATACCAAGCTCTCAGAAGGCAGAGACATCTGTTTGTGGCTATGAAGTTTCTGGTGTGCTTTTGGGCACAGTAAAGATAGATTCTAAAATATCTTTGTGTAAATAATCTGAATCCAATTTTTGCTTTCTGTTTTTCATTTTTTGCTGTCTGCTTTCCTGCACCAATGTTACCCACCATATCCTTAAAATGTCTCAGTAGGATGAGCACAAAGCCCAGCAGATGCCCACTGTGATTTTTGAAGTGTCAAAATGGCAACATTTGTTTGCACAAGTTCTTTTGTAAATACTTCATAGCCTTTAATCTATAGTTTTTTTCTGGAGTTTTAGTTGAAAGAGTCTTCCTTTGGAAATCTGTATTTGAAGGAACCTGAAAACCAGTTGAAAACCTGAAAACCTGAAAAACATTTTGTGGGACTATCTGGAGGGAATCTGTAAAGTAGCTGGGAGAACAGAACATTTAGGTGGTAATATCATATAAATAATTTACACTTAGATGGTAATATTGTATAAATAATTGTACTTTTCAAATCTAATCATTGCATGCATGTAAGTGAAGCCATTAAATATCTTTTTTTTTTTTTGAGAAGGCAATCTGAGTCAAAATTTCATTTTCTTTATAGACTAAGTAAAAAAATGGTTATCCTCAATTATGTCCTCAAGCCAAAGAATGTAAAGCCAAACCAAACTGTCTCTCACTTTATTGCTCACCTGCCTCATGGAAACTGCAGTTGAAGGGCCTCTTGTGCTCCTTCCAGCCTCTCAGAATGGGCTAAATCTTGGAAGCAACCAGAACTACTTTCAGACAGGTCACAAGCCTTACAGGCTCCATATGTAGCCTGTTTCAAGAAAAAGTGAGTAGGAGGTTCTTAAACTACAATTCCCAAGCAGCATTTTTAACTGGGATAGTTATAGCTAATCCTGCTTCTGCCTCCAAAGAAAACAAGAACAAAACCAAACTTCATTTCTGGAGGCTGTGTGAAAAGTGCTATTCTCTAGCTCTTCCCTCCCTATCCCAGGATGGAAATGATTCCTAATAAGCCTGCATTTCACAAAATGGGCATTGCTGTTGTATGTAACTCACAGCTAGAGATTACTAAATTTAATTTTAAAGAAAACGCCAACAACTGCCCTACGTGAGGACCTAGCAGTTGAAAATATTGAGCTTTTGAAGAAGTCCTATTCTAAATCAGTGAAACTCTATAAAAGGACTTCTTTAGCTGCTAGAGAGGAGATGTTATGAGGAAATGTTTAGTTTGACTCACATCTATGTGAACAAGTAGAGGTGTCAATGGTCTAAAATACATTAAAAACAATATGCACTTTGACATTACGTAAAGCATAATAATGATGAACAAAAGAACCACCAGGCTGGTTTTCCCTCTAAAATTCATCCCCAGTGATTCAAGTATTTACCAACACTTCATTTCCACTCTATCATTCAACTAGTTCTGTGCACCATGCAGTATAAATCAGACTCGGAGAATACTGCAGAGAGGCAATATATCATCTTTGTACCTCTTGACATGGCATGCTTTGATCTTTACCTTGGGCTAGGATCAAAAAGAAAAGTGTAAAGCCTGGGCCTTTAGTTTCACTAGACTCTTGTGATTCAAGTTATAGGGATACATGATCCATTACATTAGTCACATATTTCCATCTGTCTGCAGTGCCAACTGAACAGAAATGAGAAAAAAATAATTTCATTTTTCTTCAAGTGCGATTAAAACCCCTCATTTGAAAAAATCCTTAGAATGAAAATCAAACGTAAGACAAAAATCAAACATAAGATAAAAAAACCAACAAGAGCTTAAGATGGATTATAGCAGAAAAAAAAAAAGAAAAACAAAGCTAGAATGCGTGCTTCAGGTAAAGTGCTGACCAGCTACTCAATTTTTCAAGTACACATTCTCATATATTAATATCTTGAGTTCTTCAACAACCAAAATCCCCACAGCCACCTGCCTACAGCCTCTTGGTGCTACAAAAAGTCTGTGCATATACAGTTTCTCTGAGTGCCTGTAAACAACTCATGGCAAGCCTCTGAGACTCAGGCTATAATGTCTAGTTAAAGTGACATCTACACTTACGGTCCTGCTTCTTTTCAAAGGGGATTCCAAAGTCATTTCATTCCCTGATGTCACGTCAGTTTACAGCATCCTTGCTGTGAATTAGTTCAGATTGTCAGATAAAATTTCCCCATTCAACAAAGGGTCTTACACCAGCACCTTCCCAGCAGACATTTTGCAGTAAAGAGGTGGAACACAGAATGAAAAGAATGTAGACAATGACAACTAACTGAAACCCACCTGCCACAGAAAAACCTGTAGTTTTGGATGTCTCGTGTTCAAATTGTAAAACTTCTCCCAATGCCTGTGCAGACACATTTACTAGGAAAACAAAAAAATAAGCAAAAAAAAAGCCCAACAAAAGCCCTCAATATTTTAGGATTGATTTTCATGGATTTCAGTTGATATGAGAGTACTACTTTCATTATAATTTTTCACTGTAATTTCTGCTTCCAAATCCCTTAGGCCCATTTTTAAAGTCTGTTGAATTACTGTGGTGGTATATTCTTTTACCAAACAACATACATATACAGGCTGCCATATCCAACAACTGATGAAGTGTTTGCAAACTTAATTTCTATTTTCTTAAAATAAGGCATTGCTATGACAACATACAACTACCACACCACAATTCCAGCAAAGCAATCTGCAGAAACCACTATTCGTTTATCTACACATTACTTTCCTCTACATTTTGTGATTAAGACCTATACTTATTTTCAGTACTTTGGATACATTTCAGCTGCATTTTAATTTTCAGACATCTAATGCATTATAAGCCTTACTTTTCTCACAGAAGAAATACCTATCACTATCTCTAGCCTGGGATCTTTGAGTGCTTTTCTGGACAAACACCACAAACAAACAGACAAACAAACAAACAAACAAACAAACCATTTCAGATTTTTGCAACATTAACCTCATTCATTTATAACTACATTCAGGTATTCCAATAGCCCCTCTAATGCTTGGCTTGAATGTAGTTTCCTTGTACACTTTTCTTTTCCTATTCCATATATTTAACCTGGTTTCTCATGTGTCATTTACTACCTTTTTTCCCCTAGAGTTTCTATATTTCATTAAAGTTTTCCTGACATATCTTTTTATTAACTTTCTCCTTCAATATCTTACACTTCAAATAAACTGTCTTATTTATACTTCAAATACATTTCCTTTGGTTGTTTTTATCAGTTAATTAAAAAAAGGCAAACCCTTCATCTCAGCATGTTTTTCCCACCATTTTCACTAGTCTCTCCTAGAGTGGATCAGAGTATAGGCAGAACTTGTTTAGCAGAAAAAGTATCCCTTTGAAATCAGAAGCCCACAGCCAAGCTGAAAGGACTTAGGAGAACAAAATTCATTTTGAGGCCCCTTAAAGACAACAAGTTAACATTTAATACTTTTAAAGTGGAGGACACCACAGTGAACATTAAAAATGTCCAGAAAGGATCTCAGAAAGGGGGAAAGTAATGTCCTGAGAACAAGGTATTCAGGTTGCCAACTTAACAGAAGACTTTTTTCTTGATGCCTAGCTGTTGCCAACTTAAAGGCAACTATATAAACAAAAGTTAAACATATACACACAACAGTTTTCTAAAACGTATGATAAAAAATGTTTATTTTGAGCTATTTAAATCATACTTGATGGGTAACATGGACTATGTGCTAGATGCTCAGCCTCCAGTCCCCAGCTTCAGTGCTCTGCCCCCTCCCCGTAATGGTTTCTGCAGAAAACACAACAGCAAATTAACACACTGTTTTATTGCACTGTGTGGATATTTACCAGCTGAGCATCAGAATTGAAAACCCACCCACACAGATTTCATGAAGGACATCAAACAGCCATTGAGGAGAAAAAGAAGGCTCACTTCATATTAAGATTTCCTGAACTACAGTGAGCAAGATCTAATGGTTCAACACCATGTTAGCAATCCCCCCATAACATCAAGTCCCCCTTAGTAGCAGTTTTAGAAATATATCCAGTCCATAATATTTTATTAGCCTATATAAAACGTGGGATTCATCTGTTCCAAATATCCCCTTACTGTTAGTCTTAAACCAAATATTTTATTAGTATTTTAAGCTTAGATTCTTACTATTTTGCAAGGGGATAATGTATTTAAATTGTTTTATGCCCTGAGCAATGCTAGTGCATAACTTTTATGAGCAACTTGCATTTCTGATTTTACTCTTTCCATTCTTGCTCCACAAATGGTGTTATTTATATTCCAGTACTGGTCCACTAGACAATGTACTGCAGGTATCCCAGGCCACAGAAAATAAGTCTGTTAGAGCTACTCATTGAGAGTCTTGCTCTTTAGCTAAGCTGAATGCATTTTTTTCCCATTGACGAGGCTCTTTGACAGTATAAAACAACTTAAAAAAAATAAGAAAGAAAGGAAGAAAAAAGACCACCTACCAAAATAAAATTTTGATTTCCTCTGCTGAAGCACTATCAATTACTCCAGACAGGACCAAGAAGAATTTGCATCTGCCTGAGTCCTCATATGTAGACCAGACCAATACTTCAACATCTGACATGCCACCTTCATAACTATAAAAAGTTACAGTATAACAGAATTTCATGCCAGTCCACATGAATCTTTTTAGGCTGAACTGCTTTTCTTTTTGCTTAAGGCTTGCTTATCACAAAGGGCATGTGTCAGAGAGCTTGTGCTGTTGGGACTTCTTGGGATTTCCCAAAAACCTCTGCTTTGATTTTCTTCTGACTTTATAAAACCCCACACCTTATTATTACATGTTATTTAAACAGGTCCTTGGAATCTATTGTGTTGGATCCTTCAACAAATCCAGACTGTACATGGTTTGAGCTATCTTCTCCCTCTAGGCCTTATCCAATCTCTTTTAGGCTTTGCTGTATTATATGCAAAAGGTTCCTTTTGGTAAGTTCTAAAGGGATATAAAAGAAGGGGCAGAAGGGAAAGCTTCCAAGAATGGAGTATGTTATTTTGTTAGTGAAGTCCACCTATGTGCACAGATCTGTCTGTCTCCACTAGACTTGTTTGCTTTCTATGTCAAATGACAATAGAGAGAAGAAAACATCATGCCATGATAAAATTTTAACCTTTTGGGCTGGAGAGCCCAGTGACATAGTACAGGTTTGACAAAAATAGCCTGAACCCACACTGCTTCTTAGAGCTGTTGGTAAGTTCTTGTGCAGTACATTAAAGCATCATCAGCCTGTTGTAATGTCAGCTTTATTTCAAGCAGAACTGTAAAGAGATGGTAAAGTGCATTACAGGAGACTCCAGTCAAGATAAAAGCAGAAAACAAATATACCATTTGCTTACCTATACAAGAGTGCATAGTAAAGACATGATAAATGCAGCTATCTTAGTCAGAAGCACTTAGAATTCTATTACATTAATATGTCTGGACATTCATTTACTACATGCAGTTTTTGCAGAATATCTCCTCATAGCACTTTCATTTCCTTGTTTACAGAAGAAAAAAAGGAAAAAGGAGTGGTTTCAGCAAGCAAAAAAGAAAAAATTCTATATAGTATTCAATCTACAGAGGTGGGAAGAAGTAAATCATTGTTTTCTTTCTGGCAGAATGCTTTAGTAAAGGACAAAAATTCAATATAAATATCAAGTTATCTCACTGAAATGGATCAACACTGTCCATGAGAACTGCTAAATCAGAAAGAAGAGATGATAGAGGAGTGTAAAAGCAGATTAAAGTAGGGACCCAACTTGAGTTAAATAATAATTTTCTTACCTGGACAGGATCTGAAGCATAACCTCACTGTATGATGACATCATACTGCACTAAGATGATAAAACAGTACACTAAACTTCTTGGAGGGAAGAGATTCACATGGTGCTATGCTTGCTTCACTTATAGTCACCTGAAGTGGCCTCTCAAAATTACAGGTGGATTCCAATGAAAATAACTTCAGAACAACCAACAAGAAATTCCAGGTTTCCACCCAAACTTTCATCCTTCTAACCAACTGTTAACTCTTGTTTCCTTCACAAAAGCAATTAGGACTGACATGCTTGTAGAAACTTGCATTAGCACAAAATTTTGATTGGAATGAACCAGCTCGTGATATTTCTGGCACATAGTAATGCTGACAGAGAATGAGTATATCGATACAAGTCACCTTTATTCCTCAGACTTCAGTGAAAAACATGAAATTCAGAGTGACTTTTAACATATAAATAGTAAAAAGTGAAGCATTTTTGTTCAGTGTTGTCTGTAGCACAGTTTGGGCTTCACACATCCAGAGAGAGTTGTTCCGCTGGTAACAGCCTTCCCTGGAAGACAGCATGAGATCTCAGAAAAGTGCTAAGGCAGATTCATGAGCTCTGAACAAGACTTTAAAAGCAGTGTCTTCAGTGGAACCATATATACACTGAAAATTTACATATGTTAATTACTCTGTGAACTGGAGAGACAGCATTATCCAATATGTTGTTTTATAAATCAACCTTTCAAAATAGGTTATAATAGGCATTACCAGTGTACTTAGACTTTGTCCTGCTTAGTTACAGAAGTTAACTCCATCCATCAAAAGTTTTAGCTTGATGCATTCCTTGCTCAAATGGTATTCCCAATCAAATAAATAACAGTGCTCTGTGTGACAAAACTTTGTAATATAAAAGTACAAGCATGTGCTGCAGTTAAAACTCTATTGGTGGTGTTTTGCCATACATACTTTTCTTTCTTTTGTCTGATACTGTCACATCCCTGATATCCACCTGCATGGACAGTGTGTATTTGAGTAGGGTTTGCTGGGAATAAATATGTTCCTGAATATGCCAAGTGTGCTCTTTTACTGCTGGGGCCTTTATTAAACTACCTGAATATTAGTGTGGCCCGAAATTGCTATGATTAAGGTTTAATGAACTACTGATTAGCACTAATGAACACAACTGAACACATATTTTATTAAATGATTTGTCTCTTTTGAAATGAAAGTAATGCTAAGCCCATTAATAAAAATTATTTGGGTCATTTCTGAGCACTGTTGCCTCCTTGGAAGCCAGCCAATGTGCTGTTTGATTAGTGTTGCAGCAGGTTTTGCACAGCAATAGTTAGGGTTCACAGGCTGTATTTTCTAGGCTTAGTAAGGTCAGAGAAAAAACAAATAAAGAAGTTTCTATGAGTGTTATTTGACAAGAGAGACACATCCCTACAATCTGAAAATGGTACAGCTCACAAGAAATGGGAGGACTTGGTATCTAGTTCTACACAATAAAATGGGTGCAACTGGGAGAAAGATACAATGCACAAAAAAACCCAAACAAACAAAACTAAACAAAATCCCCCAAAACAATAAAACAACCAACCAAAAAAACCAAACCCTCAAACCAGTGAAAAGTCCCCTTACTCCCCAAACACAAGCAAACATGGTTGCAAAGATATTTTTTGATATCCTTGCATAATTTCTTCATCATTTTCTAGCTAAAAGCATTTTGGAAGCTGCATCTATTCATCTGCCACAATGGACTACACTAGTTTATATACAGTGCAAATGCTTAAACACTTTACAAAAAGTCTGAGGAAGTCTTGATGAGCAACTGTTCCCCTTATGTGAGGGTAAGATGCAGTTAATTCTCTTGCAGTGCAATGTCACACAACATCCATAAATCCTCTTGGATCCATGATGACAAGTGACGAGAACATCACTTTGGCTCGTATTTTAGGGCCCTATGTTCCACATATCTGAAGTGACAGATTGGGTTATTAAGATATCATTCCAATTAACAAGGAAGATTCCTACCAAATAGGTTCCCCTGCCCTATGTTAAGTCAGTTGTCCCCAGGAGGATTTCTTACTGATTACTCAATCAGTTATGAAGGAGGAAGGAGTGACAAGAACACAGCCCAGGGCAGTGCTCTTCAGAAACTGCATTATCTCCTAACAGGTAACATAAATAGACATCACACCTCTGAGCACTGCAAAATTTATTCATCTTCTATTACCATAAACATTAATGTTTGCCATTCCAGCCGCACAGCAACCCTGAAGTAAAAGAAGCACATTTCTCCATGAGTCCCCTATCTCCAATATGCATAATATCTAAGGCCCTGATGATGCTGTGAAACTTGAAGAAAAACGAATAACCTGCTGAAAAGTTCCTGGTGTAGTAAAGGAAAAAAACATAATGAAAAAAAAAATCAACAGACATCTGTTGACTTAATGGAGTTTTCTCTAGTGCAGGTTCATTATAGTCTTGAAATCATTTATCCCTTTGTTAAATCAAGTCTTACTACCACCAAAAGAAAACCCAAGAACACACCTAGGGATTCAAAAGGAGTATTAGAATACAAACTCTCTGTATGCAAATAGCCAGGCCAATATCCCTCACATATTAGCTGCAATGAGTAATGTAGAAAACCAGTGGCACAAATAGAAAGGCTAATGAGACCTCTACAAGATGATTTTCATGTAATTAAGTGCAATGGGCTAAATTCTGCTTTAAATTGCTCCCAAGTGAAACTGTAAGAATCTGTATGCATTTCAATAGATCTACTCTGCATCCAGAAGAGAGAAGCCACGGGCAGAATTTGACCTACTGCCAATAATACCAGCTAAGCAAAACAGCTCGTTTGCTCTACCATGCAATTAAATGAATGAATCCACAAAGTCTCAAAATAGATTTCTTCTTAAAAACTTTGAAAGGTTTAATGTAGGAGGAAGAGACTGAGTGCACGGAAGTGGAAGAGTGAGCAGTTCCAACAGGCCCAACCCAAAGACTTGGGAAGGCACAGGGAATCTCCCCAAAGATTTCATTCCTTGGAACAGACCTGCTGATGAAGGATGAATGTCAGTGGTCACCTTTCCTGCCACACAGATAAACAGAAAAGAAAGAGATTATCCCTTTTTCAACTGAGGGTTTCTGGGGTTCAAGAGGTAGGCTGTGCAGAGAGTTTCCCTTTGGAGGAAACAGAGGAAGACCATCCCAGGCTTCTGCAGGTACATCAAGTGCTGGAAAACTGCTGGCAAAGAGCATTGCTACCACTTTTAGGAGGTTTACTACAGGGTTTAGTGTGTGCTACAGGGGTTTACTACAGGACTTTGTGCTCTTTGAAGTTCTACATTCATCACTATCTCCCTACAGAAGCTCCTGTGATCTCCTAAATGTCACATCTTCATTAATGGCTCCTCTGTTTCTAAGAACAGTTTGTCCCCACTTAAAAAAGTAGAAAGTCACTCCAACACCAATGAGCAACAATTTATGTTTGTTATCATCTCACCTCCCTTAAGTAGAAAATATTCCTAGATGCTAACAGAGAAATCATTCACTTTCATTTGTGGATTAAGACATCACTACTTTAAGGAGAACTAAACCAAAATCAAACCTTGGTTACAGTAGCCAGATTTAATTAAAAAGTAAAGGAGGAAATTAATACACATTTTAAACATGCAGAAGTATAACCCAGAATAGATTACTGGGGGAGTGGAGGGAAGGGGAAGTAGTGTTTTTTGTAAATGCTGGTCTTCAACAAAGCTACTGGAGCTAAAAATACCGTGGAATTAAGAAGAGGGATGCTGTGAAATTTAGCCTGAGAAAATTGACCAAATTGTCAATTGTGATGTAGGTGATGCAAACATTATCTATGGAAAAAGAATCCATAGAATATACAAACTGCAGACAAAGAGCAACAGTGGTTCTACAAAACAAACATTATAAAACACCAGCGTGATGCAAGCATTTATTGTTGAAGAAACCAGACTTTCATGAGCATGAAAGAAACACAAGCTGGTTGAACTCCTCTGTGAGAAAGTTTTTCTATAAAACACATTTAGAGGCTGGTGGTGTGTACTACCAGTGCTTCTGGTAGACTCCTGCTTTCATCCACAGCAAAAATGGGTCCTAAGACTACGGTCATATTTGGGTTATGTATATATATATATATATATATATATATATATATTCCAAAACCGAGAAAAATCTGTAATAACACACCAAGACACTTCTCATCCTTGTCCCTGAGAAAGCTGTGTTGAAATACAAAATATCCACTTTTAGTGCTTATAACAAAAGGGAGTGGCAGGATTTATGTACATGAAACCACTGTTTTTATTAGCAACTGACTTAATCATATTTCTTTTTAATAAAACATCGAAGTGGCAGCCTATAGGCTGTACGAAATGCACATAATATGACAGGAACAGTAAGTCTATATTTCTCTGCAATGAAAAATTTAAATTACTGTTTTGGAAATACTCCCTTGGATGTGTAATAAGTATTAAGCATTAGCAAATCTCTTTCTATTTAATTACACGTAAATTCGAGGTTGTTTTAAATATTAAGAACCTGCTTAACTTTTAGGAAAGGCTTCTTAGGGGTAGGAAAACAGCAAAGACAAATTCAAGGTCTTTGGAATAAGGAATTTTAAAAAAAACCTACATCTTCTTTTCTCAGGGAAAAAAAATATTCTGGATCATCTCAGCATTTCATAAAGAGATAAAGCATTAAAGTTATGTACCTAAGTTCATACATTATTCATGAAGTGCAAAATGTGCATCCTTAACTAGTTATTCCCCTTACTCCCAGAATGTAATTAAAACCAATGACTCTTCTATCAGGACATGTAAGAATAATAAACGAGACTGTTAAATAACGAATTGAATTAAAGCTCCCAGTAAATTTCTTTGACAAGAATTTCCATTATGGGGAAAAAAAAAGAAAAGAAGTATTTTCAGTTGTTTGTACAACTGCAGCTCCAGGAGTAGCTGTTCCTAGAAAAAGACATGGCTAAATTTAACAGAGGTATTTTCCTTTTATCTAGGCAAGCCATCTCTCCTATTTAAATCTCCTTACCTATGTCAGATGATTGACAGCTGGATACCACTCAAGACACCTGTATTTGGTCTGAGTGGCAGCCTGACAGTCTCCAGGGACTTTTCTGAGCTTGTACCACAGGAAACGGGTCAAAATATTTACTTCTGGCAACAACCATGAAACTTCATTTGCTGCTGTTATTTTCTTTCTAATTAAAGACTCATTTCAAAGCAGAGTGGAAATAATGTGTCTGTTGTGGTTAATATTTAATCAGCAGTCTAGCATGCCAACCATGTATCCCTTGTAATAGCCCAGGGTCAGTGCCCTGGATCCCACTGGGATGCCATATGGCTGTGTCCAGAAGACTGCAAGCCACAAATGACCCATCACGGGTTCAGTGATAGCATGAATCAATGAGGATACTAATTACTGGTTTTGAAGAGCTGACTCATCCACTGTGGGAGTGAACATTATGTTAACAACCTTGAGTGTTTCAAATCATAATATGAGATGTGCTATTATCAAAAAATAGAGCAAACTAGATTCAAATCATCCAACTTTTTCCTAGTAATTTACTGTTAAATAATTTAAATATAATTTATCTGCACATAAGGCAAGTGTGATACTGATATCAGCCCTCCAATCCAAAAATAATATAATAAATAAATTTTGAACCATTTTAAAATCCAGACCCCTAAATATCAATATGCAAACTTTCTTACACGGTTATAACAAGGCCATTATTTAAAATCTATTTCTGCAAACGGAATATTTCTCTCTTATTTCACAAAGACGTGGACTAGATTTGAAATGCAGAAACTGTAAAAGCACTTAGGTGTACATTAACCCCCAGTGAGAATACATGTGTCTGTAATAAAGCATCTCCTAAACCACCATCAGGCCTGGACATGGCTGTTTATCCGCTCAGCAAACCCAGAAGCTGCACTCCAGAGGATACAGCACCCCTCTTTGCTGTGCTCTCCCAGCAGCTTGGTACCTTTTCCCAGCATGTTAGAACTTCTGATAAAAGAAAACCTCATTACTGTTTCTGATTCATTACTGATATCTGAGAAAGTAATTTGCTCTGAAGAACAGGCTGCACTCTGGAGAGTGCAGGACCCCACCTTTTGTAGCAGGATGTTAGGTGGATAGAATACCATCTAATATGTCAAGGATCTTTGTGGGCGACATTTACCCATCTTCCATGCTTAACTTCAAGCCAATGCTTAACCCTTTAGCCAAAGTGAAACCAGAAACAGGTGTTGCTCCTGAAGTCCTGGACGCTCCTGTACGACACAGTTTTGAGGTTTTAAAGAGCACACACAAAATTCAGACTCAAAGAGCACCTCACAGGCAGATCCTTTCTTCAGAGGCTGAATTTTCTCATTAACAGTAGGGTGGTTTGTCTAATGCCTCAACTCAGCGAGCAATCTACCCCAGAAGAAAGTTAGTACAGCTTTAAACTTCGTTTAGCTTCCTAGCAGAGCAGCTGACTACAAGTCCGTGTTGTACAAACTTCCTGGGACACAGATCAGGCTCATGGCTCACGCAGGGAACACGTTATCTCACAGAAATCTAGTGCTGACCTTGTGGCCACCAGCACGCTGGTATGTGTTATGTCCTATACATTGTGAATATTACATATTCATATATACATCGTATATGACGTCCCGTGCAGTGCGGAGGTACTGGAGAGACGGGCGGGCTGGAGCTGCCGCTTACTCCGGACTGTCCGGAGCTGCCTGCCGGACAGAGGGACCCGGTTCCGGACAGAGCGACCCAGTGGGGAACAGAGTGACACAATACCGGACAGAGCGACCCGGTGCCGGACAGTGACCCGCTGCCAGACAGAGTGACCCGGTGCCGGACAGCCAGAATGACCCAGTTCGGGACAGAGTGACCCTGTGCCAGAGAGAGCGAGCCGGTGACAGAGAGACAGAGTGACCCGGTGCCGGAGACACAGAATGACCCTGTTCCGGACAAGAATGACCCGGTTCCAGACAGAATGACCCGGTTCCAGACAGAATGACCCGGTGACAGGCAGACAGAATGACTCGGTGCCGGACAGACAGAGTGACCCCGGCCCGAGCCCCGGCGGCGCAGAGCGGCTCTCGGGC
>JBBMKD010000001.1:17867534-17892133 GCA_037834095.1 Argya squamiceps | reverse complement strand
CCTTTTTTTTTTTTTTTTTTTTTTTTTTTTTCTAAGTAAAAAAGATACTGCCTTCCCTCACTTTTCTTTCAACCACTAGAGACTTCAATTCCGCAGCTGGATTCTGGCCAAACTATTAAGTTCTGTGAAAAGCAGCACCAATTTTACTGAGACCCCACACAGGAATAAGCAGCGTGGGCTAATCTTTGGGGCTGTCATCATTGCAAGCCACGAAGAAAATGGGCTTTTTACTCTGGGATTTGGGAAATTGTATGAGAACTTCAGACTTTTTTACACCTGGCCTGGCAAACCACAGAGAAAACCTTGAAAATAAAACACCTAAAGACTAAAGAAATGGAAACAAATAGACAGAAGCAGTGGTTTTCCTAGGACAAAAAATAAACAGAAATTGGCATCTAATTTTGGTTTGTGTCATTCTTGCTCTTGATGGCTTAAGAGCTGTTGGTTGACAGTTAGAATCAGGTGTACTGGGTACAGGGTCAGTCTTATCAGTATGGTTGGTCTGAACTAGTAGAATAAATTAGTTTTCTGGCAGAGGAAAGGCAGAATAAATAGTTAATTTTGAATTAGAGACATAGACATTCTCAAAATTTTCTCAAGTTTTTTTTTTTTAAACAAGAGAGTAAATGTAAGGATACAGGATGCACACATTCTCTTTCTGTTTCTTATTCCTTGTCACCAATGTTCTATCCAAAAGCAAAAAAAAAGAGAAATTAGAACACTGTGGGAGTCATCTTCCAGGAATAGGCATAGCTGTCTTTAACCCCTCAGCAAACAAACAGATTACTTATGAGGGAAGGTGGTCAATCTACAGCATCTCAGGCACTTCTGTCTCCAACCAGGCTGAAGATTATGTGCCTGCATGGAGTAATATGGCACAGCAGTTTCCAAGTAGCCTTGAAATTCTTCTCTGAGCTTGGTGGGCATTTTTTCATTTTGCACATTGTTCAAAACTTGCTGCGGTGATTTCAGAAGTTATGTAACTGTGTCAGATGCTCATATGAACGACAAGTATTTCTCTGGCTTTATTTTGCCAGTAATGCTTCTGGCACTGCTTTTCACAGAAACACCAGAACAGAAATAGCTGTGTGGCAGTGCTGGAACTTTGCCTTTTTAGGTGCAGTGAAGAGAATTTTTTAACTAGCAGGCTGTTATTAGTTTATTCCTATGTTCCTATGTGACACATCGTTCTGCTGATTCTATTCAGATCATGTCAGGTACTGATTTTGCCTACCTAAATTTCAAAATAAAGGAAAGAAAATTTATTTGTCTTCTATATTTTAATGATATCTCACTTCCTTAGCACCCTGTTCAGTGTTAACAGTCCATCTAAAAGCTCTTTCTCATTATTAAAGCATAAAAGAAGATGGGAAAAGACAGAGAGAGGAAAGATTGCAGCATAGCTGTTGCTCTGATCCCCCTCTCCTAAATTTACCAGTGGTCTAACCAAGCTGAATTAGATTATGCGATGATACTGAAGGTCTACAAAGAGAAATGACTATCTCAAAGCACGTTGCAAACATGGAGTCAATTCTTCAGAAAGACACTTCTATGAAGAAGGAAGGACAATTCCTTATTTAATCAATGGTAGGAAAAAATGAAGCACAGAAAGGTTAAGTGACTCATCAAGGTCACACAGAGGAGGTTATCCTGCTTGCCATAGAGTTTTCTTTAAGGTTAACAGCAGTGAGATTAAGCCAAATTTAGAGACAGGGTTGGCATAAGATTCGGACTGTGGAGCTACACTGACCTTTCCAACACGAGGGCACACTTCTTTACAAAAGAAAAAATATTCATCAAAGATAACTTGTCTGCTTTTCTATCCAGATACAAATACCACTTTGTGAGACATCTAGGTGATCTCATCCTGCATCCTCCATACACACACACTGTTAGATAACACAAACTTGTTTAAAATGACCTAATTCATTGCTTTTGTTATTATTTTCCCAAGCAGTAATGTTTCAGAGGAAAAAAAAGTTATTTCTTCAACTCTCTTGAAAAATGCTCTGTAAATAGGGAGAAGGACTAGAGTATAAAAGAGGAAAACAGGGAACTGTTTGGCAATGACAGTCTTTCAGATCTTGTCACGAAAACTAAGCATGCATTTCAATACAATATTATTTTCAAAGAAAAATATGGTCTTCTTTAAGTATTTAAAGCTAATCACAACAATTCATTTTTAGAGGGAATGAAACACTCCAAATGATCTTTATTTTTGTTCAGTCTGATTTGGTAAGATGTTTCCATTCTAAACCAAATTGTCACCTTTTCATTTGATTTGACAGTTTGGCTGTTGAACTGAAAAAATCCATTCATCACCTAGTTTTATTATGATCTTACAGATGAGGAACTGAATTGCAGAGAAATCATGTTTATTCTTCAAGCCAGCACAGAAAGTCTGTGGCAGAGCAAGAAATTGGATCAACGCCGTGAAACCTAGGAAGGGAAAATGAAGAAAAAGAATCACAGCAACAGCTCACTGCTCTGTACAAGAAGTTTGCCTGGTTCTGCCAGACACCCAGGACGATGATGCTAAGAACCATCCTGCTGCTCTTGTGGCATACAAGTGCCAGAGTAAACTGGTCAATGCCCTGATGGAAAGGGAGAGTGCATGCCCCAGCTGTATAAATCTGGGTATCCACCTTCTGCATATTCACATCCTTTAGCAAGGAGGGTTCCCAAAGGTGCTCAGCTATCCAGATTAATATTAGACCAGACTGCAACAGATCCTTCTCTTCTAGCTTTCTCTCTCTTATGGCTGTTGCTGTTATTTCTGTATCACTTTCTGCTACAGACAGGCTGTTTTTGTTTCTCCCACAGTTTGAAATATAAAAGCTGTCAGGGATTTCTTTGCACTGGGCCATGTCAGGGTCAATATTCTACTTCTGCTCCTTGCCCCTTTTCAATCTGGTTAAGATTTCCCTACATGCCAGACTTGTTTTGCCGAAGTCAGCTATGAAACATAAAAGGAGGAACATCAGAAGTCTCCTGAAACAACCTGAGAGCTGACCGCAAGTCTAGTGACAGAACTCGAAAAGATGGCAATGAAAAACAAACATACCTCGAATTCCCCAACTGCACAGACTCCCCTCAGGCATATTACAAAGCCTTGTGTGAACTACTGCTCTCCTTCTAGTCCTGTTTTCAGCAAACGTTTAATTTGCAGAGCTATAACTCTGTATAATGTGTTATTATTCAGAAGAAAAGCCAAATCATGACATTTGGAACCAGCATCAGCATACCCTGAAAAAATTGTGACTGCTTGTACAAGGAAGGTTTTAGACCAACTATTTTGCAAGTTCCTTTATCCTCACCTGTATTTTAACCATGAAGGGAATATTTTACTTCTGAATTCAGAAGTGTTTGGAACTCAGAATGAAAATTCAGAGCTCAGCAAGGGACTCTGGACAATTCTGCTCTCCAAAATCATAGTGATCCCCTGCAGCATGAGCACAACAACAGAGGTGTCTCGATGTGCCGGTCAACTAAATGGGAATCATAAGCTCCCACTGGGACACACCAGTGCAGCAACAACAGCTATTTACTCCTTTTCAACACACACTCAGCATGAGAAAGGTTTTAGTCATGTGCAGGCCAT
This sequence comes from Argya squamiceps, assembly GCA_037834095.1. Classification (NCBI taxonomy): domain Eukaryota; kingdom Metazoa; phylum Chordata; class Aves; order Passeriformes; family Leiothrichidae; genus Argya; species Argya squamiceps. Next base: position 17,888,532 of record JBBMKD010000001.1, on the reverse strand, counting down.
CTCCCTTGTACTCACTTGCAAAGACAAGCTCTTCCACCCTCAGCAGCTTGTGCTCTGCAAGGCAGCCCCCAGTTGGAATTAGGCCCAGAGTCGGAACTAGCTAAAGCAAACTCAAAGAACGTTCATCAAGGAGGATAAACACATTAAAAAATCAAAAAGTAAAACATGAGAAGGGCACAAAAGCAAACAAAAGGAAATAAGCAGTGAAATAACTACAATACTCGTGCTGCAGGGTGGTGTTCCCACTCCAGTGTGTGTTATTCCAAGATGATGCAATGCAAAAGCATCTGGCTAGTGTTGGAGGGAAGGGCACTCCAGAGTGGTATGGAAGGACAGTGCCCAGGTCAGGCTGGAAGAGAGCAGTGCTTGAAGATCTCAGCAGAAGAAAATACCTGAAGTATAAGTGTTAACTCTGGAAAATGACCATCAGTGCTTGCAACTGATGACAGGGTAAGAGAAAATTAAAAAAAAAGGTGAGTGTTAAATAGCAGTGTATCAACTTTGATAACTGAAGTCTTCACACCTCTTGGAAATACTAAAAGCTATATTCTTTGTTTCTCCTCTTCTCTAAAGATATGACAGAGAAAACGCACTGGAACAGTCAAGCACATAGACTAAGATTTATGGGCTGTCCTCAGTCACATTTTTGGGCAGCTAAGAATGACCAAAAAAACCCTTATAGTGAAAAATTACTTTAGTTATCTCCTAAAATTAAAGAAGTCTTTTGTTTAAAAAAAAAATCGTACTGCTCCAAAATTCAACTATTACCTTTTGGTCTGATCTTTAATATTATCCCCTCAGACAATTTTCTAAACCAAAGGAGAGGCATGGTTACATTTACCATACTTCTTAGATGGGGTTCAGTCTATCATATCCTGGTTTAGGCTGAAGAAAGGATTTCCTGCTACCTCTTCTCTATCCCTGGTTCCAGAGTTGGCATTCCTCCTTTCGCAGCCAGGATAGCTTTCCTGACCACCAAGAGTGGCTGCCTGGCTGAAGGTATTCTAAAGGTTTCATGGCTGAGAAACTTTCAGCAGCTGTCTAACAGAATGTGAATGAGACCCAAGCCAGAGAATCCACCTGCAAATTATTAGCTTCTTGCATGAGTAAATCCATTGAAATAATGGAATTCATGAGTAGCCCCATTACAGTGTTCACAGAACTGAAACTTAAGCCAGGAAACCTTAGGTCAAATGCATTTTTGGTTTAGTTATCTGTATAGGCAAGCAAAAAATATCTGCAAAACAAATGTCTTTATTACTAACATTAACAAGATAAACCTCACTGGAATAGCCCTGATATTTTCAACTACAGCTTCTGAATACAGAGACCTTAGTATGGAGAGGAAGAAAGGTGTGTCCACAACATCATTAATCTGATAAGTAAGAAATTAAGTGGTTTTATTTCACTTTTAAGACAAACACAGCCTTAAAAGTTACCAGAAATATACTGATCTTCTATTCATTATAGACTTTTACTTCTCACTGGACCTACTTATGACATCTTGTGCAATAAAGCAATAAAGACAGCATATTTAGAAGCACAGATAACACAAATGCACTTAGTGTGATGGAGAAGATGGGAATCAAGGTGGAAATGTGGGAATCCTGTTCCAGAATCTGATTATCAATCTTTAGTATTTGAAAGTCTTGCATACATGCTCTCTACAGAACATGCTGTAGACAGAGGATAACTTTGAATTAGATCAAGCCCGTAAAGGCCTCCTTAAAATATAGGAAAAATTCAGTAGTTCAGAGGCCACTAAAATATTATGGTCCTGTAAGGCTTGTGACAACTTAATTACAGACACAAACAATATTTCCTATGGAATCCAGCTTGCACCCAGGTCAGACACTTGAAAGGAGCGGAGTTAAAGCTGAATGAAAAACTTCTAGGTCAGACATCTCTAGTGCTTGATTTTTGCAGCCTAAATAACAATGTTGAGATGTAAGTGATTTTATATGATAATTAATGATGTAGGAATTACTATCGTTATTGCACACAGTATGTTGCTTCAGGAGAGGCTTTCAGAACTCAGCCTCTGAGGATGAAATGTAGTTTTTGTTTTGTAGTTTCTTTCATGCAAACTGTGTCCCCAAAATGTCAGAGTTAACTGAACTGTCACAGAGTCAACTGAGCTGTAGAGATCATAACAAAGAAAAAGAGGCAGAGGCAATGGAGGAAAAAACCCAACCCCTTACTGTTTTCATTTGAGTTAGAAAGGAGATAAAAACACCATGCAGTGACAGAGGTGAATGTTCTATCAACCTCTTCAAATAATTGTGTTTCACCAGGTATTGAGTCATAATACTGTAAAATAATAACATGTAAGTTGGACTATAATAGCCCAGAGATAGAGAAAAGGGTAAAAATGGGAAAACAGAAATTCTGACAGTGCAGTGCTGAGGCACTCTATTGGTGACTGATGGTCTCCAGACAATAGTTATATCAATCCCTGAATTTTTCAGCCCCACTTTGTTATTTCACACACACAGAGACCTATTACTATCATAGTATTGATATGCTACCCTTTATTACCTTGTGTTCACAGCTGTGAAATAGCATAAAAAAACAAAAGCAAAAACTTAAGACGGGTCAAGTTACCAACAAGTCAAAAAGTTTTCAACCCTCCCCCTCAGGAGGGGTGTTTTCTTCTTAGAAAAAAAAAACACAAAAAAACCCCAAAAAACACACCAAGAAAAAAACAAAAACAAACAAACAAAACACCCAAAACAAAACAATGAAAGCCATCACCAGAATTTTGAAGGAAGACCTAGAACATACTGTTTTATAAATAAAGATGCTGAGTTATAGAGTTTACATGAAATGCACAAGTATATACAAGAAACAACACTCTAAAATATAACAGAGACTTCTTTTTGAGAGATATCAGACTGCAACCTTTACTTCTGCATAAAAGAAAGGTGCAAGGGGAAGCATAATTAATGTCAAGTATGCTCTTCATCTCCAGCAGAGAAAAGTTGCACTCTTGGAAACCAGCCCTTTCATGAAGCTTCCACATTTAAAGGGACTGGATCAGATGGACATCTCAGGCAAAGGTCTTCCAAGATGATCCCATGATAGTCCCTGGGGTAAATGTAGGCTGTATTTTCCTATGGGAGGATTACATTGTCATTCCGGACAGTTTTTCATTAAAAAAAAAAAAAGAAAGAAAGAAATTGTGACTATCTGTTGATGTCTTTGAAAGACTTTCATATTTGAGGTTGATCACCATCAATCTCATTGAAGTTGGGAGTGTAAGGGTGTCTAAAATTTGAGTTGCCAAATAGACAATAACAGTTGGAGAAACAAAAGTATTTGTGCATAGTTAAAAATAAATATTATTTTGTGCCAGCTTGGGCAACACCCTGGAGTGGTTCCTCCATAAATTGTGATGGGATTGGAACAGCTTAGTGTGAAAAAACTGTTTCTTTAGACACCTTTTGATACGTCAGTGGCCCTATAGCAAGAAGTCACGGTAAGAATGTTACAATTTTTTTCCACAACTTCCTCATATTCTCTATGTAGTGGTGAGTATTGGACTCTTGAGGAATCAGAAATACGTCATTTGAAAAAGTTAAAAAATAACAAAGACATACATTTTTAAAAATGCATTATCAGCTTACTGACTGAAAGTCTGTATTTATCATTTATTTCTAAAGGAAAGCAGCACAGTCCACTTCTGACATCCCAGGCTTGGTTCACTCCTCTCACTTCAATCCAGTGAGAGATCTGTACCAGGGCAGGAGTCAGAACAGCTCCCCCTTCCTCTGAACTAGTCTTCTGATATACACAAAGGAAAAAAACATGCTATTCTAAGCTATTTTGGGAGTATCCATTTCTAAATTCATTAAACACACAGATTTAACAGGGGTCTACAGAGTAAACTTATATGCTTGGTCAATATGATAGTCTGTTAATTTGGTAGCTGGAAGAAAGTTTATATTCTGAACCTCTAAGTCTTCAACGTTTCAGGAACATTCTGAGGAAAACTCAGAAAAGCTGTTCTGCAAGAGCCAGACAAACCAACAAATTATTAGAGATGGGCTGTATTCAGTAGGAGCACCAACAGAGGGCTGTGTTCAAGTATCCACTTGTCAGAAATGTAAACTTATATAGTAAATACACAAAGGCAGAAACATGGAGGGGTCAGGGGCAACCAGTCATTTTTCAAGCAGACAGAAGTAACAACAGCACCAGTTCTGCATTGCAGTCCACACTGTTGTCCTGCTGGGAAGAACAGGAGCTGATCTCTCTCTCTGTGTTCATGGTCTTGGAGTTTGAACAGAATCACAGTGAAAACAGCTCCACAAAATTGTAATATGTCAGTCAAATGGTCTCAAATAGTTGTCCTCAACCTACAGGAAATTATGTGTGAGACATCCCCATCCCACTTCTCTACGCAAGGAGTATTGTAGGAGTTTGCACTATCACAGAGTTCCTTGGCCTCTTTTGGCAGCCTCTAAACTGTCCTATCATCCTACTGTTGGGTCCTCTTTCCTCATCTTTAATATCACTCAGACTTAAAACAAGCAAAGCAAACAAATAAGAAAACAAACAAAAACTCCAAACAAGCACCCCAAGTCACAACACAACAACTTCATTTACTTTCTATGTTTCTCTCATTTTTAAAAATACCTAGTCCAGAAAATCCCTTCCTACTCAGTTTTAGAGGAAGGCATTACAGCAGCTTTGCTGTACCTTGAGAAGTTCTTCCCATGAGGGAAATGTATAGTTTCTGGAATTCTTCTGACACAGACTGATTCCCAGTCACATTGCAGAGAAAAAGTCAGCATCAGTAACTTTGAAAAGGAGGATGAAGCAAGAACATAAGTTCAGGCATTAACAGCTTTGGTTCATCTATAAGCAGCTGAAGGATTTACACCAGTACACCTTGTGTGAACACCTCTAAGAATATATATATTTTTAATCTTTAATCTATCTGTTGATACTTTTTTACTTTACACCACTGTGTTTTATGATTTCATCATTCAGCCTCTTCCTGCTTCCAACAAGGTAGGATTTTCTGAGCAAATCATCAAAAAGTCAAAGGCCAGCCTCATCTGATTCCCTGATGGCTACTCTGGTCCATATACAGATCTGCAGTTTCTCTGGGAGGATTGCCCCCCACTCTGCCTGTATGGATCTCCTGTGATGACTTTCGGTTTCCAGGTCCAGCTGCAAGTGAACCCTTCCTGATAAACTTGTTGAAGAACTAAGGAATGCTTTAATTTGAGAACAACAACAACAACAACAACAACAAAATTCAATTTTTTTGCCTTACTTAAGATGCTTTACAAGATGAAAGCCTGTTTTAACAGGTAACTCACTAGACTCAGAAGATTCAGGTCAATTCCCACTTCATCAGCAGACTCTGTATGTGACCTCCTTAATCTATTCCACAGTGGTATTTCACAGCTGTGAAATGGAAAAATTCCCTGCTTTAAAATGATGAGAGGAGAGAATGCATCAAGGATTGTGAAATACTCAGCTATCGTGATGAGGGGGAGCTTACAAGCACACAGACAGTGATACTTCATTTTGAAAGCTGACCTCTGCTTCTGTAGCATTCGTAGTCCTTGCTCTTTTAGACTCATCCATTTACGCCTTATGATTAATATCAGTAATTTAGCACTTCTATTACCTCCTACGTTATTATAAGAAATACCAAAAAACAATTAGGTAGCTCAAAGAGATGTTTATTAGGTAGGATTTCACATTGAGATTACAGCATTTGGGCCATAGGTCTCCCATGCATTTAGAAGCATTTTTCCCCTGTTGTGGCCCCTTCATTGCTTTACTATATCATAATTAAAATTAAATTGCATTTGGAAAACCAAAATGCTGGACATTTTATGGTACATTATTCTTGGGCTGGATTTGTTTTGCTTATTCACTGTGTAATTTGTGAAACTCAGTAATTTGCCACAGCTATCCCAGTCATTAGTACAAATTATTCTCCTTCTACTGTATTTGTTTGTAATTGCCTTTTGAAATTAATTCATCTTAAGTTTTTAAAAATAATTCATTACAGCATCTTAGTTTTCTAAAGAGGGTTTAATACCTTAAAAGAGTTCTAGGATTGTGATTATGATGCATATTTAGAGGAGGCGTTTTTATATATTCCCCTTGGAAATTGATGCTTCATGTATTAAGAATCAGTATGTGCCATAGGCTGGGCCACACTTAAATTGCTTGTTCAGGGCAAAGAACACTCATATTTGACTGTCCTGTAAACTAGAAGATTATCCAGCATGCCTGGAGCAGCACTTACCCTGTAACCATATCACATTACTTTCTAGGGACAAAAACATTCAGGGATGGCCAGGGTTTTCACCCTGAGTATCACACTGAAATCTTGGACATCCTTGTTAATCCAGGACACTTACACAGATCTTTTTATTGTTGTTGTTTGTTCTGTTGGGGTTTCGTTGTTGTTGTTTGTTTGTTTTTTACTCTTATATTAATCTATTTATTGCAAGATGTATTGAAAGTGCTTCTTCCCCCATTTGGATATTAAAGTTGTATTATGATGAGACAAATAATCTAGTGGAGATTAACATTGAACCTTTATCCTCAGCTATAACCACCTGACCAGCACAGCCTCCTTTTGTGCAGCTTCTACATCAGTGAAATTTAGAGCATCGTTGAAGACCCTGGCATAACCAACAGCTCAAGAGTTTAAGTGAGCAATCTCAGAATCAGAGAGAACAGAAAAGCAGCTCCATATCACAAAAATCATTATCTATGCTTTAATAAAGCTCTAGTTACACTTCAGGTTGTAGGGCCCACCCACCTCCAGGTGACATTATCACATGTGAAATACGACACTCTTTACACAGAGGCTGAAGCCTTTTATTTTTTTGTTTTTAATGGCAATTCTAGTAATTAGTTAAAAATGTTCTAGGAGGAACCTGAGTGCAAACTTTTACCCTGGTGTCTCCAGTCACATTAAAATTTCAGCCATTCTAAGGAATTAGATTTTTGGAAGGTGACACTGACTAATAGGGAAAAAATAATAATAATGGACATTTTCTTTGTACAGTGATTCTTTCAATGTAATGTGCCTTGGGCTGTTTAAATCACTGAATGTCAGTTTTTGTCTTCCTTTCAAATCCACCTTTACCCAATCTCAATGGACTGCCCAGCAGGTATCTATCTATTTATGTCCTTTGGTTGCACAAAAGTCTCAGTGAGCCTTTGAGTACCATAAGGCATCTTTATATCACTTATTTAAATTAGGATGTGTGTGAATGCACACACACATTACAATATCTACATACAGGGTAGCGGCAGAATTCTAAGGTTTTTGCAGATGAGCCAAAGAAAAACCATCCTCATGACCTTCACCAGAGCAATTGAATGATACTGTACAATTGAAAACCAAGGTGAGGGAAGGCAGACATCCACTGATTCACATTGTTCTCATGTGGCTGGTGACCACAACAAGCAGTACCTCATTTAGTTTATTTATTAAGCACTGGGAAAGCACTCTCTAGTGTATGTAACACTGGGAAGAAAAGGGGACTGTGCCTGCAGGAATTTTTAGGCTAGGAGAGGAGAGAGCAAGCAGCAGCTGAGTTGCAAAGCAGCAAAGCCAGTGGAATAAGCACATTTCAATGTGGATTGTTAGTGCCAAAAAGGCTGCAGCAGCTGCAGAAGACATTTGGAATGAAAGGTTGGAAAGGAAGGGTAAAAAATGTAGTTTTTACATCCTTACTGGTCATCCTGCCTTTTCTCTTTTCTTCTCTCCAAGTTGGGGGGAAAGAAGGGGTTTTGCTTTTGCAAAAGTGCTTTTGCACTTAGCAGAAAATCTCCTTGGGAGGAAAAAAAGCAAATGGTTATTTTCCAGGACATTTTTTATTAATTTTATGTTTCCTAAATAAAATAAAAAGCCTTCTGGGAAGTTGACACATTGCAATTTTTGTTTCACAGAGATTCTATTTCTAGTCCCCACTCTTTTCTGAGTAGACTTTCTCACTAATGGCAAAAAAGGAGTCAAGGAAAAATATTTGTGGATGTGGAGTTATGTACAGATTTGTGCACAGAAATGGAAAGCTCAAACACCAAAATCTAATGCAGAAGGTGGAGAAGGCTACCTGGTTCTGAGCTTTTAAGACAGTTTTAATGCCATTAGGTAGAAATGGACTGACTGGAATACAACAAGAAAACTGAAAATCCAGCATACCAAAGAAGCACAAAAAAGGCAGCTGGAAGCAGTGTACCACTACCAGAACTATGTTTACAGCTGAGGAATAATAATTAAAAAAAAAAACTTTAAAAAAAACTTAAAAAAAAAAAAAAAAACTTTAAAAAAAAAAGGAGAATGTTTTTTCAATGTAGGATTAGGAACACCAGTCAAATTACTTCCAGGAAGAATATCTTATTTACAGAGATCTCTAGAGATTCTCTGGGTTCATTCAGCTGACTGTATTGTACAATCATTTCATTTTAGTTTTCTATCTACCACATTTGCAGTATATTTGTGGCTATTAGCAGTTCTTTGAGGATAATTACTCTCTAAGCATCAAAGACATTTCCCCTTTTCCTTACAAAATCTTGGGAGAATAACACATGACCAGAAGGTAAGAGCTCAAAGCAGAATTAAACTGGATTCTTGAAGATGAGAACTCCCTGACAAAACCATGGCTTGTGTAGGAGGACAACTGCATTACTCTGTTATATGTTCACAGTGTATTTCTTCCCAGCAGTTGAATTTTCTCATTCTTCCTGCAATCTAGAGAACATCCCTGTATTTGCTACAGCTCTAACAGCAAATTAAACAGTTCTGGAAATGTTTGTGAAAGCTCTTCATTTTGTCATACAGATACAAGTAGAATATCTAGAGGAAAGAAAGAGCAGTTTCACAATTGCTTTATGAAGTTTTTCACTTCTGAAAAGTGGATGAGCAAATCTGGGAACTTACTGATGTCCCTGCAAGTTTTTAATTCCATTATTAGTATCATCTGCACTAACTGCTTTGGGAAGTGTTTTCCAGCCCCTCTTGTACTTTTGATAGTGAATGACTGCACCCATATAATAGGTAGAATGTAGTACAATCTGAAGAATTAACATTTGAATAGTGTTTGTGATTTTCAGACTGAATAGGAGCTAATTAATTAACGAATTCCAGGAGATGGCATTTCTTGTTACAGTTTTATGTCCTGGTTTTCAAGTGCAACCAGGTAGAGCTGGATAAGGAAAACTGGAAGGTGATGTATCAGAAGAGCAATTTGTATTTCCTTCCCTGAATCTTTGCTTTTTAGTCTAGTTTATCTTCTGTCACAAAATTGATGCCAGCTTCTGATTCCTCCTTCTGGTTACTCCAGGGCAAGTAGAAGATGTCCAGGCACGCTCTTTTCCTTTGGTGACACACTCAGAGCTGGAGAAGCTCATGCAGCATACAAATAAATTTTGAAGGGTTGTTATTATCAAGGAGTCTGATATGTGACCTCATTGCTCTCTACAGCTTCCTGAGGAAGGGGAGTGGAGAGGGAAATGCTCTTCTGTTCTCCTCAATATCCATTGATGGGGTTGGGTGGGAACAATTAAAACCTACATCAGGGGAAGTTTAACTTGAACATTAGTGAGCATAATTTGCTGAGAGGGTGGCCAAGTATTTGAACAGAATTCTAAGATGAATGGTAGACAAAGCTTGAGGATACGACAAAGAAGTAATGAGGATGACAAAAGAATAAGGCAGAAAAAACTGAGTGCCCTGATTACCCGGTGTCCTGGGTCCATTCAAACAAAATAGAGTTGCTGCAGTGAAAGAAATCAATGAAGAAACATCTGGAAAGAAGAGATAGAGGGCCTATCAGGACTATCTTGGGAGTTGTGTCCTAGAATGCAGTGACTGAAAGAAAATTTTGTGGGTTATGATGGACAGGCCACAGTGATCACCACACTGGGGTAAGAAATGCTAGTGCATTTCTTATGCTTTATGTGCTAGAGCATGGAGGCTGCATATGGGGAAATTGTTTACTTCTGTTGCATCCATGGTGCTGATATTAGAAAACTGCATACATTTTTAGTAGACACATTTAAATATATTTTAAACACTGGAGGTGTGGGAGGGTAGGGAAATGCCAGATAAATTACTTCGTGACTGGAAAAAATATTTTACAGTAGCAGAAGGAGGAAGTTCAGTCTTTTGATTTTCTCAGAAAAATAGATTGACAGCTGACTTGATGCCAGCATATAAATATTTCCATGGGAAGAAAATGCAAGGTGCTGGAACAGTATCCTTCTTATTAAGCAAGGACAGACATAGATATGATATTTGGAAAGAGAAACCAGACAATCTGAGATAAAAAAGAAACTTTTTTTTAGACAAAAAAGTATGGTTAACTCACTAAAGGGAATTTCAAAGGTAAAAATAGTGAATATTTTCAAAACAGGACTAGATTCTTTATGTTCCTGCATTTTAATGAGCTCCAAACTTGAGTTGGGACATGGGCCACAAGGTGAAGTTCATACCTGGTAAGAGTTGGTTGGCCAGCATTTATGAGAAATTTTTTCTTGCTGACTTGAAACACTGGATTTTAACCTCTCCTCTTGAGCATGATGGGCATCCTTAATTCCCTCTGTATTTGTATGACCCTCACAGAATCACCAAATCATTTAGTTTGGGAAAGACCTTTGAGATCATTGAGTCCAACCTGTGACCAAACACCACCTTGTCAACCAGACCAGGCACTGAGTGCCACATCTAATCTTTTCTTAAACACCTTGAATACAGATTTCTCATATCTTTTATGGATAACTTTCAAGAGTGGAAATTCATTGTCACTTTTGCACTCTTTATTTAGATGTCTGGAAAGAGTGAAGGGTGAGTCAGAAGGCTCTACTTGCATTTTTGGAAATCATTCACTTGTTCAATAACCTACTGGGGGTGGGGAAAAGAGCACCAGTGGGAGAAGTACTAAGACACCTTTAATGAAAGTTTCCGGGGAAATACTATTTCAATGGCTTCTACAGTAAGCAGTAAACTTACTGTTTTCAAGCCCTCTGTTAAACAGAACAACAGCAAAAGCTGTAGCTAGTCCTATTTTAGTGGTTTGAACAACAGTGATAACAAAACCAGCAGCTTTGCTTTTCCCTTCCAGAAAGCAACAATGTCAGCTAGAACTGGCAGCCAGCTGAAAATAAAATGAGGCCCCAAACAGCTGAGAGACAACAGTTGACATTTCCCACACTGCTGTACAACCAGGCTTCTTTCCCTGTAATTCTGTGCAAAATTTGCCAGCTTCATACTGCTATTTGGAAACAGGATTAGGGCAAGTAAAAGTGAATTAGGAGTTCAATAATTTTTTCCTCTGCTTTTGTTTGCCTGGTTACTTTTCCAGAATGACAGGATGCATTTCAACTGAAGCAGCTGACAGTCTTTGTATGTCCTCATTGCAACCTTTTATGGGACGTTTTTTTTTCTTTTCTTTTTTTTTTCCTCCCTGTAACATTTGTTATTAATGCAACATTTTACTGAAGTAACTAGGACTTTTTAAGTGTAAACTAGTACTTTTTAAGTGTGCTTTGGGACATTTAAGACATAGGGAGGGAGACTATTTACAAGAGTATTTCGTGACAGGACATAAGGGGGAATAGCTTCAAAGAAAGAGGGCAGATTTAGATTAGATATTACAAAAAAAATCTTGACTGTGAGCATGCTGAGGCTCTGGAACTGATTGCCCAGAGGCTGTGGATGTCCCACCCCTGGAAGTGTTTAAAGCCAGGTTGGATGGAGCAAACTGATCTAGTGAAAAGTGTCCCTGCCTCAGGCCAATCTACATTTCTATGCAATAGGTATTAGTTCTAGTCAATTTTTATTGTAAACAAAGAATATAGTTCAGAAACAAAACAAAACAAAACAAAACAACTAAAACCAACCACCCTGGCTGATCCAGAGAATAATCTTCTGGCAGACTGATTTTGTTTCTACCACAACCACATACCACATCCCACGTAACAGAATGTTATGAGGGATCAGATGCAGCCACCTGTGCTGAGGAGAAGCTCTGCAGGTTTCAGTAAAAACTACTTACTGAATTAATTAATATTACCAAGGGAAAAAAAATCAGTCCTATAAAAAGAGAATATACTTTTACAGAAATGGATTAACATTAGCAAGTTTTGCAACACAGAAATGAGATTTTGAATACAGAGTTGGGTACAACTACAGCTGAAAGGAATTCAGACAACAGAGGAGAAAAATTTAGAAAAAGGTTTCATGACAGACTAAGAATATAGAAGTTAGAAAGGAAAGACAAGAGTACATACACAGACAAGTGAATCTGTATATGGCACTAAAGGGAATGAGCATTGTCTTAATTTATTGAAGAAACAGGGTCTGGATGAGGCTCCCTGAATTACATATTCAGAACAACAGTCTAAGGTTATTTGAGCTCTTGCACTTCTGATAGACAAGGATCAAAAAAGACTTCAGCTGGAAAAAATTAAAGTAGTAAAATAGAAACCTATGCAGGACAATAAAACAGATTTCTGGAAAAGGAAACCAGGATCATAATTTTATCATTAGACTTTGTGTTAGGAGACAAGACAGTAGCACTCAATGTACCTTTGAGAGATTTGGGAAAATGACAATGGGCAGGAAGTGGAGGAAATTTCCATCAATTGAGGAAAAAGGAACTGGAGGAATCATCCTAAATGAGAACATTCAAAAGTCCTTTGGATCAGGACTCTGCAAAAAGCTATCCAGTTTCAACACAAAAGTGGACAAACAGATAAGAGAGATCACCCACAATTTCAGTGAAAATGCAAGCTGACAGGTTTTTTTAAAACACAGGTGACTGAAAGGTGCACCTAGATTGTGACTTATTTAATGGATTAGTTCTTGTCCTCTCCCATTAAAGACCTTTGAATTAACTCTCCTTAGGTAATACATTCATAAGTGACCAAATATTCATTTAAAACATGCCAGTTGGATTGAGGAATTCAAATTGAAATATGCTATGCAAGTGGAAGATTCAACAACAAAAAATCAATTTATTAGTATTAAGAAGAGTGGGAGAAAGGTGATGTAAGACAAAAAGAAGTCAAAGTCAGAGTATAGATAATAGAAAAAACAAGCAATTAAAAGAAAGATGATGTCTTAAACACCATTCAGAGAGAAAAAATTAGGTTTTGACAGAAATCAGTAGAAAGGGGAAGTGAACCAAGGACTAGTAAAGATGAATCCAAAGAAATAATCAGAAAAACAATGAAGACATCAAAACACTTTAAATCTTTTTATTTCCCAATTAACTGCTCTTAACAAAAGAAATCAGGATTTGCTTTAATTAATTTTGCTTTTTGTTTCCCTTTTGTGATAAAAGAAGAACAAAATAGTCAATCTTTTTGGTTTTATTATAGCATTTTACTTCAACTCAACCCTTTATTCTCAAGGGCAAAGTGGAAATGGAAAAGGACTTCATTTTGAAGCAAAAAGTGTTATATTGATTTTTGAAACTAGTGTATCTGGTTACTTTTTGAGCTACAAAACCCAAAAATTATATCAAATTTTTAAATGTGAAGAGATAAGAAAGATGGCATTAAAGAAAAAAAAAAAAACCACATTTGGAAATTACCAGACTTGGAAAGTCAATAAGTAAAGGTTTTATTTGTTAGAGGTGAGAGTATGAGAATGAACAACTCTGGTGAAAGTCACTGGGTGGGAAAATGTAGAATCAGTCTAGCCTTACTAGTCCAAAAGCAGCATAAGGTAGGGATATCAGTCAGCAGGTCTTCACACACCAGCGTTTTCAGGAAGGTAAGTCAGAAAAACTGTCCTGACTGGAATGTGTTTTTTCCTCGGCAGCAATAACAGGTGCTGTAAGAGAACAATGGGCTGTTTCACATACACCAGGGCTGAATCCAGGATGAGTCCTGATTACCTCTGTTCTCCAAATGGATATTTGTTTCTCAGAGTGGCTGGGCTGTAACATGCAAGTGTGAAATAAATGAGAAAAGCGTACAAGATTTAGAGACAGGAAACTCCACGGAGACAAATGGAAAGATAATTGCACAGGAGAACAAAGGGATTTATATAAATGTACCTGGGTACCTTAGGTGAACATTTCAGTGACTGAATCTTCTTGTGCAAGGGAATTCAACTTCTGAACTCTCCCTCTCAACACTTGCTTTTTAATCTTGCTCTTTTCCCACAGATTTCTGGCTTTAATTGTGCAGATCTTAGACCTTAAGGATATTGTTTTCTGTTAATGATGATACACAAAGCTGACATGAGGTCAGAACTTAATTAATTTCAGCTCTTTGACTACTTCTAGAAGGCAGCAGGAGAGGGGAAAAGATTAATACTTTATGTCTTTCGAAAAACCAACAACAATTATTTTAAATAAAAAGACCTTCTCTTTCCAGGAGTAACAAAAATGTGGTGTACAGAAATAGATGGCACAATTTGTGACTGTGTGAATTTTTTATGAAGATGTATTTCCACATTTGCTTCTCCTTAATCATGTGAGTTGCAAGCATGGTTTCTGATAAGCATCCTATTTTTGTGGCTCTGACTATGTACTTCTAATTCCATTTTCAAATAATGTATCCTTAAGTGGCATGTGTATGTTTGTGTCCTAGGAACCCATCAGTGGAAGAGAATATTGAGTGTAATTGATCCAGTTTTGACAGCCACAGAATACAGTATTTTGTTGGTATATGCAATTGGTGCATTTGTCTGTATCTCCTCAGCCTAGGAAAGAAAATATTCTGGGCTTCTGGTTGGCTTCTGTGACAAATATTATCAGTAAAAGGCAAGAGAGTTGTGCCAATCACAGTAAAAATTTTTCCTCTGAAAATCTTTCATGCTAGAATAGTAGTTTTTTCAAAGAACATTGCTGTATGTGAAACTACTTGCTTTCTTTTTAATCAGAGCTTGCTTTTTAAAGTACACTAGAAAAACAGTAAACTTGTGTTTTAGCAACAAACAGCTATTTTTATTCTGTCATAATATCTTTGGGTACAAGAAGACAGTTTATATTCTCTTCCTGTTCAGGCCTGTGAATCCAGTTCTGTGGTGAAATTATGTAGCTACTGTGAAGAGTCTGCAAAATAAACACCATATTGCATCTTGGGTGCTGTAGTAATTCTGCTGGCTGTTAAAAATTACAAGGCAGATGAACTAACAGGAGGGGAGAGTGTATCTTTTCTTGAAAAATAAAAAGAAAATGAACAAGCCAATCTCAAATTTACACAGAAGAGGCCATGGAAGAAGCAAGCACTCTTAAAACTTTCTCTAGTGATGGGTACCAGTAGATGGATAGATTGTCTTTTTCTCTCTACCAGAATGTCAGTGGAAAAATAATAATGTCCACAAATACTTTCTCTGCCAGAGTGACATTTCATCATCTGCAGTACTGGTCCCTCCAGAAAACCCTGGGCTTATGTGCATGCCATGGCATTTCTTTCTCATATTTCCTCTCTTTATCTCTTCCTCTTCCCCTCTTTTCTTCTCTGTCCCATTCCATCTCTTTTTCTTTCCTTTCATCTCCTCCCTTCGCTCATATTTTCCTAGTTAAAATGCCAGTGGATCATTCTCTGCCTGTGTGCTTGCACACAGAGGATATGGGCAGGACAATTACCTACTCGAAATGCTGAAACTCAGCTTTCAGTCAGGACTGGCAGGAATTGTGTGGTGGCTGAGGAAGGCAGTCAGAGAGGAGAGTGCATCTGAGCAAGTTTTAGCCATGGCTGATGTGCAGAATCCTTGTGTGCTGACTGCACGTACATGGCAGCAGCTGGCAGTAGCTCAGGTGCTCAGTGGGTGGCTCTGGATGTGGCTGCAAGCCACACAAGGGCCACCTGACAGCCTTGGGTGAGAAACTGGCCAACAGTGTCCTTGGCCAAGGTGGAGGACCCTGCCTGTTAGTAACTAAGAGTAGGAACAGGAACCAGAACTCAGCAGGGCTGCAAGGCCACTGATCCATCACAGAGGTAATCTGAGAAGGACTCACACCTTAGGGGCTGATGGCCATAGATGCTGCTCTTCCAGTGGGAGTGCAAACCCAGCCAGCATGGGCTTGATACTGTCAGAAAAGAAGAGAAAGCATCAACTTCCAGCTAGCAGGATAAATACAGTCAGCCCTCTTAGCAAGAGGATTTAGATGCCCTGGTTGAGCTGTGCTGTTGTTTCAAGGACACTGCATGTGGAGCTCAGGGACTGGTGTGACAGAGCAGCTGCAGTCCCTGGGACAGGTACTGGCCCACTACAGCAGCTTTGTTCAGGGGGCTCATAAGAGGGTAATCACTGGGAAGGTAGGAGGAGTACCCAGAGCAGTTTCTGGAAAACTTTGCCAGCCCAGAGGGCACTGCACACATCCTGGGTGTGCTCTCCTGCATAACTCCATCCTGAGGGCTGCTCTGGGCTTGGTGGGTGGGCAGCTTGGCTCTGAAGGTGACATTAGGAACACTGTGACAGCATGAAGTAGAGACAAGGTGTGCAAGCAGCACGTTCAACATTGACAGGCAAACCCATGTGCAATATAAATGGCCAGAAGACACAAGGCAACAAGCTTCAGTTAAAATAATCCCTCGGCAATTTCCCCAAAGAGACATGGACTGTACCTGACCTGTTCTCACTGCCCCATACTAGCACAATTCGTGTCCCCTTCGAGGCACTTCTGACTCAGAAACTACCTAGCATTCAGCACAACCATACATGGATACAGACACTACCAAACCTGGGCCTGCATTCACTCCTTCAGATCAAGACCATTATTTTAGCCTTTCCATACACTTTCCATCAGTGCAATCTTGGCTATCATAGTGGTCATCTCTAAAAAAAAGACAGCTCTTCTATCCAAGCCAATACCGACCACAGTCCCCTTCTCTTTTGTTTCCCATCCCTCCATAATTGAGTCCCATTACAGTTACTGAGCATAGATAAACTTTTGTCCCATTAATGGAATAGAATAAAGGAAGAGGAATGAATATTTAAAAATTCCAGTTGGCAAATCTTCCTGGGTTTTGCTGGACTTATCTTTCACTGGAAAAGATAAATCCAGCAAAAGACCTTTCCAAATCTGAAACATTGTTTAAATCTTTCCATTTTTCCAATAAAAATAACCTCCCACAAACAAGATGGGTTCATCAAAACAGTCATATTTCCTTTTATAATTTTTTGTAGAAACACCCCATTGGCATATTGGTGCTATTAGAGTACAATTTCCTGAATCCAAATACTGCTGTGAGCAGAGCTGTGGGGATTTTTCTTTTTTTTTTTTTTGTTTCTTTCCCCTTTTTTAATAGAACAGAATATCTGGTATTCTATATGGTCTAATTGCAAGCAAGATCATACTTGAGAAGTGAAAGCCTATGTTCAAGCTGAGGCAACAGATAACCTTCAAGACCACTACAGCTTACTAAGGGATTAGGAGAAAAAAACTTCAACGTGAACTTTTGAATCAAATATTTTGAGCTAGAGCTATGAAAAGGGAATCCAGCTCATTCTAAACACCATCTGTTTGCTGAGTGCACTTGCATATTTACAATTGCTTTATTCCACAAACTGCTATTTACTACCCCAAAATGTCTCTTGGTGTGAAGACAACATCTCATAATAAGATGCTTTTCCATTTGGGGCTGCTGTTGGTGGATCATGCAGTGGTACTAGGACTACCAAATTTCTCCAGGATCTGAACAAAGCAAAAAAACAATTAGTGAAATTTTAAAAAAACAGTGAAAATTATTCTCTCTGCTATGACAAGGATGTCAAAAGAGAAATTGCAAAAATTAAGAATAATTTAGACATTATTTCTTCTGTCATGTGTACTTCCAGCTTTGTATTCCCCCTCATTCTTATACTTTCTGGTTTTTGATAAATACAAAGAACTGGCACTGCATGTGTTCTGATATGAATGCTAACATTAAAAGTTTCCTACCCAGTACTTTCTGGGTTTTTTCCTAACTTTTCAATGATGTGTTCTTTTTCTCTTCCCTTTTAGGATTTTACTATCAATGCAAACAGAGTTTTTATAGAAAAATTACATATAGAAGCAATACTTAAAGCTTGAGCTGGATTGTACCGTTGAAAGCGGGGATTCATCAGCTTTCTATAAAATACAGCATGCACAGTGTGCTCCCCTAAATTATAGCATTTAAGGATGGCCTCCTAAATGACTGTCTGTGCCAGCACAATTGTTTGTGAAGCAGAGAACCCCAGACAGCCAGGGAGCTGCTTCGACAGTAGAGCTAAAAATTATACCCTTCCTTAGCCCATTTCCACACGGATACTGTTCCCATTTCTGGCACACCAGCCACAACACAGAAACATTTTGCAGACAATATGGTATTTCTCTCTCCCTGCCAGATTAAGTTGGAACATTTCTATTCCCTAGGGTCGTGGGTAATGGAGAAGTTCCTACAGACAGCATGTTGCCTGTGAACCATGGGTCAAGATTATCTAAGATATACATTTTGAGACTCTTAGTCGAAAAAAAATTCACCCTTATTCTTTCAGGAAGCCTGTTTTGAAGCCAGCTGAGGTAAGTAAATGTTACTGAGGGATATCCTCTTGTTCTTGTCAAGAATCTGCTTGTTGCTGAATTAACCGTAATTATTTGATTCAAAAAAGATTGTTGTGATAAATGAAATGTTTCCTGTGTGAAACTCTTTTCCCAGTGCAAGCATTTCCACAGCAAAAGAATGATGAAAAGCTTCCTGTCGTCAGGAAGCAAATATAGATACATATATCATTGCAAACATGTAATGTGGCAATTTTACTGCATATAGAACATAACTACTAAGGTGTAGTGTAGTCAGTTCAAACATACTGAAAATGAATGATGATGAGGCCGGCAGATAAGCAAAATGTCTTTCTGCTGCTATATAATCAGCTTGATCAAGTTGCATTAACACATCAGTGCTGTTTAAGGCTCAGCGCTATTAGCAGATAAAGCACTTAAAAAATTATCCTGACATTTATCTTCTCAGTTACATTAACCCATTCTCTGCTCCATTAGAAGTCAATTTATGAACTTGTTTCTTTTTTTTATCATTACACAAAAGGTTGTCTGAAAGGAGGGTTGCTTCAGTACTATTTTTGGCCCCTTTGCTTAACATTTTTTTCTTTAATTAAATTATTTGAGTTATTTATGTGTACTGGCATCTGTTTGTCATTAGGTCCAATAGAGTAAGGACAGTGAAGGCCAATTAATCCAACATTTTCTGAGTCTCCTATGGATCAGCTAAAATACTGAGCATTTCAGTGACGCCATCCCACGGCCCTTCTCAAAACAAGCCCTCTTTCCCCCTGCTCATATGCTTTTAGTCATATAGTAACATCAACATATAACAGCTTAGCCTTAAACAATTCCTGAAATCCTCATGGAAACATATATCCACAAAGCTACTCTGATACTGACTAGACACTGCATCTTGGAGTCCTGGGAGAATCTAAAGTTTTGGAGCTCATCTCTTTCAGTATTTTGGGGATACAGTGGAAATATGCTGCTTTTCTCAACTTTGTTCTGTCTGTTTTGGCTTTCCTCTCCTGATTTTCGAGTGGACCAGACCTTTTCAACTTTTTTCACTGCTGACCAAAAAGTACTGCACCAAACTATTCAACCTTCACAGTCAGTCACCTCTCACCAGAGCACAGCCTGTGACACTCTTGGTTTGAGGGATGGGATTTCTCAGCCTTCAGTTTGGCATCACTTCCTCCTGAATTTAATAAGCATTTACTTTCAAAGGAAACAGGTACAGAGTCAGACTAATGTTGAGAGCTTAGAAGAATGTCATTCTTGGTGTCACCTCTCTTTCATTAGTCTTTGAGTCAGATCCTCACCTTGAGTGTACTAGAACAGCTTCATTGATTTAAAGGGAGCTGCACTGATTTGCACAGACCAGGACCTGTCTGCCTCTATTTACGAAGCAGTTCCTCGACCCTTTAGTGGGCATAGGAGCCTTATAATGAGAGTTTAGAGACACCACCTGTTCAACCAAAATATAATTGCTTTTGAGTAATGAAAATTTGCCTCAAGTCATCATGAATCTGCTGAGCCCGAGTCTGGCACTGATCTGCACATTGTGTGTACCTCTGAGCTTCTCTGTGTGCACTGCACATGACAGAGATCCCAGGCTGCCTTTCAGTGAGTGAAGCCAGTTCTAAGCATTTCTGTAGCCACATAAGTGTAGCACTCACACCACACCAGGGCTTGTTAGTATGCTGAAACAGCTGCCTCCCCTCAGAACAAGGCAGCCCGGGTAGGCTATGACACTGTGCTGTGCAGTACAGAATATCCTTGGCACTCAGTTATTCAGAACTGGCCTTCTACCACTTCTGTGGTTTTATACAGATAAACCTGCTTTTTTAGGTAGAAAAACCTTTACCTTCTCTACATATGTAGTTTCACACTCTTAAAATGCATTTATTATCATTGCATCGTAACAGTGTTGCTGTTGCAACATGGAAAAGACAGCAACTGGAAAAAACTTTGCACTAAACTCTTCTTCAACAAAAACCCCTAAAAACAACAAAAAAACAACCAACCAACCAACCAACCAACCAACCAAATTCAAACAAAAACCCCCAAACAAACAAACAAAAAAAAGCAGAGCATTGCAACCATTGTCCAGAATTCCCATGTTTCAAGCTAGCCTGGATAACAGGGAAACTTCTCAGCACTTCTTTCCTTTTCTTCCTCAGGAGGCATTGAAACAAAAGACAACTGAAAGGCTAATCCATATGGGTGCTCAGCAACTGTGGTCTTCAGAAAGTGCCCAGCATCCACTGATAAATAACATTATGGCTTGAAGATCAGTGCAAGCTAGAGACTGGAACTGGCATTAGAGAAAACAACCTTCGTGGATTTAATAAAAAGAGAATTGCTCAAGTTTTTGCAAAAAGTTTGTGGCAGAACAAGAAATCCAGGTAGGATCTCTTCAGAACTAAAGCTAACATCCTTTTCTGTAGGACTGTGATGGTTTAGCACAGGTAGTTATTTTGTTTTTTAGTCTTTAGGGAAGTAGTAGCAAATAGTGACAGCTTGTC
>JBBMKD010000001.1:17811994-17867434 GCA_037834095.1 Argya squamiceps | reverse complement strand
CCTTTTTCTCCCGAAAATCCTATCTCCCAGAGAATAAACCACTACACTGGATTTGGCGAACGTGAAACCACGACAAGGACATCCTTCCTGTCTCTGTACAGCTAGAGGGCAATGTCTGAAAAAACCAGCACATTTTGCACTGCTCTCTAAAATGATTCTGTGTTCTTGTCAGCTGGTATATCTTTCTTCATGAAAATCAGTCTATCGTCATCTAACTAGCCCTGCAGCTCTCTGTGCATAGATTGTCATAACTGAGCCTTGACTCTGTTTTGCCTTTGAAGATAAGACAGCGTGTTCTTATTGCAGTATCTGTCTAAATTTCCTAATGTGCCAAGCCAGGGGCTGTTCTATGTTTCCTTCTCCTCCTTCCCCCACTTTGTTGTTATTCCTCTTGCATGAAAATGTCTGAAGGCTGATATAAAACTCAGAGGAGTCCATGGAATGACCCATTGACTTGACCAGAAACTGGATCCAATATGTAACAACAGATGATTTCAGAAGCAATTTAACTTAATTTGGTAAAAATTTAATTTAACCTAATTTAGATTACCTAAGCATCAGAACTAGAGGTACTGCAAGTCAGTGCATTCCATGTAGCAATATAGAATGGTTCAGGGACTTCACCCCCTCCCACCAAGCCAGAATCATTGAGTTAACTATGACACTGGGAGCAAAGTACTCATGTCAAAATAGCACTGCCCTCAGCCTAATGATTCCCCCAAGAGGCAAGGCTCGTTAGCTTGTGCACTCTGCCATACTAATGTGCCATTATCTGGGATACTTCCATGCCTTCAAACCAGTTTGTAGGACCAGAAATGCCCTGTGGAGCTAACAGACATGAGTCGTTTCCCCCATTCCTATTAAAAATCAGGGTATCACTCCATCCCTCTGTTAATTGCTGATGAAAAGGTGTGGGACCTGCGGCAGAGCTGGTCAGCTATGTCTGCTCATTATGGCAGCAAAACAGCCAAACACTTTTGTAGTAAAACCACTTGTGTCTAAATACCTGATATATTTTTCCACAGCAAGGCAGCATGTTCTGGTGTGGACAAATTACCCCTTCTCTACCCAAGAAGTTAAAAAATTCAGATATAGATGATTTTGAGGTATCATTGACATGTATGTGTCTGTATTTATGAATATATGTGTGGAAATAAATACATCCATATGAAATAAATGGAGGCAACTACAAACTTGCTGTGTTTTGAGGAAACATTTAAAAAGAAATTTAACCATTTTCCTTGAGATTTCTGTGATATTTTCTATGAAATGTCTGAATTTCATAATGAAATAGCAAAATTTCTTGGCATTTAAGTGTTTAAAATTATCCACCTAACTAATTTCACAGTTGTAACATTAAATAAATACAGGACTGCCCTGTGGCACATAAGTGGTCTAAATTGCATATAAGTGGATTATTTCAAAATTAGAGGTCCTCCTTTTCCTACCATATAGCCAGCTATTAATCTTCTACTCGGACAATTATTTATTTATTTTCTGGGAATTCAATCCACAATTTTGTGGACAGTTGGGACTGATGGGGAAAAAAAATGGCAGAAGAATGCCAGGAATGTCTGCAAAATCAGCCTAATTCACTCTCCCAAAAACATTTCAAAATTTATCAGTTGTCACTGCTGTCCAGATTCTAGGATGAAGCTGCCTTACCTGAAAAAATGAACATATGGAATTTGTCAACATTTGCTCACTGCCTCTGCTGCTGGTTGCACAGCTGATCCAATTCAAACACGTCTTCATTCCTTTAGTTGGCTGGCCCTGTTCCTTTCAAGGATGACTAGATCTTATCTCAGCAGCCCCAGTTCTCCCTTTTGAGTGACAACTTCTGACGTTTCAGACTTCAGTGAACGGCAGATTTCGGTTTAGAAAGCATCCACTTTGCACTCCAGTCACTAGGTACCCTTGACATCTTTATCCATGCCTCTCCTGGGGATCTCTTCATCTTCCAGACGACCTCCAACTTTATCTTGTTTTGCAGGTTTCAGCAATTCACTGACAATTCACTTGTTTTGTCATTGAGTTCCAGTGCAGGATGCCTTTTTTGTTACTCATGTACAGAAAGCTTTATCTTTTAAAATTTCTTTCAAGCTTAACTTCCCTCATTTTATGAATCCTCATCTTTCTCAGCCAAAGCATTTTTCAAGTTTCCCTGGTCTACTCCTTTAAGAGAAACAGAGAACTACACAGAATAACTGGATTGCTTTTTTTTCCCTGCAAAAATTCCACCCCACTCAGATATGTTCATTTTTTCAAATTTCCCTTTTTTTTCTGCTATTCATATCGTTACTAATACAGGGGAAGTATGGAACTGAAATAAGAGCCTGAATTCTGCTTTCTTGAACATATAAACTCATTTTCATTTAACTTTAATTGTTCTTCATGTATACCAAATTCCTATTTTCTGGAAAGTTTAGGTGGTTCTTAAAAAGGCACATTTTATCAAGCAGAAATTCTGTTCAGGGGTCGGACCTTGCATTTTCTTCCTTTGCAAATATTAAATATAGAACAATAGACATTTGAAAAGTAAGGATATTTGTTTAGCAACTGTTAGGTCTTACTATAATCACTGAGCTGGTAGAAGTATTTTACAAAATCATAAGCTGATATAGGTATAATTCAATTTTATCTAATGCTACACTTCACTAATGCCAAGGTATTACTTTGGCAGAAGAGGTATGATGGTTTTTTGTGTATTTTAAGGTGCTCCTACTGTTGGCCTCTCATTCAAACGTGTCCCCACACATATTTTCATCCTCAGCCGGTAACTGGTGGTAATTAACATCAGCCTGTTCCTTATTTGCCTTTAAGACAGGCACTCTCGAGAGAAAGAGGGTTTGAATTAAGATGCCAGGCTGGAATGCAGGCACATGCCCTCTTCTGGGAAGTCTTCCAGCAACACAAAAATATCTGGCAGGGTAATGGGTTACACAGCTGAAAAACCACGGTAAGATTCAATAGAGACCTCATCTGCAAAAGCTCAGACTGGCTTTCCTTACAAACTATAGAGCAATACTGCTGGCTTTTCCCAGAGAGCCAAGGTACTTTTAGCCCTTATTCACAGGCATTCCTCATGGGTAGTTTTTTATTCATTTTTGCTTTCTTGTTTGCAAGACTTTTCTATATCTGCTTGTTTACACGGAATAATGTAGCTGGCTCAAAAGCCAGCTCAGAGCAAGATGATGTGACAGACTACAGAGAGACTAACCAAGCTATTTAATCCTATTTGTTAGCAAAGCTGGTCAGTGTGGGCGGAACAATGTTCTGATGTATATTCTTTGTAGTTAATCCTGTAGCTTCTGAGAAAGGGGTTAAAGAGGAAGGTGGCCATCATCCAGATTAAAAAGCAACCTGGGACCTAGACTGACTTTTGATACTAAGAAGAAATCAAGCTGAAAAGCAATGAATGGGAAACATCTGAAATCTGAAACATGGAGCAAAGATGCTGGAGTGAAATTAGAGGGCCAGACAAGACCTGGTCTGGCAGAGAAAGAAGCTGCCAGCCAGCATGGTCACCTCTGCCTTACAGAGCAGCTCCCCATCCATCCCACACAGTGAGCAGCCACTGGACTGACAGCACTGGCTACAATGTGCAGGTGTCCACACCTCAGGGGCAGAGATTCACTGCCAGGGTGCTTTCACAGCAGGTGGATTGGCAGGCTGCAGAGAGCAGCATGCCCAGCACGTGGTGTGTGTGAGCAGGGGAACCTGCACTCTCAGTGTCCTCACAACCCACTGGCACTGGGTGTGGATGGGCTGCATGGGAGAACATGTATAACTCCACAGGGTGAGGGCAGAATTAGCTTACTGGGTTTTTTAGGATTCCTTCAGAAGGATGGTCAGAAATTTATATGTGTTTTTTATTATTTTGGAAGTGTGTTACTGTGGTTTATTTTTTGTATAGCCGATGCTGTCCCGTGTGTAAAATTCAGCTGTTGGCAGTTAATTACATGTCATTAATAAAACAACAAGTTACTTCAACCATGGTTTGATTTAAATTGTGTGAACCATGTAGGTTGTTTTGTCTGTTGTTCCTAAAACATGTCTGATCTTTAAAAATAACCAATATTGCTTTTATTTTGAGGTACAGTCAAGATATTTTTGTATCACTGAGAGCAAGGGCTGCATGAGGTCCCAGAAGACCTCCTTCTTCTGTTCAACATTGCCTGCTTCTGTTAAACATCCTCTTTCTATCTGTTTGATGTCAGACAAGTCTCAGAGGAAATTTTTCCTGCAGAGCCCCTTTCTCTCATGGGTTTGGTCACATTGTTCTTTACTGTACCTGATGACAATCACTCACTGGCCTGCTCTGACTGCTTCACACCTTTTTTCCAGAAACCATTTCCAACAGGACAGGCCAGAGGTTTTTCCCCAGAAATCCACTGCTGAGGCCAACAGCAGAAGCTAGAGGAGAGACTGGATTTTTGTCACAGTAAGAAATTTTTCATGTGTGTGTTACACATAAATGAAAACAGGAAAGAAAAAGTAGTAGGAAGATTACTGAGGAAAACAGGAAGAAAAAGTAGAAGAAAGAGTACAAAAAGGCAGAGGAATAGCCTGAGTCAGGGGATGTAGGAGGGACACATGGGAATACAGCCCTGAGAGTCTTCGGTGGGGCTGAACAGAAACTTGGAGAGCTGGAAAAAAAAAAACAAAACAAAAACAAAGCTCTGCTGAAGGTGAGAGAAGAAGGCAGGAAATCAGAAGGAATGACACAAAATACAAAAGGAAAAAAGGAAAAAAATATTAATAAAGAAAATAGGGAAAAGAGATCAAGAAAAAAGAGAGAAGCAATGCAATATATGTTCTCCAAAACATCCATTAAAGTAATGGAGAGAGGGCTTAATTTTATTCCCTTTTCTGTGTAGCACATTACTTTAAAATGACAGCCTGTGCTGCTATAGAGTGCATACACATTTTTTAGATATGTCTATATAATATTTTTATTTATTTCATTTCAACATTTTAATAAATTAATGAATTCTTCATTCAAGAAATGCTGGAGGGAAATTAAACATGCTATTTATGCAAAAAGAACAAACAAGCGAAAATCTTACAAATGTGTGGTTCAAATTTTCTGTAAATCACAGCTAATAATTCTATGTCAAAGTATCTGTTTTGCAGAACATTAAAGGATCTTGACTTTTAAAGAATGACTCCCACATATTCTCCAAAAATCAGACCATTCTGAAGTGTCCAGCTGGCAATCAAAATCTGAGACATACAAAGTTAACAATCATACCTGGAAGCCCAAAATCACATTTTTGTCATTCTCCCTGCCCACACTGACTCCCTGCTGGACTTGAAACAGAGAGGTCTCCATGCTCAAGACAAAGTCCATCTCAAGAACGGTACCAGCTTCCCCCTCTGATACCCTTGTTGGAAGTTATTAATCTAATACCTGTCTTCTGGCAATTTCAAATGTGGACAGACAGCTATGGATGACTGAAGTTTAATTATGTTTCTAAAGACGGAAATGAACCCAGAGGCTTAGGGAATGAGAATGTGTTTTAATAAGTACCAACATAGGTAAAATAAATAAACCTGTTATTTGGTTGGATGGGAGATGGAACAAGTTTATATTAATTATCTCTTTCTTTTCGTTATAATTGAGGGGCAGCTCAACTAAAAACCCCACTCAAGCAGGACTATTAAAAAAAGGTGCTTCCACAAGGACACTAGCTACATCTTTCTATGTGCCTTGCTAGAGAAACAAAATTCAAGTTAAACTGAAGAAAATAAATATTACCATTTCTTTAAAAACATATAAAACCATCACCTCCTGCCACAGATATGTGCAGCACTAACCTGCTTTCAAAGTTGGTACTAATCTTGGAAAAGCATGCACTCTGTCTTCCTATTAGTAGAATGTCAGTGAACATTCACAAATTTACTATTTACAGTTTCAAAAATACAGAAAGAAAGTAGCATGGTCCCTAGATATATATGTGTTGGCATATATAGTCAAGCTCTAAATTTGCTAGCCCCTGAACAACTCCTCTAACAAACAGCTGTTTCTCTACACTTGGAATTTTAATCTCATTATTCTTCTTAATGTAATTTGTTGGGTTTTGGGGTTTTTTTAAGTATTAGAATCAAGTTTACAGGCTGTGGTGATCTACTGGTAGCACTAGTGCTAACAGAACTTTGCATTACTATAATCAAAATTATTTTCCTCTTGTCTTACATGATTCCGTGCAAAGGGAGAAAAACACCATTCCTGATGCTGCAATGTCAAGTAAACACTATTTTCTTAGAACAATGTGGTTGAGTACTTTCTTGGTTTCTTGATCTCCAGAATCAAGCCAATCCAGCCAATATGGATTCACCCAGAATTCAATACATACAGATTTTTCCCATCTAGAATAACAACCAGTTTACAGTAATGCCAAAAATGTATCTTGCTGATGGCACTTGTTACCGTCCCATCGGATGAGGGTATATTGCTGACTTAATGCCCATAAAATGGGTAGTTTTATTCACATTTTTTTCTTTATATGAGTTTCCATGTGGTAGTGATAAGTACTGCTACTTCTCTCCCGAGGGTATGGACTTGTAACTCCAAGAATTACTCCCATCTTGCCCTCTTTGTTCAGCTATTAAAATAGAAGTGTTTCATTTTCTTCTAGAGGTTCCCCAACTTTCTGATAAATCTTGCCTCTCTTTCTGTCCCTTACCTGACTGACTCACCCTTAAAGTTACAGTTCTTTCCCAAAAGTCAACCAATTGCTAGAAGGAAATGTATTTGTGATGTTACAAAAGAGAAATATAGCTAAATGGATGTGTGTCATGTTCCTTACATGCCGCCATGCTCTTTTCTAACCCTGTTTGCCAAAACACCCCGCTGCTGAGTTCCTGCACATCTCTGGCACACAGGGTCTTTTTATACTTTTTATATCCTGCAGAATATTATAGTAATTGTTTTTCTGCAGATTTTACCATGTTCATCTCAGTTTTTCTGTTCATCTGAATTGCTATAGTGTGCTGTATTTGAAAATACAAACCTTGAGCAAGACAAAAGCCATTTAATTGTCTTTTACTGGTCTGAGGTGATGGGGTGGTGGTGTCTATTGCAACCCTGACCAGTGGATTGAAGTCTCCATATCTGTTTATAAGTCAGAGCTTTGAAAACTCTAAGTTTAAGATTCAGTTTGGCTCGTATTTTAGGCTTCACTCTTGATTGTCTTGATTTGCTTCTCAATGTAGTTTTCAGTTAATTATCTTACAACACAAGCACCTCAGAAATTGCTACCATACTACTAAAGACACTGCAACTCTGAAAAGAGAGTCTTAATATTCTATACTGACAGCTATTGCTTACTTCCACTCTTTTTTTTTTTTTTTTTCAGAGCACAGACAGAACAGCTGCCTTTGACAATGGAAGCTGTTATGATCAATTCAGTCTAATTTAAGAAACATTCAGTCCTATTCCAATAGCTATATCAGATGTGTCTCTGTCTCTGCAGACGACTCTGTCTGCAATGAGTGCCATGGCATTGGGCTTCATTCCAAATAATTCATTCCCAAATGCACTCCACTCCCAAAACAAGGCACAAGACCAAGCAAGAACTATCTTACTCCTCTATTACTCCTCTACAGCTACTGCAGCTGAAGGTGCATCATGTAAGTAAAGAAATACATGCTTGACTCAGAGTCCTGCCACCCTTATGATTCAATAACTCAAATATTTCCAGTGATATCACAGAGAAAGTCAGAGAGGATGGGAAAGTTCTTTTATCAAATACACCCACTCTCACATGATGCTTTTGCTGAATATTCAAGCATAAGCAAGCCATATGTTTTCTGTTTTAGGAATTTCATTCTTGACATAATTATCCACTAATTTAAATTGCAGTTCAATATGCAGTAGGCACAGTGCTCCACTTATTAAGTGTGACCTTTAGAAGCATGTCACCATGTGATGGTTTGACTTTGGCTGGACATGATGATGACCAACAAAGCTGCTCTATTCACTCTCCTCATCATCTGGACAGGGGAGAGAAAATATAAAGAAAGATTTGTAGGTTGAGGCAAGGATATGGAGAGATCACTCAGCAAAATACAGACAAAATAGACTTGGGGAAATTAACTTATCATCAATAAATTCCAAGCAGAATATTGAGAAATCAAACCAAATCTTAAAATGTCTTCCCCACAACTCTCTTTTCTTCCTAAGTTTAATTTCACCTATGCTGTTGCTTTTTTTTTTTTTTCTCTTCCCCCACAGTGGCACAGCAGATCAGAAAATAGAGACTGTGGTCAGTTCATCATGTTATGTCTGCTAATCATTCATCCTCAGCAGGAGGACTCCTCACATTCTTCCCCTGCTCCAGGGTAGGGCCTCTTCCACAACAGACAGCTGTCCAGGGACTTCTCCAACACGAATTCTTCCTGCAGGTTGCAGGTCTTCACAAACTGCTCTAGCATGGGTCCCTTGCATGGTGTGCAGTCCTTCAGGAACAGACTGCTCCAGTGTGAATCCTCCACAGGTTCACAGGACCTGCCAGCAAAGCTGCTCCTGTGTGGGTTCTTCTCTCCATGGGGCCACAGGTCCTGCCAAAAGCCTGCTCCAGGATGGGTTTCACACAGGGTTACAGACTCCTTCAGGTATCCAGGTGCTTTCATGGGCTGCAGGGGCACAGTGGCTTCATTGTGATCTGCACCATGGGCTGCAGGGGAATCTCTGCTCAGCCACTGCAGCATCTCATCCCCATCCTTCTCCTTTGACCCCTGGTGTCCACAGGGCTGTTTCTGTCACATATTCTCACTCCTTCTCCTGTTGAAGTTGTTGTTTTTTTCTCCCTTTCTTTTTAAATACATTATTGCAAATGTGTTACCACCTTTGCTGATGGTCTCAGGCTTGGCCAGCAGTGGGGCAGTCTTGGAGCCAGCTGGCATTAGCTCCATCAGACATGGGGGTCACTTCTGGCAGTCACCCCTGTATATCTCCTCAGTACCAAAACCTTGCCATGCAAAGCCATTACACAATAACATTAATAAATAATATTGTAACAAATAATTTTTTGGCAGGATACTAACAAGAAAATTGTAGCAAGTACTAATATTAAAACCAGAGAAAATAATCTAATTTTGAGAGCAAAAAAGTAAAAGATACAGCTGAATGCCCCACAAACAGAAATAAGATGTTGTATAACACAGTAGCAGTACAAAAATTTTTCTTTTTCTTACTATGAAAAAGTAATAGTTAATTTAACATTATCTAAAAGAAAATTGAATTCCTATAAGCTACTCTCAGATAATACCTTCTAGCAAAACAGTGAATTAGAGGGCTTTACTACTCAGTTTTTGCACAGAAGTAATATAGGAACCAGATTTAGTCCTTCAAGTACACTACAAGACTAACCCTGCAACACAGAGTACTGCAAGCTGTGTTCACAAAGAATATTGTTCACTTCCCAGGCACATGCACATTTCAACAATTGCTGCTAAATATGGCTTACTTTACTGAGGCTAGGAAGTTACTTCCAGACCTCAGTAATAAAATAGTGAAACTACATTATAAACCTCACTGATGTCCGGAAAAAAACTGCCTGTTAGCAGACTTCCTTCCTACCTCTTCTTTCTCCTTTCTCTCACTGGCTTATCTTGTTCGTACGTCTGAAATGAAGCTCATTCTGACCTTGCTTGTGTCTACAAGACTTGATCAGCAACACACATATCCAAATAGTATTCAAAAGAATTCCAATTTGCAATTATATAATTAGCCTTATTAATAGCTTACTTAGTGTTAACATCTGTGAGTTTATTCTTGTATTCTTAACTGGAAAGAAGTATGAAAAACCATTTGACACATCATGCCCTACACTGCAAAAAAGCGCACGGATGCAAAAAGTAATCATGCTTGACCTCGGTACTGAAGGGGATGACAAGTCACCAGATTCTTAAGAACTTCATCCAGAGGAGCCAACTTCTTTCATAGTAAATGGTATTGATATCTATGCTAGCTCAATCCTCTTGAACAAATGTGATCACATTGCTAAGCCTTTTAAGTGACTATCTATATGCAATGCTGACTGAAAGCCATCAGCCCACAGCTCATTTCCCCAGGCCCTGCAAATTAGACTTAAAAAGACTCAGAGAGGTTAAAGAGTGCAATATCACTACCATACAGTAGTGGTGAGGTCAGGTCTATGGCTGCACTGAAAAAGTGTAAAGGTGCAAGGGAAGCTGTTAAGCCAAGGTATGAAGGTGGCAGGTACTGGCGTGGCTCAATACAAGATTGTGACACAATTCTCAGCAGCTCTAGGTATGACTGACCTGAGCTGGGATCATCCACAGTAGTTGCTGAATGGTGGGTTTATGGCTGGAAACATACTCCTTCTACACTACTATATAAATTAAATGTACCTTGGACTATTCCATGGTACCAAGGCCAGATGCCAACATTCAACCCATCCTGCAAATAAGATGTTTACATCAAAATAACCTTTTGGGAATATTCTTACCTCATATTAGTTCCTCAAATGTGCCTTGGGTTAATGATAGTTGACTTAGAAATGTGGATAAGTGAATTCTATTGCCCAAGACACTTTTTTGCATAATTTCATATAACAGTAAAAACAGCCATGAAGCCCTCTAGTGCACCTCTGTCCCTCACTTGTCATGCTAAAGAACACTGTCTCCTTCTTCACACAGTTGAATTTTAATTTATCGTTTTTCAGGTCCTGACATAGTTCAACCCCAACCAGCAAAACACTAGACAGCCCCTCGCTCACCCAGTAATGACACAGAAAAGGATGCAAATGATAGTGATAGCAGTAATGACAAAATCATTAAAATGTACAAAACAGGGGATGTCCAGTGCATTTCCTCCCCACCTTCCAACCAAAGTCCAGCCAGTTCCCAAGCCATCCCTGTGCAGTTTTCAACCCAGTTAATTTACTGAGTACAGCACCAAATGGTACAGAATCTCCCTTTGGCCAGTTGGTGTCACCTGTGCTGGCTGTGTCCCCTCCCAGCTCCTCGTGCCCCTCCAGCCTGCTCACTGGTGGGGCACGAGGAGCTCAAAAGTCCCTGACTTGGTGAAAACATTACTTAGCAACAACTAAGAACAGCAGTGCATTACCAGCATTATTCTCATACAAAATTCAAAACACAACACCATAACAGCAAAATGGGAATAAAATTAACTCTGTAAATAGGAATAAAATTAACAGACTGCTGCCTCCAGCCCCAGTGATGATGAGTCCACCTTCTCTGATTTCACCAGACAGAGTCTTCCTACATCCTATGGTCACCACTGACCTGTGATGCTAATGTGTAAAATCAAGCAGTGAAATACAGAACTTTGTAATCTAGAGAAGCTCACAAGCTGTCTGTATCTAGGAGCTGCAATTTAAGAAAAAATTGCCTATGAAGAGAGTTGAATTGAATATAAAAGGCTGGTTTTCTTCCTCAGTATGCTATTTCCATCAAAATCACAGAGCTTTGGGCTAAGTAGGTCAAAACATTCAGAAAAAATGCCATAAGAGCATTTTTAAATGCTTTTTTTTCCAGCATGTGAAATTTTTCACCAGCAAAAGACAAGGATAATGTATTTAAGGTGTTTATGGTGAAACATTTTTTCTCTTCCTCTTTGAGAAACATTAATTGTACTTGGAAAGCATCTCTCTCTCTTAATTGTGAAATTTATCTCATCTCAGCGTAAGCACACACAGAGAAGGAGAGAAGGATTGGAGAGAAGGATTGAAAGCTATGAACACAGACTTTTCTGCTTCAAGAAAATTAAACCAAAATTCATTACTAAGGCCAACAAAGGCTGAGTTAGACAAGCAACAACAAGCTCAGAGAGCATGGGAGCACACAGTGTTGAGTATTTCATCACCCCATATTTCAGAGGCCTGCCCTTTATCAACTTGGTAAATAAATGTAAACCTTATGGAATACCCATAAGTAGTCACTTCAAGAGAGTTGTTGATAGGTTAGAGCAGAAACAGTATTTTCCTGAAATACAGTTTCAAAATTAAGCATCTTTATTCCCCAAGCCGCTTCTATTCTCCAGCAATTTTCAAGCAATCTATATTCAAACTATAAGATAGTACATCTTTGGGGGCAGAGCAGGCTGAATGGGATTTAGGAGCTGTCCCTCCCTTGCTGAAAACCTGGGGAAAGATGAGAACTTCACCTGCAGGATTTTATCTAGGCAAGATTTTATCTTGGATGTAATAGAAAATCCCTGGTTGATACTAATGCTTAAAA
This sequence comes from Argya squamiceps, assembly GCA_037834095.1. Classification (NCBI taxonomy): domain Eukaryota; kingdom Metazoa; phylum Chordata; class Aves; order Passeriformes; family Leiothrichidae; genus Argya; species Argya squamiceps. The sequence goes on along the minus strand of JBBMKD010000001.1, from coordinate 17,855,203 downwards.
ATGTTGGAAAATCTCCAGGACGAAAATAAACTCCTCCATTGAACTTCTTACACAACCTGCATATGACTTTTTACCTGCTGATTCAGATAATTTTTGTTTTTACAAACTCCTGAGGGATGCATTCTTCTAACCAACAGCTGTCTATGAGAGTTTTGCAAAGCTGTCTTTTCCCTTTTGCAGCACATCTCTACCACAGTTACTCATCTCTGAGCCTGATTTCTTGTGTCTATTAATCTTTTTTTGCTGTGGCTGGGTTTTTTTGTTTGGTTTTGTTGCTGTTGATGATGGTGGTGGTTTTTTGTTTTGGTTTTGTTTGTTTGTGTTTTTTTAAATTTTTTTAGGCTGTTATATATGTACTGCAACTCTAAAACTGATGTGTTTAAAGTCAGGTCCTGAAAAGTTTCCTCTGTTCTTTCCTTCAGATAATTTCACTACATATTAACCTTTAAATAAACTCATAATTTTCATAGTATTTTACACAGGGAAGACTGAAACTATACAGTTAACAAGTTGGTTTAGCAATGCAAACTTTCAGTTTATACTTATGTGCAAAGTGTATGTTTTGTATGTGGTAGGCTATTCTAACACAGTGTGTTTTTATAAGCCATTATAATGCTAACTATTAGATAATATCTGAAAAAAAAAGAACAGGTAATTAGTCACAAAGTTGATGAGAATAGGGAAGTTTAAATCTTGTCAAATACTTTCTGACATAAAAGAAATTGCATGGAAACAATTACACAATGTGTTAATAAGCAGATGGATTTTCTTTCCACATTTTCTTTAAGAAGTTTAATGTGTTTGACAATACGTGGAGAAAGCCTTCTTCAATACATGAACACATGGGTTACTTCAGAACTGACACTGAACACTTGTAAATGGGAGTGTTGTCACATTGCATGAATTGCAGAGGAATCAACCAATGGTAGAAAACACTTCTTTTTGTCCTGCACAGTCCACAACATTGCTTTTTCTGCAAGTGTTCTATGTGTAGAATTATGCAGTCCACTAAGTTCTACCCTTTTCAGAGACCCAGCTTTGATCTGATGTAAAACTTTGTAGGTTCATTTATTTCAGTGAAACTGCCCAACTTTGTGTGGCAATGGCACCTTAACTGACAATAGTTATTAATGTTGTTTTCACAGCATTGTATCTGTTCCACAAATTGGTCCAATAGACTAGAAAGTAAACACATTATGCAATGCAACCACAAGAAACACTACCAAACCAGAAAAATAGCTCAGGACTTCTAACATCTGCTTTTAGGTTTCCCTAAGGGATTGTACAAGACTAATTACTTATAGAGTATGGGTATGCTGTGATAAAAGATACTAGAGAATACTCTACATTCCATGTATTATTCCAGTAAATACTGTCTATGTCCTTTCTGCTAAATAAAATCAATCATCAAAATTATTGCCTTTTAACTTTGTCCAGAAAATAAAATTAATGGAAAGATTATCTAAAACATCTTATTCAAAACAGAACTGATGTATTATTTTGTCTTCAGTTCTCCAAAAGTGATTCCAAATTATTGTAAGATATTGGTAATAAGTGTGGGTTTTTAAAGAAAAAAAAAAGCCAGGAGAAAATAGTCATTACATAAGAATCAGTACTAAAAAAATGAGTTAAAAACTAGTCATGGAAACAGCCCTAGAGTGCAGAATATACCCCTTGAGGGGGGACATCAGCTCCACTGGAAGATGCTTAGCCCTGTGAACATCTTGAGCCTTCATAACATGAACTGGGTGAGGACATAGTTGGTTCAGCAGTGACTGCTGTTTGCTAGCTCTCAGTACACTGATGCAACATGTACTTACTTTTATCAACACACCCAGCCAGAAGAGCCTTTAATATCATCTTGTACTTCTATTAACTGAGATGTTTAGATGGCCAACAGTCTTTTCTGAGAATTGCTTAAAAATATGGGATGAAAGTTAGCAGGTAAGAGAGTAGCAGTAAGGGAGAAGGAGAGAGCTCAAATACTCCAGACATTGTTTTGAAAGCATGCCAAGAGAAGATTGCAGATTTGCACTGACATAACACACTCCACACTTTTGTTTATCAGGGTGTTTAAATGCATTGTTGATGCACTCAAACCAGGTGGGGTGAAAACTCTAAACCAAAGAGTTTAGTTTACTCCTCAGCTGGAATTTAGTACAATTGCTGTAAGTTTCACTCTCTAACCTAAACACCACAGCCTTAATTCTCTCACATATCCAACATTTAAGCAAAGTGCAGCATCACAAATTTGTCACTTGTGAGTCTGCAGGAACAGGGGAGGGGACTCAAGAAGGGATGTCAAAAAAAAAAATCAGTTTGGGGTTTTTTGTGGAAGATCTCTGAATACAGTCCTAAATACTTGGAATTGTCACTTAAACATAGTTTCAAATAGTACAAGGGCATCATGGAAGTAAAGGGTCATTTTGTGTCATTTTTCTCCATTATATATGCACTTTCCCAATGCGGGTAACAAGATAAATTGTACTGACCTTTATCAGAGACAGGGTGTAACTGATGAAGGAGAAGTGACATTGCTGCATACCATGTTTTCATTTGCTGCTGCACTTTCCAGGCTTCCTGATACCACATAACTACACTAATGAGCACATCAGCTCAACACACTTACTCACAAATCCCTTTTGAATCATTCTATCAGTTCCAATTGCAGGGGTGAATGCAAATGCCAATCCCAGACCTCCAGCTGGAAAACATGCAGAAAATATGACACGTTTTAATGTAGAAGCCCCTCAACTAGGGATCATCAAAATAAGAAAGTCTTCTAATTATATTCCATGCCATCATGACACTTTAACCTTGTGAGACTGCACTGTCATGTCATGACAATGTGCTCGGCAGGCTTCACAAATGTCACACAGTGGTACATCAGCATAGTAAAGTTGAAAGATGCCCATTTTGGAGTCTTCCAATTTGCTTACAAAGAGAAGGATGAAACTGAAGCCATTCATCCTTTGATTTTTCTTAGGAGCAGTTTTACCACTTTTAAAACTCATGCCAGAGTTTGCTGGAAGCAGTTATAGGAGGGGGTAGATAAAGGTGAATTCAAAGTCCATTCACAACAGCTAAGAAATATCGGCCTACTCTCAGGTAAGAACTCCCTATCATAGCAGCATTAGATGTGACTCTCTCACATATTCATTTTCCTCAATAGACCAATACAAAACTCAACAACCCTGCAATTTCCCCTTCATTTTCTCTACTGACAGTCTAGGTCTCTAAGCATGTACTGTATTCTCTTTCTTTCCTGCATAATTTGCAGAGGCCTTTTTAACACTGCTAAAAATGTTGTCTTTTTTCTGCTAAATTCTGCAAATCTAACATTTAAATATTTACCCTAATAGTAATTATAATCTCAATCCTTTTATGTAATGACTTCTGATCATCTTCAGCAACTCCACTGTGTTTCCTGTCCCTGACATCTTCTCTTCTCTCTCCAGAGCTTTGACTTCCATTGTGACCAATGAACCTGCTTTAGGACTCTGTTCCAAGAAAAGATAGCAATTAGCACTGGAAAGAAGGAGCCTCTTAGCATCAGTCACTCAGGAAGCTATGCTGACTACCGTTTTACCAAGTTTCAGGTGCAAACCCCAACCAATAGGAGTTTTGTATCCTGGTAGACATTTAAAATCTGCTTTCTCCTTCCACCTGTACTTGCACAGAGTTAGAGTCAGAGGACAAAGAGCCCAGAGAACACATGGCTTGTCACTGACAACTGAACACCAATTCAAGTGCACAGCAAGTGACACAAACAAATGCTGTTTCTGCTGGGAGGGGTTGTGGATATCACTTCCCATACAACGCAATAGAGCCTGTCCTCAGCAGTTAACAATTTCAGGCAGCTGCAAAAGGCTCAATTCACCATACAGTTTAGTGCACACCTAACCTTTGAGCCAACTTTTATTGCCTTTGATGGAACAGTTGTTCATAAGTTGGAAAGTTTGGTACCTATTCAAAAGCTTTGCTGAGTTTCAGCCACAATTTTTTACCCTAGAATAAGTAAATAGTATAGTTCCATTGACATCTAATTAATCATCCCAGTGTATGTTCACACCTGAATCAAACAGGAAAAAAACCAACAAAAACCACATTAATCATCAGAAAAAAAATAAACCAGAACTCCAAGGGTTTGTTTTGCTGATACTTTACTTATGGCAAGATCAATTTGCCAGTAGTATGTTATTAGAAAAAGCTTTTCATTGTTTGTTCACAGTGCCTGTGTTGAAAGGGTTATCTCATTTTTCTCAGCTCAAAGTTTAATTTTAGATATAAAAAATGTGCTGTCATTAGTCTATCTGTGAGTTATTTAATCATAGAGCTAGCAATACAGGAAATACAGACAGTGATGAAATCTTTCCTACATCCACCTTCTAGATGTTCAGATTTATCTTCCAGATTGCAACAGATAAGAGAGTTAGTCAGTAAAACAAAGAAATTCCAAATCCTCTCTTTTCTGAGGTATTTGGATGGAGCATTGAAATGGAGGTTAGGCCAGCAACCCAACTCACCTTCCAGGAGAAAAAAGAAGGTAACCATTTTCCCTCTCTTAAAGTTTGTTTGATTTAATGTTGAGAGCTTGAACACTTTCTAAGCCTGGAGGCCATGGACAAAAGAGGGAAGCAAAATCCCAGCACATTACTAGGGTGAATTAAGTTTAGGCTGTAAATCCTAAATCAATGGACAAAACTAGATTAAAATATAAATGCATTTTTCTAAGAGGTCATAAGGTCAGATGTCAGGAAATTGGACAAATAAATAGAGGTGAATCTAAGAAAAGTGACAGGCAAAAACTAAGGCATTTTTCAATAAAAATGATAATGAGCAGCAGCTTATATAAGTCTAGGAATAATAAATAAAAAGGTAATCTGACAATACATTTCTGTAGTTATTGAATAAAAGACTTGGGAAAAAACTTTCCAGTAAGACGTTGAGGAAGTATCAGCTCTGGCCAAGGATAGTTGAAACAAAATGGGAAAAGTTATTCTGAAACCAAACAAGTTTTGAAATCAAGCTTACATGTCGAAAGGACACAAATGAGGCAACTTCACTTGAGACATTGAAGATGTTCCACAGAGATGTCACTCATAAAGGAGGTAGTGATTACTGTCACATGGCTGATTATTGTGTCTGCAGCTCCCTCAGAAGCTCACACTGGACATCCAGGGCTAAACAAAATCAAAAGATTTCTATGTTATCAGAGATGATTCACAGAGTCACAGAATAGATGAGGTTGGAAGGGATCTCTGGAGTTCATCTAGTCCAACCCCCTGCTCAAGCAGGGTGACCTAGGGCCAGCTGCTCAGTACCGTGTCCAGTTGGAGTACCTCTAAGAATGGAGGCTCCACAAATTCTCCATTATCCCACATTGCTCAAAGACCATCCAGTGCCTCATCACCCTCTAAGTAAAGAATTTCTTCCTCATATCTAATCTAAGGCTACTCTCTTCTAGTTTAAAACCATTCCTATTGTTTTTTCACTGCATGCCCTTGTAGGCCCCTTAAAGTATTGGAAGGCTGCTATTAAGTCACGTCTCATTCTCTTCTCCAGGCCAAACAACCCCAACCCTTTCAGACTTTCCTCATGGCAGAGCAATGATGCAGACAGAGAAGCTGCGAATTGACTGTCCCTAAAAAAATTAAAAGACCCTTCTTAGTGACTGGCCAGCTGAAAGTGTGATCATATTGTGATTTTTGTACACACTGTCATACATGATAAGGTATCCCCTGGACTTGAGGAAAGTCAGGTCAACATTTAAATTATCATAAAGATAACCATATTTATGGCCTGCAGTATACCCTAGACCTAGAGATACAGATTTGTGCTTCTTTTTTTTTTTGTTACTCAAAGGTGGTAAATCTTAATTTCATAGAAGTTGAGGAGAAATTTAAAATCTGTATCTGGCTGATAAATATAATTTTCCAACAGCTAAGTTTCTGGTTGTAGAAAAATATTTACGCTTCAATCAATGAAAATTAGTTTTTGTGCATCCATAGTGCAACTATATTTTGATTCCCAAAATATTTCATTCATTAGTATTTTCCATAAGCTGTTATTATTAGTAATTTTATTTGTCCCTGAACTTCTAATTTTTACTGTCTTTGAAGATCTGTCATGATAACTCAACAGGACTAAATCCTGGACATAAAAGGTTTTGGTTGGATTTTTGTAATTCAATCATATAATTGCTATGACATCAGAGAAATTTATGACCCAGGTAAAAATGGAAATATCTGTGTATTCTGCACAAGTCTTCACGTATTAGAGTCCAAAAAAAGCCTTTTCGTGTTTTGCAAAACATTTTTAAAATAGTCCTACCCTAGATGTTTTTTAAGATTGCAGCAAAACTAAACTTTTCCTTGTTGCTGTAGAGATTAAAATGGCCATCAATATAAAAGCTAAACCATTTCCATAAATATTTCAAATACTAGATAAGGTAAGGACCTGTCAGCATTTCTTTAGCAAATCATTATTTTCAGAGAGTGAAAAAAGCCAGACTTCTCTTTGGACTCCAAATTATCTTAATTTTAAGGGTGGCTCATTCAGTCTGAGAGAAAATTACTTCTTGCAACAGTGAAAAAACACAAAACTAATGTAAGATTTCCTACCTCCATCCCTCCTTGCAGAAACTATGGATTTCAAATGTGTGGCTGTTTCTTTAAACTATATTCCTGTACCGTAACTGGATCTTTTTAATTTAAAGTGGAAACTTTGTTTTTCCAAATGTCCATAGTAGTTTTGGATATGAACTAGTATAGATTAAAGGAGGAGAAATATTAGTATCTGGCTTGCTGTGGGTTCTTTCTTTTTAACAAAAAAAAATTAACAAACACTTAAAAGGTGGAGTGAGCTTTTACCTCTGCCAGCCAAGTAATTCTGCAGGAGTCTATCTGTTTCTTTAACCTTTCTTTTAAAGTGATTTTGTTACATTGCAATGCTTATGCTATTATATAGCTATGGAATCTACAAATATCATCAGCTGCCCAACAAACCCAAGAAGATGGGTCTGCCCATCCAGACTCAAGAAGATCCTCTCACAGACCGGTAATTACAGAGAGAACTATTTGTAAGTTATGAATTTGCATGAATTACTGGGCAAAAGTAATGGCAGCAGTAAACATATGTATGAACTAGAGAGCTTGCAGAGCAATTGCCATTTCATTTCTCATTCATGTACACCCTTAAAGTTACTGTAATGTTATGCAAGGAATTTGTAATTTTCAGGAACCAATTCAAAACCTTGATGAACTTAATTTAGCAGAACATGGCAACAAGACAAAACAATTATCTCAGCTATTTGCAAAACATTACTAACCATCCATCTCTTGCTACTCTTTCCAAATGTCTGGAACAGCACCTCCTTGAAGGAGGCCCCAACCTGTTTCTCTGTTGTGATATTGTCTACAAAGAAGTAAAATGTAGGTAATAGCTCCACTGGATTTAACATCTTCATGCTCCATTTTGGTTTGTACCTTCTCATTCTAGGCATTGCCATGCCTAGGTAACACTATCAAAGAGAAAACACTTCAAGGTTTTAAAAAACCTCAGTGTATCAAATGTTCAGTAAGTATTGAGGATCATGAATATACCGTGCTGAATGGTGAGAAAACATTTACTTTGTAATAAAAATATTTAACACCTCCTTTTTCCACTCCCCACCCCAGATGTCTCAACAATCACCAATCTCACGCAGTAGCTGTTCAGCACAACTTTCTGCTTCAGCTAAAACATGCATTCTGTAGCATATTGGCAAAAGTTCTCTAAGTGGAGCTTAGCTTCGATAAAGAAGAACTTGTATTAGAGACTCAAGATTTTCACATTTGATGTACTGAATTTTGCCTCAGTGACATCTGATCAAAAAGGCCAATGCCCAGGATCTCACTACCATTTGTCAATCTCCAAAGCACCAGTGGTTGTGAGCAGCATTACCACTCTGAGAACATGCAATTACATAAAACTCAGTCACCCCCTGACTTTTGCTGCCTGTGCTTGAGAGCTCCATTTTGTTGGTCTTATTATTTCAAATATTAACCAATAGAGCTGAATTGTATGTGAACCTTTTCAAGGCAGTCTCAAATCCTGGGATCAGAAGCACTTGCTTGGAAGCCAATAAAATCCCCTCTTCTCTATCAGTACAAGAACTGAGAGAATTAGCAGAAGGTAATAGTCCTATTCCACGTGAATTAACAATATTATAAAATGAGGTCAAAAACATCTTATGTAGCAAAAGGTTTATACTTCAACCTTCTATTTAATAATAGTGATACTTGACTTCACAAAGAAAACTTCAACATCTCTGCAGGAGGAAAATCATTTCTTGAGATCTCCTTCAAAATTTTACTAAGCTACATGTTGTTTGGCAGAGGCAAGTATCATTATTCTACATGGTTTGCCCAGCTACATACCCTGTGAAAGCACAAAGTGACATTTCAGCCTTTTTCTAACGTGTGTTTAAAAGGAACAGCACAATACTCTGTATGGAGCTAGCAACCTTATTAATGATATTTGACACTTTCTTAGCAGAAGCCTTTGTTGCAGGTGGTCATAACTTTTCATGTTTTAAATATTAAGACTGAACTTTGTACTTACATTTAGAGATAAAAATAGTGTGCCATTTTCCCCACAACCAAAAGACTCATTATTTTTCTTTTATCCAAGCTGATCCTCTTTTTCTTTGAAGACAACTTACTATCTCCAGGGTTTAGGACAATGGCTTAAGACCTGTAGATTTTATATCTACATTTGTTAGCTGTCTTCCTTGTCATCTCTGCAGCAAGAGAAGGAAAAGCCAAATCTCTGAATATTTCTATTTCAAATCTGCAGAAGTCCCTTAATACAGATAAGCTTTCTTTTTTCAGAAGGTTTTATGTATGTTTAACTGTAGCTCTCTTTCCCTGAAAAGTTGTAGGATAACAGAATGTCAGCATTTTGCTCAATTGGACCCCCCCGCCCCGTTCAGTGAATGTGATGGCCATTTCAGAAAGAATAAGGTTTATTATCAAGAGACTGCTGCTTGTACAAGTCCTGGATTCTTGTCAATTGCTTTGGAAGGTCTGAAGTCAAGGTTGCAGGAAGATGCTTTAAAAATGAGGGATTATTTAGTGGATAGGCTACTTAAACAATCCAGTAAACCCTCCAACATTTCTGCTTAATGGAAGCAAATTAGTGAAAACAAATTTGTCAAAGGCTACCCTCTAGTAAGCAGTTATGGTTATTTGAGGTACCTAGGAATGCTTTTACATCAATTCTGTAATTGAAACGTTTGAAGAAGGATTTGAATGTAAGAAGCATCCTGTATGTTAAATAGTCTGAAGATTCATGCCTTAAGTTGACTGCCCAAACTTAGCAGATGCTTGGCTTTGGCTTCTTGGGCCTATAAAAAGGGATATTAATAGCAGCCAGCCTCAGGTGGGAGCTAAATTCATGAATGTTTGCAGAACAAGTTCTTCAACAAATTAATAATTTTGAATTCAATACACTGATCAAGGAGGTGGAGATGTGAAGGCAGTATTAAATAAAACATTCATTGAACAAAGCTGAGGTCTTAGGGAAAAAAAAAAGCCTCAATCTATAATTACATAATTGTACATTTTAGTATAACAAACAGACAAAGGTGGTAAATTAAGGTCACAGAAGCAAAATTAATTCTGGCACTTCCCAATTTCAACATATTTGACTTTGCAACCTCAAAGTTCTTTTAGTGTAGGATTTTTGGATGCAGAACAGTATATTTTTGTAAGACAGCCAAAATCAGCTGCTGGAATAAGTGCAAAACCCTTACTAATATACCAAAATCGTCTTTTTATCTAGTTTAAAGAAAGACAGTAAGTGTGCAAATTTTTGGAGGTTGGAATTCATTTGCTTCCAGTAAATTAGCTATCAGTGTCAAAGTGTGTCAAATTCCTCTGTTCTGTACTTTGCTAAACTAAAAAACATTACTCAGAGAAAACGCTTTCTGGACCGTGCAAAAGGTTCCATGAGCATGAAAATTTCACTAAGGTCAGAAAAAACCTCTACAAAGTGACTTGACTGACTGAAGTGCAGCTTAGGAATTTTTAAGGGAGATACAGCTCCCTTTTAGGGTACTGAATGAGAAGGAAGAAAACTAAAGAGTAAAAAAAAAGAATGAAAAGACTGTTTCTGTGTGGTTAGAGCAAAAGACAAGGAACTAAAGGGGCATCCAATTAAGAGTGGAAGCACAGGCAAAATTTATCTTGATGATTTTATTGATGATGACTGTAATTTCTTGAAACACTCCAGCTTACAGAGTGCATGAGACATTTCATGTTCGCAGACTTCAGACGCAGCTGGAAATGTGGAAAATTATATAAGTCCTAGACTAAAGATCTATCCAATTTCCTGTCCAAATTGCAATATCTTATATATACAAATATGTTTAGCTATTCTCAGAGACGAATTTTACATATTTAAGGACTTGAACTTATCCTACTGGAATGGTTTTAGGACTTAATGCAGTTATACAGCAATATGTTGCCCTTTATGTTTCATTTTCCTTGAATTTATGAGTCAGTTGACACTGTTCCAGTGTTGGGATGCTTTGGTTAATGATGGGTTAAGAGGGACATGCCCAGCATTGTTTTCATAGCTGGGCACACTTGGTGCCAGACCAGTTCCAGAGATAGGTAGGAAGAAAAGGAGCCTGGCGGAGGAGGCCTCCTAAAAATTTATTCTGTAACAGACTATAAAGCTTTATGGGATAGCTGGCACATTCCTATGGCACACAGCAGGGTTTTGGATGCAACAACATAGGTGATGGGGTTCCATGAAGCCAAAAAAACTTGGCCACAGCTACCTTACACTTTATGGAGATAATTTATCTCTAGCCTACAACATAAATAGACCTACTTTACATCACCTTAGCAGTTATTATTTTTTAAAGTCTAGGAAATGAAATGCAAAAGCCACTCAAAGTAACACTTAAATATGAACAACTAGGCTTTAAATTAGTTAAATATTTAAGCACATGTACCAACACTTACATTAAAGTTGTTCAATTTATGTGTTACTTGTTGGACTAGTACCATAAATCAACAAGAGTCAGAAAATGCAAAAGTTTATGTTCTAGCAGTGACATGATTTTGGCACTCATAGGACTTTCTATTCCTGTTTTCTCATTAAACATATTGCTTAGTATGTGAAAGGATGCTTAGACAACACTATTACTTGTCAAACTGATATAATCATTCACTATCATTAATGCTTTCTACACTTGCATGTAAATGTTCCTTTTTAAAAACATCCTTTAAATAATTGCATTTTAAGATTTCTGAGTTTTCTTGCACATTGGCAAGAAACGGCACATATTTTTAGATACTATCACATTTAGTTTTCTTAAAAACTCTTTTTTGCTTTTAATGGATCTGCATTCTTCATTTAATTTGTCATTGGATGAGGACCACACACAGCAGATTTTTATCCTAAAGGATCCCAAAACTAAATGGAAATGAAGTGATCTGCAAATCAGTAGGAGTATTTTGATAAACTCTGAAATGCAATCAGCTATGGCTTGAATTGCAGCCATTGTTTAGCAGTACATGCCTACCACTTTACAGCTTGTAGCAAGTGCTGAAAAATTGTACCTTCCCTAATCACCAAAGATGCCGTGGAAAATTAAGTAGGTAATATGTCATTAACAGATCTGGAGTTCAGCCAAGACAGAGAAGCTGATTTCATTACTTTTCTGCTGAGTCCCAAAGAATACAAAGTGACTTGAGGAGATCCTCAGTTTTATGTATTACTCAAAGAATAGCAACTCTAAACAACACACACCACACCAGGCTGATTTCAGATGTAGTTTTTCTATTTTTATAAAGCCAAATAAAAAAAATAATTCTCCTGTCTTTTTTTGTCATAACCCTCCAAAAATTATGGAATACAGTTTTAAAGATACCAAGTAGATATAGTTGCCCAAATCTTATCCAAGTATATCAAAGACAAGCATTAAAATTCTCTGTGAGGTTATAGATCACCCCCTCCCCAGCACATGATGTACACCCTTGTGTTGCAGAGTTTCTAAGTTTCTTTCAAGACTGAAATCAACAATAAAAATATCTGTGTCAAAATTTGCGAATAGAATAAAACATCTGCCTAACAAGTCTCTTTTAAATTCACTGCATTTAAGAGCCTCAGGTTATGCAATAGGCAATCTCTAAGGTTTGCTGCATTTCAGCAGTAAATTCCAGCATTGGGACTCATAGCCACCCCAAGTTTAAAGGTAAATTCTTTTCAGCAGAGAAGACTGACGTTCTACACAAAACAGGAGGGAAAATAAACACAATAATTCCATCAAAAGGGAAGTGTATGATTTCCTAGCAAGCTATTGTTGAATTTCCTCAACTAAGCATGTTTTGATATTCAGTAGAGACTGGAAGAGGTTCGTACTCAATAATCACTGTATTCATGTTCTTACATTCCTATTCACCTTTCTGCAGCAGCTTCCAGTACCAAAGCACTGCACAAGACCACTGCCTCCAACATTAATGAGATAAAAGCCAGAAGCAAACGATTTGTCAAAATCCATCGCAGCTGGGGAATGCAAGACAAAGGACTACAAAATGTAGGTGAACAAGGAAAGGATGCTAACAAGAGCAGAAAACTTGATCATGGTATCTGAAAAAAAAAAAAATTCTGTTTGAATCACAAACTTTCTAGGGAAGACCAATACTATTAATGAGAGATACTCCAGCCAACGAGAAAAGCACAGTCACACACATGCACAAGTCCCAGAACTAATGTACTCGTTGTTGTATGTGCAAATGACAGCCCAGCACCACCTGAAGTTAAAGAATCTGGAGCACCCACATGCATCACCTCCTGAAAGAAACAACAGGAATTGTCTTGATTCTAGTGCTTAAAAAGGGAAAGCTTTGCCTTCCAGTAGTTTCAATGACAGTAGTGATGGAGGAACCCTGTACAGCCTTAAAGCAACTTCATGAAACCAAGACCAAGGCCTTAATGACAGTAAACACTTTTTGCTACTGTCTACAAGTTAAATACAGCTGTAATTCCTTATTATTTGCATGATTAATTCTGGCAATTGTCCTATTAGATATTATTATTACTGTTTTGCAGAGGGAAAAATGGAAGAGCTAACTGAAGATTCCCCTATAGACACAAATAAAGCTAAGACATAAGATCTCCAAAGTAGATAACTTTGAATCACTGAATTATTTTTCCATACATTTCCATTTGCTACTGATGCAAGCCTGCAGAAGGGAGCAGACACATTCCTGGCCTTCAGAGCTGCAGGACAAGCTAAAGCTGTAAACATAATGTACACAGGGGCTGAAGCCAGAATTTTGGATGTAAGCTGTCATGCCAGATCTGGGTTCAAATGACACTGATCTCCAGATTAAAACCAATAAACACTCAAATTTGTAGTCATAAGTACACAGATGGCGCTGCCCATATGTTTTTGTGGCATACACAGGGGAAAATCCAATAATTTAATATGCACTTTTTCCTCTTCATTGATATGATAATTAAATTCCCTGAGAACATACTCAACAGCTTATAAGAGAAGGAAACATTCAGAACTTGGTAGCACTGACTTATTTAACAAGCAAGGGAAGTGAGAACTGCTACGATTTATAGAATTTACATGATGACAGAGCAAATCTTAAACATGAGCATGTTAACTCCTAGACACGCTGTAAAGACTAAGGAGAAAAGATGAACTGTTGTATATGACATTTCATTTCTAGATCACTGGGCTAGATTATTGAATGAGCCCAAGGTGACAGAATATTTTTTGCTACTTACTTACAGAGAAGCAAAGCTTTTTGTAAGAGTTCAGACACTGAAATAAAGAGGACAGTTTTTCTTCCAGGTTTATTGCTAACATTTAAAACAATGCTTCCATTAAATAAGTATTTTCACACTTGATCTGTTCAAGGGGTTTGTTATTTTCAGGCTGTGTAATTATGTAGATTTCTAGTAAGTATTCTCTTCCTCTGAACACTAGGCCCAAGTGCTACTTTTGGTATTTGCTTGATGCTCAGAATGTGGTAATGGCACTTGGAAGAAAGTTTTTATGGAGATATCTAAAAATTGTGTCTCATTTCCCATGAATTTATGTGAAAAACATATTCAGTAAGCACTTCTCTTCTTTTTTACCACTTCAGGTTAAGACCTTCAAATGAAAGGTAGCCATCCTAATATATTTTAATACATGTAAAATGTCATTATGATTCAAATAAAATGTATGTTTATGAAGAATATAGTTTTATTAACTACAAACAAAAAATAAAGGAAATCTATCGTTGCAAGACTTGCCAACTTATGGGTCTTCAAAGTCATTCAATCTGATTTTTGCATGATGCAAAGCCAATTCATATGTATTTATAGACTTATGTCAGCCTGCACAATAGTATATGACCATTAATATAATACATAGTAGGACATAGGGGTTGTGTACTACATACCTAATCTTGCCTAAACATTTTGTGTGCTGTTTGGGAAACTTTAGGTATGAATAACTCCTCTCAAATGTATTCTTACTGTTTATTTTGTTAATATATTTGATGGGCATTCTCTAAGCAGTTCCAGATTAGCACAATTCTAGCATTTTTGTGCATTGTTTGCCCTTGTGAAAACAAATAATGACATTCCATATATGTCAGATTTTTTTCACTTAAGTCTTTAAATTTATATGTCCACAAAGAATCCATCAAGATAGTACTTATGGAAAATACAAAACGTGTCACTGGCTAAAGCCCACAGTGAGCTTTTCTCCTTTTTTTCTCTTTTTGGTAACCCTAAAGCACTGTGTTTTTTCATGTGTTTTTTTTTCTTTTCTACCATCAGCTTGTTAATGAGTGTGTAAAAAATGTTAAGGTTGACTAAGATGCAAGAAGGAGATGTACAAAAGCACACTTGGGAGGAGAACATTTAGAGTAACGAGTATGTGAGGTGTTTGCAATGCTGGCCTTAGGAGAATAACTTAAGAGTGCTAAAATCAGGAACTACTGCCCTGAGCTAGCTGCTCTTCTCCAGAGATAAATACATCTTAGGGGAAATAGCCACCTTTAGGAAAGAAAAAACAAAACATCCTTTTAGGGTTAAAAAAAATGCTTCTTAACTAGCTATTTACAAATAGCTGCCTATTTAGCATCCCTGCAAAGCCTAGAGAAAAACAGACAGTTTTAAAAAGACCATTAAGACCACAATGATTGGGTATTCACAGTTAAGAAACACCATTTTAAAGCTCCTGTACATCCTCCAGCTGTTTTATACATGTTGCATTATGATGAAATCTTTAGTAAACACAATCAGATGACATTTTTCCCCCACAGGATCCTGCCTAATGCAATGCACAGGATTCAATGTGCTCCATTAATCAGCAGCTATTCAATAACCTTATCCCCATTATCTTCCCAGCATCACCTTTTCCCCCAGTGGCCTCAACAGTTCTCCAGCTCTTCCTGGAATCCATAAGCCTGCTCTCAGCCTTCAGTAGATGTGGGAGTGCATCATGTCCCACCTAGCCAGATTCTGCCAAGAAGGAAAGGGACCTGCTGGTCTACCTCTGTTGCTACCCACTGTGAGGGGAGGTGTGACTAAAAGATTACAGAACTCTTGAAGGTTTCAATTCCTTTTCCCCTCAGGAAAAAGGACCAAGGAGCAGGATCATACTGTTAAGGTCAGGGAGAGATTTCTGCATGCTCTGATTTGCTGCTACCTGAGCCTGTGGCCCACATCCTGACAGAGCAAACATTCAAATGGACAGGCCTTCCTTCATCCCTCAAGACAACATCAGACACTACTCCCTCCTCCATAAAGGATTCTACTTCCAGTCACACTCAGGAAGAACTGGTAAGCTCAGTACACCCAGATATAAAATGAAAATAGAAATAAAACTTCATAAAGTGCTTCTAAAATGATGGTTTCCATGAGATGCTACACCTGTAGGTGACAGTTACTAGGTTTTGGCAAGTCATGTGAAATGATTATGGCCTAATTTTTTTGAATGCTTCCCAAACACACTCCAGGGTGCTGTGTAAGCTGTGACAGCATCCTGACCCACATGCAGCATGGGTACTCAAGATGTGTGCTAAGTTTGGGTTTGGGTTAAGTGACTCAGGTAGTAGGAGAGATCTATGACAGAGACATTGTGAGAGCAGATTTCTTTACAGAGGTTTCAGAATCCTCTGGCCATTTTACTGCCCTATCTCCTCTTCACTCCTCTGCTTTTGATTCCTCATTGCATATAACTTGCAATAACTGAAGCACAGAGTTTTATGCATAAGAGCTGCTGTTACCACATTTGCAGAGCACCTGGAGAGTTGTAGCACAGGTGAATAGTATTGCACTTGCACGGCTGACTCAGCCCTGGAGTTGACCAGTGTGGGTGCTGAGCAAGATGACACTCACAGAAAGGACAGAAAGGGAAGGGAAAGTTGTCAGGGCTGCTCTGTCTGTGTCAATGTCCCAAACTGGCCCCAATGCTAAATACACAGCAGTAGCAACAATCACTGCTCCTGCTACATCCAGAGAGAAACATCCATCCTTAGGAGCACTTCCTGCACACCACTGCCTGAACTACAACTCCCAGTCACAGCAACAAAATGCCTCTTGTGATGACTGCTGGGGCAACTTCTGCTGCTCCACCAATCCTCTGCTGAGGTAGCCCATGGTCAAAAATAGTAATTAACTGGATAGTATATCCTCCACACTCCAGCTGTCTCAATCCACCCATCAGAGGACAGGACCTCCACTTAAAGTATGACTTAATGGGAAGCGATGAGAAACCTTTTGATGTTACTGGTTCTGTTTAGAACAGTCACAAAACAAGTTTATTTCAAGACCAAGATATTGCCTCCTATTATAAACCATTACATTTACCTAACTGGGCATTTCAGCATCTTGAGGAACATGAGATATCCCTGGCAAGTTTGGGTAGAGATTTTCATATTTTTTTAATGGTGGTTTAGTTAATTATTTAGTAAACAGCTGAATATAAGAAGTTTCCACAGCTCTCTTTCTCTCTACATTACCTCACTTTTTCCTTTATGTTTTGAGGGGAGACAGAGGGCTTGATGGCTTTTTTTTTTTGTAGTTGTTGAGGGGTTTTGTTTGTTTTGGGGTGTTTTATGGGGTTTTTTTGTTTGTTTGTTTGGGGTTTTTAAAATATATACATATATATAATTATTCTATAAATTTATATTAAAATATTATATATGTATGAAATATTAGTTATATATATTCATAAAACTTTTCACAATTATGAGCTGAAACTCAGAGTTCTCTATTACTATCATGCAGGAGTATTTCACTTGTGAAAAGACTCCAGGTTAGTTTGATTTACTGTTACTGTTGCAATTTAATACCCAATTGTTCTTCCACCTATGAAGCTTTGCTGTAAGGAATGACAACAAAAGCAATCCTTTTTCCTTCTTGCTCACCAGAAATTTGAAATTCAGAGGAGAACGAATAAACCACGAAGAATTGTGTGTTAGTTGCTGGACTGTGGGTAGAAAAAACACTTGGGAATTACCAACATTAAAATACTTAGGCATTATTTTCTTTCATCTAAAGTAGGATAGCTGTGGAAAAGGACTGATGTACAAAGTTTAAGTGCCTTAATTGCTTGGGAGATCTGCTTTTGAGCATGTTTAAACTCCCTTTAGGCTTGTGAACTTGTAGAAGCCTAAAATTTAAATTGAGGGGAAAAAAGTAAAAAAGAAAACAAACAAAAAAAAAGTATAATCCTGCCCCATCTAATGTTTTCATACTTTCACAGATCTAATTAGCAGGGATTTACATCAGTGAATTAAGCCTGTACCTTTTCAAGTGTAACCTACATGTTTGCTTAAACCGTACTAAATTGCAACCCTAACTTTTCTATGTGTGCCCTCTTTTTCATCATTTAAGGTACACGCTACTCTTTGAATTCTCAGTAGGATTGTGGCAGAGCTGAAAGAATGAGAAAGAATCTGTTTTAATCCCTCATAATCTCCCTAAGCATCGGGTTCTCTGGGCAGCTTCATTATTAGAAGTATCATTGCTCAAACTTGCTCTATTACTAAGTAATTATTTGAATAATCCATTTTGCTTCAGTAAGTTCATAAATCATTTGTTTTGGGGATTTATTTTGGCAGCAAATTTAGGGAAATTCACCTGCTCAGACCAGAAAATACTCATTTCTTGTTTGCTTTGCAAGCCTGGTACCCTATTAGCCCTCAATTTAACAAAATGTCTGAGGAAAACAATTTCTCTAGACACATTGCAAGACTGAATCACATCTCATTTACACTGATGTAAATAAGAGAGAGACACACTGAAAAGACAGAATTTTTGGTACTTTAAATTGCAACAAATTTCAGACTCAAAAAGCTTTGTAATGCCTCAGTGTTGTAGCTGAAAATGCATGTATTGAACAATCTCCAGTGGCAAAAACTAATCAGAAATAAATGTTATAAACTTTTAAAATAAAATCTTACAGAATTTTCAAGGGACTCAGAACAAAAGAGCTCTCTTTGGCTTAGCCTATGACAATTTGATAAGGACTAGTCACCCCTACAGAAATCATAGTGATTTTCTCTAACCATCTCTTCAGATGGGATTCAATTAGTAAAATAAAGGGAATAAGGATAAAGAAAAAAAGAGAAAGAAACCCTAGGAAATCTTATTATATGCTATTAAACTCAATAAATCTTTTCCATCAGAGAACATCAAGTCTTATTTCTGGTAATCCCTGTGCTGTTGTAAATCAGGAGCTGCTGCTATGAAGACTGCAGAATTCCAGAAGAATAAAATTGCAGTAAGCAGAAGCCAGAACTTTGAGTCATATTGCACAAGTCCAGATACTTAGGCAAAAATCTTTGCTGCTAGTGACTGCTTTCTTATAAGGCTCTCAGAAATGTTAACACTTCACCATTGAGAGTTTGGCAGCTCTGCCCCCAACAGTCTGAAACAGGAACCTAAAACTGAACACCATTACATTGGGTTTCAGCAGATTTTGTTCCACCTACCTCCCAGCGTCTCACAGCCAGATTCCCTTCAGAAAACTCAACATAAAACACAGACAATGGCATGGATCATCAGCCCCACTGCCAGCAGAGACCCTCTTGCCTTCAGGCACCAAGGTGCCAGCCAGGCTCCCTCAGGTTTATTGCCTCTCATGTCCAAGCTGACCTTGCATTTCTTGCAGTCCCTTTGCTGACCTTAAGCTGCAAGGATGTGATTCCCCATCCCAGACCTGCCCTGTAATAGAATATTTTTTAAGGATCTGAGAAAAAGGTGCTTAAACCCCGTAGCCCACGTTTATTAGTCTTTTCTCAGGCTATGGTGCACTGAAACTTCCTTCCTCCAGCACACCCTTAAAAGAAAGCGTGTCCCTAAAATTCAGCTTACTGTAGGTAGAAGATGGGCAGCAAGCTGAAGAATTTAGCAAGCCACAGTGCACAGGAGTATTAGGTAAATATGTTTTGGAAGGCAGGGGAGGAGGGTGTGTGATCAGGGTTTTGCAGATCCCTTCAGAACCAGGCCTCTAGGCTGTATCTATCACAAACCTTTCCATCCTGATATCGACTTGCAGGTTTGGAATTGAGATAGTACAGTGATAGTATACAGAAGTACCATGCCACAGACAGCTTCAAACATACCCCTCCATACATTTATATTAGTATGGATAAGAAAACATAGCTACTCTTTAGAGGCTTTTTAGGACTGGAGTCTGATATTTCTGTTTTCAGGATAATGACTCCTCCTGTCCACCAATAAGCAACAGAGTGTAGAAGTACATGACATCCTGACTGAGGAAACAGCAGAGTATCCAGATCCTAAAAATTATCATCAGGTGAAAACATCTGGACATCTTGGAAAACACTGATAATAGAAGTATTATATTCTTAAAATAAATAAAATATATAAATTATACACATAACCCCCTCAATCACAACTATTTCTTGGAATTATCTCCTGACAGGCAGATTTCAAGTCTGATTATAGGTATGCTAATACAATTCAGAGTTAGCAAGATATGCATTATAGGTAAATATTTGGCTTGTCAAAGAATATATGCCATATTAAACTCTGTTTATACAGATAGAATCCATTAGGCTTTACTTTTTATGATTTATGCTGCAGTACAATATAGTTTTTCTGAAACATTTTATAGAAAATGCAAGCTATGTCTTATCAGAAAGTATATCTAGATAAAAAACACATCTGGTATAAAGCAATGCCAGCCTCTGAAAAGTTGGTGGGATTTGTTCGTACTTAGCCTTGAACTGAAATTGGCCCAGGGTATAGAATTCTGATGATTATGTTTCATATCTTTATCATATCTGCCCTGATCCCAAGATAAATAGACCATTTCCCAGCAATACAGTATTTCCAGATATCAATTTACTGTAAAATTCTCTGTAAGTAATTTCAATTCTCATGCAGACTCTACTATATTGTATTTTCAAAAAGTTCAACAACAAGAAAATGAAAGTAGAGGATCAAAAGCAAGTTTTTTTACAGATGAAAACAAGAAAAACTTGTGAGTTTCATATTGGTACTGTCAGAACAACTAAAAAGCGATGTTATAAGCGGTCTTAGTGGAACCTCAGAAAAGAGTAAAGACTTAGGGTCCAATTCATTGTTTTATTAAGTTTTTTGACGAAAACAAACAGCTGCCTCCAAAGGAAAAAAAACCAACCCAACCAGCCACCCTCTGCCGCCCACAAACAAAAAATCCACACGAAAAAAAAGTCTCTGGTTTGGTAAAACAAAGGAAAAGATCCTAAACCAGTCAAATAGTGTGACTGACTGGAATGGCATTCACCTGAGACATCTCATAATCACACAATGGCAAATAGTTCCAATTCAGATGTCTACCCAAATTCAAGGGTATCGAATCTGTAATTCTACCCCTTCACCTCCAAGCCAGCTCCATTGGGCAGAGTTGTTGTCTGCCATTGCCACAGGAGGAATAGCCTGCTCATGGAGAGCAGAAACACTCCTCATGCAAAGATGGTTCACACCATCCTGCTGTCCCAGGAGAGAATGTGATTGTCCCAGCACCACAGGGGCTGCTGCAGCCAGCACTGGTGCAGGAGGCCCAAAGGGTTTTGTGCCAGTTGGACTGAAGTTGCTCTTTGGAGCTTCCTGCTGTGTAGATGACCACCAATCCTAGCAGTGTTCAGCAACTTAAATTACACAGAAGTCTCTTCTAAATCCTTTACAGCTCCTACTCTGAAGCCACACGACCAGAAGACTAATTTGTTCTGTGGGTTTAACTGGCTCTAGAATAGCTCCCTTTACTTGAAGAGTTTATGCCACTGATAAATTTTCCCCAGGCTGCCAGCTTCACTCAAAACTAATGTGAATCCCATGAGCAGTTTCACTCTCGTGCTCTCATGCCTTAGATCTCCACATTCCCATCACTGATTGTGAAATCCACCTTTTCACATATGAAACATGATCCACATTAGATTCTAGACACGAACTGGAGATAAAGTTCCTTTCTGACTCTTACTTAATACTTTTTTTCTTTTAATATTGCTATGTTACAATAACAGGCATCTACAGCTCCAGAATATAAGGAAGTCAAACTATGAGCCAATTAATAGCATCATGAAACCAAATAATTTTTGCAAAATTGTTAAGTAAAAGCTAGCTCATTGGATTAAGAAAAAGTGCAGCATCAATAATACATATAAATATTTTTACTCTTTTTTACATTTGCATAATTATGCATAATGCTCATATGCCAGCAGTTAATGAGATTCTGTATTGGCCTGTTTGTCTTTTAGACATTATATATCACTGATAAACAAGCAAAAAATGTGAATACATCAATATTCACCTGAACTGTATATTTATAGCACCTAATCCAGAAGAGAGGGTACATTTTTATAACTCATTATGCATCATCACCAGAAGGTGCTCGTGTCTCTACAATACTTCATTTACTTTGAGTGCTGTGCTCAGTACTGGGACCCCAATTTAGGAAGGACATTGAGGTGCTGGAGCATGTCCAGAGAAGGGCAATGGAGCTGGTGAAGGGTTTGGAACACAAATCCAATAAGGAGCAGCTGAAGGAGCTGAGGTTATTTTGCCTGGAGAAAAGGAGGCTCAGGGGTGACCATATCACTCTCTACAACTTCCTAAAAGGTGGTTGTAGTCAGGTGAGGGTTGGTCTTTTCTCCCAGGAAACAGTGGCAGGACAAAAGGACACTGTCTTAAGCTGTGCCAGGGGAGGTTTAGGTTGGACGTTAGGAAGAATTTTTTCACAGGAAGGGTGATGGGGCATTGGAAAGGGCTGCCCAGGGAGGCAGTAGAGTCACCATCCCTGCAGGTGTTTGCAAAAAGACTGGATGTGGCACTCAGTCCCATGGTCTCTTGACAAGGAGGTGTGTGGTCACAGGTTGGACTCAATGACCTCAGACATCTTTTCCAACCCAGCTGATTCTGTGAATCTGTAATCATATCTCTATTGAATAGCTTCCTCATGGTATAGTGTCCACTTACGTCACTTGGGTTGAGCAGGAGTTATTTGAGTACTAAACAAAAAATGTGATTCTGGAGATCAAAATACAATCCTTATCTAAACCACAGGTTCACAGCATGCTCTTGTCAAACCATGTAATCTATCCTAAAACTTCATGTCTTTCTTATAAAATTGAGACACCTTGCTATCTGATAGGGAATAGCAGGAAATGAGAGATGTTCATTTCTATGCTAATGAGGGGTTTAAGAAGATAAACACCAAAGAATTCAGAAATGCTTAAATCGAATACGGTTGGCACAAAATTACTACCATTGTGTTACTACAGGTTCACATTTGGTATGGTTTAATTTAACCAGTAATATTGAAATGCTGCATGTCTGTTACCAAATGAAAAAGAAAGTGAAAGAGAAGGAGAGAAGGAGGGAGAAGGGGGGAGAGAAAGAGGAACAGAATATAGTATTAGAGATGGAAGAAAAGTAACAACGGTACAATCTATTATAAAAATTACTTATGAATAAATTGCAAGACTGTAAGAGCTAAGAAAACAAGAAGGGAATAACAATTAGATAGAAAGCACAGACAGTCTAAGAGAAAAAAATATCTTCTCAAAAGAAAGGTGTGAGGTCTTGTGCTGATTGAGGACAATAAGTACATCAACTGGCATTTTAAAACATCCTGAAGAGAATCTCAGAAATCTATTTGGTATCCAGGACTGAAACAAACCACTGAAGCAAAAGCAAATAATAATAATAATAATAATAGAAAAGCACTCCACAGCTGAGACGATGCAGAAGGACAGCTATAATTTTTGGTAGGGTGGAAACAGCACAGAAAGCAACCATTTTTAGGATTAATATGGTTATTCAAAGGGAACTGATATGCTAAGCATTTCTTAGCTTTGTTAGGAAACAAATTTTCAGGGCTTCAAACCAGGGATATGATGCAGCTGGAAGGTTTCATTATAAGAAAAGAACTCCTACATTAAAATTCATTTTGCTTGAAATGTTTCACAAAACCACTCTATTCTACATAACTGGGGTAGAACTCATGTACACTTCCTTTGTAATAAAATATCTCCCATTATCAAAAAATTTAACTTAGCCAATTTGAAGTCTGTCCTTGTAAGGGGAGCAATATTTTCCATTTGCAATTTATAAACATTCACACCTGTTATCGTGGGGCAGTTGCTTCCATGTAAAATTGTGGAATTTCAAATGCCAGTTTAAGACTTTCTTGATTATTGTAATATGTGTTTACAGCCTACAAATACCTCAAAAAGAATGCCTGCCCCTGCTACCATTACTATGAGTCTTCAGTGAAGTCAAGTAAGTTTTCCACTAAGTGAAAAAGGACCTGGGGGTGCTGGTCTCTGGTGGACAGACAGCTGGACTTGAGCCAGCAGTGTAGTCAGGTAGCCAAGAAGGACAATGGAGTTGGTGAAGGTCCTGGGAGTGACTGGGCTATCCAATAAAATTTTTAATCATGGGTAATGTCAAATATCTGAATAATCCTACCAGCTAGCCAGACAACAAGAATCTGCACAAGAGTTTCCTACAGTACAACATTAAAAAGTACTAGTGCAAAGCTCCAGTGCAAAAGAAGTATAATTTTATAATATTCTATTAATTCACATAATTAGACAACTTGTTCTCTTATATGAATAGAGTGACAAAGAAATCATACTGAGAATAAAAACCTCAGGGCTTCCTATGGCTGTTTAGAGCCAGGCTGTCAAAACTGACATTAGAATTTACAGGACTTCCTCACTGCTCTCTGTGGTCTGAGAGAAACTGATCCATTCTCAGAAGATATTCGAAATGTCTTCAAAGAGCTGAGCCTCAGAGACACCACAGACAGAAGGAGAAGGCAGGGACCATGATCTTTGAACAACTTGGTAGCCTCCAAAATCCTGGAGACTAGCAAGATGGCTTTTGATGTCACATGGACAGTCCTGATGACCTCACAGTGCTCTTAAAAAAATCCTAATTTCCTCTTCCCAGATTCACTGCCAGTACAACCCTGTATTGTACCCCATGTGTGGCTCCCCTGGGGAAGATTTTGCAGCTTTCATCAACAATATTTGCTCAGAGAAGAAGATAACCCCACAGTTGGACATGAGATTTTAGAGCCCCTTTAACTAAGAAAAAAATGCAGGGGGCGGCATAAGAGATGTTGCTATATCAGAAGAAAGTGCAGTTCCTTTGTGACAGATTTTCCTGAACACCTCTGCCATATTCTTTTCCAGATACTGTGTGTGTCCTACACCAGCCATTAGGAAGAAGGCAGAGTCACATGGTGGCAGCAAGCTGAAGCAGGCTTTGACCCAATTGAAAAAGCAGGACTTTTTCTAATTACTGTCTAAGCATGCAAAAGCATAGAAAAAAAGAAATTAAACAAATCTTCCCACCATACCTCCTACATGCTTCCAGGCCTTCCTTGTGTTTGCCCACTGATACATACAACCAATTAAGGACGATTGCAGCAACACTGCCACGAACACAGATCCTGCCCTTTCTCTCCTCTCTGAGAAGGACAAGGTAGTTATCTACAGCTCACTGACAGGGTAGTCAGAGCTGCATTTTGGTGACCTCTGACTCCCATTAAAGATTTTAACACAACTTTGAAGTCACTTGCAGTGGCAGATCAAGCACAGGTGATCAATACCCGTGTCTGCCTTGTCACGGGGCCACGTGAGGTTGTGACACGGTCACACGACAGCAGGGCAGCGTTTGGAACACCTGGCCTCTCACAGGAGCTGAGTTCAGAAAACAACTGTGCAAAAACCTGATTCATTCGGAACCATTTGAAATCATTAGAAACCTGTTTTAAGGATGCTGTTATTGTTGGTTCAAGTGAGGCTTCAGCAGAAGCCAATAAAGAAAAACCCCAAACTGTTCTCCAAAGCCTCCACCTGCCCTCCTTCACCCTAAATGTCCGACAACACAAGAGTCTGCCCTGCCTCTCTTCAAATATTTACAATAAAAAAAAGAAAACTGAGGCCAAATCTGTAAGGCTCTTCAGCTACAAGATTTAAAAAAAAAATGGTTTCATTTCCCTTTCTCTCAACTCCCTGCCCCCAAGAAATATAATCTTAAATCAATCTTTAGCTCAACCAAATAAAATCATGAAATAATGCAAAGAAAATGAACATTATTTGTGATTTCAGAGGCCAGAAAACATAGCAGCAGGAAGAATTTATTGCTGACCTTCACGCCAAGTGTCTGCTGAAGAATATATGATAGTTGCAACCGGATAAAAAATTACTTTCATTTAGGACAAACAAAAGAAATGAATATTTCAGCAGTGATTTTTGCCTGTTTTTCAAGACAAGGCAACTACATATGCTGTTTGTGGATTTGTTTTAGCTTAAGAGCTCCATTTTTCATAAGCACCTCACAGAGAAAAGAAGGGTTAAATGCATACTTAATTAACTAACTTCACACATTAGCAATCATAGCATGTGTAGAAATCAGATGTGTTTGAAATATTCATGATGAAATGCAAAACCACTATCACACTCTTACATTTTGGTCAAGCTTGAAAATGGGTTTGTTTCTGTGAAAATGTCACTAAGATACTTGCTTTTCTTTTTTACTCTCTCTTTGTTTAATTTTTTTTCTTTGTGTGAAAAGTACTTTGCAGCTAGCTTACATGTATTCATATTAATTTTAGCTTCCTAGGGGTGAGATTCATATTTCATGTTTCCAATGTACTGACAGCCATATTCTCAACTACTACATAAGGTGATGTTTGGGTGTAGGGATAGCTGACATAGTCACATGAATGAAAAAACTTTAAGGAAGAAAACTAGTAAGACATTAAGAACACTTTTAAACTTCAGGAGTTTTCTCACAGAGAAAGAAGTTTCAAATAGTTCAGAACTGGGTAGTGGTCAAGTTAAATTTGAGGCCAAACTTTCAGGTATCATATGAGCAATAAAAGTTTATTTAAAGGATAATTTTTAAAAACGTTTGAACCTTTCTATTTGAGGAAAGTTTAATTGAACATTTATCATCAATATACTTCCAAAATGCATTGCTTTTACCTGAATGATGATGCGCTGGCATTTTATGTCCAGAAAATAGGCCATCAGAGGACATTGTTCAATACCTTTACACACAAGCCGTTTTTATTGTCATTCAAACCAAACAGTATTTTATACTCTGATGACTATCAGAGCTGTTTGGGAAGCAGAGCTCTTCTTGCAGAAGGCATCAACTTCTTTATGACAAAAAAATAGGTACAGTGGAAACCAAAGAGATTTTGGCCTCAGAACCAAATGGTTTCAGTGAAAACTCAGTATTATTTCTCGACAGAAACAGAAATTATTTCACCAACACACTTGAAAGACTTGCTTGAAATTCTGTCTCTGTTGGCAGGCAGGGAACTTGCTTCAAGACCACCTTTAACCAGCTCACTGTTCAGTCTGACCTCCTGCTGCCAGACATCAGGTTCTCAAGTCTACTTGACCCCTGAAGAGCCAAGGGTTCAGATGGGGATGCTTCCTGATAATCCCGTACTCTCCTCTCACACACTTTACTTCCCTCTGAAGAGGAGAGGTCAGAAAGGGAGACTGTCTGAAGGGTGTCTGGTACAAACCACCCCTTTTGCTATGTTGTACCCAATTTAGCTGCAACAGCAGTTTCTTCAACTGATTAGTTGCCTTTGGCAAATTTGTTTTACTTTTGTTTATCTTTGTGTTGAACAGCCATTGTTTCATACAGAGTGCAGGAACAAGCACTTATGCTAAAAAATTAAATATTTATGACTGGCACAGTAACATAGCATAGAGAAATACAGGGCTAGTACAACAGAAGATCTGGGATGCGAAGACACAGGATGTGGCATAGTATCACTGGCACAGGAAGATGAGAGAGGGGGCCTGGACTTGGCACTGGAGATCCTACAGCTCTAAACAGCTCAGTCAGACTCAGTTAAAAGCATGCATCAAACTGGTTTTAACAGTCATAAAGAAATAATGTCTCACATACATAAATTATATAGTAGATTTAGACGTAACCTGAAACTGTAGACCAATGAAGAAGAGAAAAAGATGTAAAAATGATCCCTTAGTCAATCCAAGACAGGGGAAGAAGAAAACACCAATATATTTGGTTGCATATTCCTCCTGGCAAAGGATTCCAGATACTGACAACTCTTCACCACTCTTTAACATACACACCATTGCCAGAGTGAAATCACTGATTAGGATCCAGAGTAGCAGCAAAAGTGCAAGCGTAATGCCAGAAAAGGGGGAGAAACTCAGTGTGTGTGTGTTTGCAGCAATGTTAACTGCATTATTACTTTTTCTTCTTCTGCAGCAATTACATCTGGACTAATAGTGATCAAACTTTCAAAACTTCAGATTTACTAACAATAAAGTCTTGACTTTACTTATCCATAATATGTGCTTTCTCCTTGTCCCAAAACCATTGGCTTTTAGTGTAACATTGGCTGGACTGACCATAAGAGAAAATGCCACACAACTACAAAATCTGTTAGTCTGGATAGGAGGTAAAATGCAGGAAGCACACACTGAAATAGAAAATTTTCAGCATGGATTTTTAAAATAGAAATATTTTCAGGATGGATTTTTAATCTAACATGTCAACACTTTCAGTCACTTAGTCTTTCAGTTTGGCACCATCTGTGCATTACAGTTATTACTTGGGACTTCACTCGATGATATTAGTTTTCAATCAGAAACGTATTTGAGAGGAAATCATTGTTTTCAATCCAATTAGAGTTTGCCATATTTCTCTGATCTTGCAACACTTTGCTGTTAAAAACAATGAGATATTTACTGTCTACATTCTGCTGGTTACTGAAGATTTTCACATATTGGAACAGACACATTGATGCAGCTCATTGGTATGCTCTGTGGCATCACTGTGATCAGCCAGTCACTTCCCTTAAAGTTGCAGTCGTTGCAGCTCCTGGTACTGTGAAGACTCACAATTAGGCTTTACTTTACCCATAAATAGAAAGTCATCTATTTGCAAACCAAATCTTCATGGGAAACTACAGGCTGGGGATACATCTGCTGGCTTGGCATTAACATTTTAGCTTCCAGCCAATTAGGACAGAACAGTACCTTACATTATTCTAGGGCATAAAGTATTGATTCCAAATTACAATTGCTGTTTTCAACCTTAAAATGTCACCTCACCTACCTTTTTACAAAGTGAAATTCATCAGCTTTTACAGCAACAATCCTTCCTGTTACAAGAAAAGTGGCACTTTATACCAATTGGACAGGAATCTAATAAATTGTGAAGGAATTTTTTTAGCTACAAATTATAGCAATATTAATACCTACAGAGTTCCCCATGAACAATAAATGCAAAAAGATTTTTTTCCCCAGTGATTAGCCATTGTAAAGAGTAGCCATTTAGTGTATGTAAATTTCCTGCCTTGCAGACCAAATGTGAATTAGAGCCCTAGGAGGCTGGATTATATGAATAAGCTTAGATAGTGCTAATTATAAAACCAGCATATTGCAATCACACTTAAATTGTGCAACTCCTTTATTGCAACATGGGTGACCCCTGTAAATTTGGTAGACAAGAGCAGAATTCTTTGTCACCACATTTTGATGTAGGACAAAAGTTATCATAATATAGGAATTAGAAATGGTAGAAAATTTCTGAACCTGTGGGTAAAATCTACTCAAGGATTTGGATACATGGAAGCTTAGGCCCTGCAATATCCATGCATTAGGCACATGGCCACTAAAGTAGGGCTCAAAGCCACAGTTGTCAGTATCCCTCCACAATAATTGTATTGTCATCCTCTTTCCTCACGACTTCTGCATTTTTGGCAGAACACAGACAACACTTCAAAGGAAGGACAAGCAGGAATCCAAACCCAGTTATCAGCCCCTCATGCAGTGTAGGGTGTGGCTTAGTATTGGACTTGAAAGCCCTGAGACCACGAAAGAATCTGAATTCATCAAAATTGTGTGGAAAGTTCTATTCAACCTATTTCTGCCAGAGAGAAGACACTGAAATTTCTGGATTAAAAACAAAATGAATAGTTCTTCTATGTTTGTAATACCCATGGCAACCCCCTAGTTTTTGTGGCTTTGAAGCACTTTCCTTGCTCTTCTCCTAACCCACATAGGAGCTGTGGAAAATCTGTGTTTCATTTCAGCTTTTCTGTACCTTAGCATACACAGGTTCTGAAGATTCTCTTCTGCAAGAAAAGATTAGAAAAACCCCACTGGACAAAGGAGCAACACCGCAAGATGGGAGATGCCAAGTCTGGAATATCATTTCCTTAGTTAACATGATGAAAAGAGACATTTATCCCAGCAATATAAAAGTTCAGTCAGACATTTTGTCCTTAATTGTGGTTGCTGACTCCCTCTGCTTCAAGATTATAAAAAAATCTTATCAGATTGAGAAAGCAAAGAAGCCCCAGAAAGCAAGGAAAAACCAATCACCATGGAAGAGCAAGCGTCATTAGGATTTCATCTTAGCAACACAATTTCTTCCCTTTTTATCAAGGCTCTTTAAAGTTCTGTAACTAGAAATACCCTACCTTTCAGGGCAAGGACAGGGACAAATGCACTATTCTTCATTTTTTCTTGGTATATGTTTTCATCCTTGCATTTCAGGGTCAGTAAAGCAATTCACCCAGGCAGACAAACTTGTTTTGTGTACTAAGCATTTACTAAATTAATTCTTCTATTTCTATTTAGCACATTCATAAATCTGCATGCCAATAGAACTTTATCATTTTAGTGTTTTCTTTTTTTTCCCCTGTTTTTACCAAAATCAAAGCACCATCAATACTTCTGTTTTCAATATGTGCAGTTACAGAAAGAAACTGAGATCTGCAGAATAACTCCAAAGATAAAGCTAACACATATAATCCACACATAAGACAGTCTATATTTTATCATACCTAAATCCCACACGTTGTTATAATCAATTTAATGTAACAGTGACACCACTGGTGCTGAACTATGTGCAACATTAATTCCTGGAACATAGGGAAATTAGAGAAATCCAGATAGCAGACAGAAAGCTGTCTTTTTCTTTCCCATCAAGTTCCATGCTCTAATTGTCAAACCTTGGAAGGCAGAGGTGCAAAACCCACAGAAATCAAAGATGTTGCATTCCAAATACTTTGCTTTTCATTTAGCAAAATATTTCTTGTTCATTGTCAGTTTTACTCTGCAACAGAGGTTTTCTTATACTTTCATCTTGGCTGCCTAAAACCCAACCTCACCTACGAAGACCTGTCTGCCTCTACTTTCCACTTGGAAATAAACCCAAATAAACAAACAGCAGATGATCCTGTTCATTGCTGGAGTTTTTCCAGATACAAAAATAATCTGTTTTATTTTGTTCCCTTTCTAAGCTAGGCTTTTGGGGAAAGACCCAGTAACTCTTTCTTGCCCGAGACCACAAAGGATGGAGAAGCAGGATCTATATGAACAGAGGGATCACAAGCAAGCACCAAAATCTGTGTCTTTCTTCTGGCCTGCCTTGGATTCAATGCAGCTCTCTTGGGACTCCAGGGTGGAGTGAGACTTGACAGCCCCTGCCTCACCTACTGCTGTGCCAAGCAGTGCTGGCCCACCTTGTTCCTGGTGATCCCCAGCAGGAACTGCTCTGTGTTTTGCACATATTCTTGGATCTCGTTAAACTAAGGAGGGGTTTGAAGGGCAAATGACTGATTCTGGTTGCCCCAGAAGAGAAGCAAGGAATTAAGGAACTGGAACTAGCTTTTATTGCTGCCCCACTCTAGTGCCACCACTCAGTAGGTGGGACAGTAAGGAAAAAAGGGGGGACAAACTCAGTGAAGACTTTTAGACCACTGGAAAAGAGCAGGGACAGCTGGAAAGCAGAAGAATCATGCAAAAACTGGAGAAATAGAGGTAAAGTTGATTTGGAAGTGCAGAAAGATGAATTAATTGGAAGAATGCAGAGGAAGGTAGAGGAGGAGACTGGATATTTTGGAAGAACAACTAATGTATGAGGAACAGATTAGTATGATTTGCAGGGATCAAAAGGGTTATATAATAAAGTGATTAGGAGAAAGAATTAATCAATGAGTTAGTGGTGCTATTCAGTTTTAAAATGCTTACCATGCTAAAAAAGATTCAATTTTCCACAGCGTAGAGTTAGTTTTGTAGATAAAATCTTTCAAGGTGCCATGCTTCATAATTGACTTATTGGGCAGTTTGCTATTAAACAATTAAGCATTACATGACTTCCTTATTTGATTTCAAATTTGAAGACTGAAATCTTTAATTTGGGCCCAGACTCAGGGGAGAAACATCCTAATCTGGGGCCATTACAGCAAAAGAAGCATACAAAGGAAAATTTTTCTACTGTCCTCTCACTGGTCCAATAAAATCTCTCTTCTGGTCTCAAAATTAGGCTGCTTGTTTATATAAGTGTCCTCAAATTTTGCAGCTCAGCCTAACTAAAATACTGGAAAGGCCATCAGAGATGCACCATTAGGAAGGAAAAGAGGAAATCCCATGCAACCAGAGAACTGTAACAGTACAACAAAAATGTTCTTAAGAGAAAGGAGTTTTGCAGGCATCTGTCTGAGTTCCTCTGAAATTACCACCAAGTCTGCTGATATTTCAATTCCATTAGTAAAATTAGGTAACTAAATAGGAATGTAAATTCCTTGCCTTCCTCTTCACCAACGGCAGCAAAAAAATTGAGGTCTAGTTTCAGAGACAGTGCCTGAACCAGACAGCAAGGAAATTAAAAACCCCTTGTATTGAGCAGGAATATTCCACTACTATAATAAAAATTTCCCTAGAACAACCCCAGCAATGCTTTCCATCTATCAGATATTTCTGTATGCCAGGGTCATCTGGTCAAAAGCAGTTGCAACAATTAAAATCTACGGTAGCCATAGAGACATTACAAATTATCAAAAATAGTGTTGTGAAATATATTTAAAGAGATTTAGAAAGGGATATGGAGAAAAGAGGATGCCCTGCACAGACAAGTAAAGGCATATGGGTTTCTTGTGCTGTATATGCACTCCTCTCTGTGCCCACATACAAATATATCTTAATAAGGGAGCAGACCAAGCATTTCTTCATTACAACCAAAGCCCTTGATGTAGTCCCACAGAGATAAGTAAATACTTAGAAGAAAGAAGAAGATACAGTTCCTATTTCAGAGAAGTTACATATGAGACATAGAGGCAACTGTTTTGGTAGCCCACCAAGATTTTTGTCATAGGTGTGAGAGAAAAAATAGAACACAGACTAGATCACTAAAACAGATCAAATACAGCAGTGAAAGCAGGAATTGTGCAGAAGAACAAATGCAGATGTAGTTACTTTTCTCTACAGCACAAAATAGTGTGCAGCTGAAACACACTGCAATATGTAAGCATTGCTTGTAGAAATAAGCATCTTCTACTGTTGTTAAAAAAAAGGAGCACTACAGTGAACAAAAAACAGCAGGAAGGAGAAGGTGGCCAACATAATTCCAATATAATATTATTTCCATTATCTATATATCTATATTAAGTTGAAATTATCTTTATGAGGCATACAGGTGCAATACTGATACTAAGCATCTCAGCAAAAATAGTATTTAGGCTTAGATCTTGCTATGATGGTTTCTGCAAGCATTTTTTTTTTTAATGATTGTCTTGTATTATTCGAATAGGAGGGGGATAAGTAAGCCATAGCCTTTCCAGTTTTTATGAATTTGACTAATTAATACGGTTGCCTGATGCATTGTATGAGTGTGGCATAAAAAACCCCCACTGAGAATTCCTAAAAAAATTATTATAAATGAAAATGTCCCAACTCTTAACATGTGAGATTCTTATTCTAGTCCTCCTGAAAAATGTAGAGAACTCAGACTGATTAATTTTTTAATTGATTTTTTTCCTAAAAATAAACAAGGTTGTCAGCACTATGGGAATTTAAAGTAAATAAAATTTTGTCTATGGAGGAGTAAAACCAAGATTACATTTTCTTTGTTGATGATTACTTTAAAAGGGAAGGAAATACAAATTAAAAGAGAGAGAAAAAAACAAAAACAAAAACAAAAACAACTAAGCCAAAAAAACCAAGAAGACAATAAATTAAAACATTAGTCTGTAAAAACTGTAGACAATTTCTATCATATTCTGTTCTGCATATACAATCTAGATTTTGGCAGAAAATTTGTTTGTACTTGATAAAAAGAAAATTCATCAGAGAAAAGGACAAAAATCAATTTGAGAATGGTGTTCCAAAAATAGATTTTTCTGAGTTTGTCTGCTAAATGTGGTCTCAGCAGAACACCTGCTCTGAAAAACAGTTGGGCAAAGATCCAGGAATGACTCTCTTGCAGGGCCACCAAGATGGTAGCCCTCAGTTTACAGCTCCCTTCCCAGCAGGGAACTTGAAGCCTTGAGCTGTGTGTCCAGGATTTCTGCACCCAAAGGAAGGGATTGGGCTCCTCAGGATGAGATTTTCCAGTCCAAGCCTACTGAAGAGAAAAATTTGCCAGACCAAGCCTGCTGAGGCCAAAGCTGTTTGTAGGTTAAATTAGAGCTCTCTGACCACAGGGCAAACTGGGGCTCTTAGCCTGGAACCCCCAGTCAGAAGTCAGCCCTCCACTCACAGTACTAACACCTTTATCAAAAATGAGTATTTTGAGAGTTTGTCAATAGTTCTGGGGTTTGCCATTCGAATGCTGCAGAGCAGACAGTGTAAGCACCAAGGACCAGCATTACTTCAAGAGTCTTGCCCTTCACCACCCCAAAACAGAAGTTTGCCAAGAGGAAAAGGAAAGTGACCGAAACCTGCCTTGACTGCTTAGACACTCAGGACATTAATAGTTCTGTTCAAAACCTCATGCTCTTCACAAACACGAGTTTTATAGTTTTCCTGTATCAATGCCCAAAGGCACAAGAGGCTGTGCAAGCACTTTTCTCTAAACAGAAAGTATTCAGTTGCTGACAGAGGGACAGAAGATACCTATATAATTTTAAAATATATTTTTGTGACAAATTCAAGAGTTTTAATCAGTTAAACAGGAAAATACTTTGTACAAATGTTAAATTCCCCAATCAGGCCCTGTTGTTTCTTCTTTTCTATGAAAATAAGACAGGAATTGTACTTGAGGAAGCAAAAAAGCTCTCAACTAGTGTCACAAAACATGCTGCAAAATGACCCAAACACATTATTTGTTCCTTGTCTCTTAAAGCAAACTAATACCTAGCATTCTTTTTTGAGCACAGTATATCAGCAACCAGGTGAAAGATCCAGGACACCCCTTTCTAGATGAACAGAGTTGTTATGTATATTTTATCAGCAGATGGAATTTGTCGGCAACACACAAATGAGTCACTCTATTAGAGTTTCTCTCAGAAACATACATACACGCTTATTGCTGCTTTGTTCTAGAGAAAGAAAACAGCCTTGTATCAAACTGCACTTTTCCAAGGGCTTTTCCTTTAATATGACTTTCAAACAGCTACTTCCCAACATGCAGAATGTTACCAAGGAAACCAGGAATTGTGGTAAGTCACAACATCTTTTATTTGTCCCAGCCAAAGGCAGCAAAAACCCATTAAAGCAATATTTTAAATACCTTTACTCATCTCTAGGTCCAGCCTTTCTTGTGCATTCAGGGAACAGGTTTGGCAGTACATTTGACTTTTGTCCCTGGTTTTTTCTAGAGGACCCTACCCCATGAATGTGCCCTTTCAAACTCCAGGACCTGGACTGGGAGCTGCTATTGCCTCAGTAGCAGTGTCCAGCATCACATCTAATCCACTGTGCACTGCATGAATTTGGTTCATCTACACCTGCCAGTTTTTACCAGGTACAAATAAGTTTCACACCCTGTCACCATTGCAGGATTAGTTTGACACCTGATACTGCCAGATCACAGCCTGTCCTGGCGCAACGAACTTGCTGAATGTTGCAGCGGTTCAAATCCCTCCAGTGGGATCTTATTTGCACTGAACAAGACTGACAGATATTTGGCTAAATTACACTAATCCATGTCACAAGCGGGAAGAGGATTCTTGGTTTCATTCTCTGAGTCACCTTTAGGATTGGTCTAAAGCTGTTTGGTTTCTCGTTAAAATATAAATATGCATTTGAAAAAAAAATCAACAAGCTTCTAAGCAAACAAGTCAGAAAGCGTAAAATGACATTTTTCTTGAAAGACAGGTGAGATCCAGCTTTCAAGGCTCAGCTAAGTCACAGTTATGTAAATTGCACAATAAAACTCAGTGGTAAAAGCTATTCTGTTGTGGAGATAAATGCCTAAGGCAATAGTAATAAAATGTCCTCAATAACAAACATGTCTACTCTTCTGAATTTTGTAAAAGTTTTCACTTTAGCAAAAAAAAACCCCAAATAAGCCACCAAAACAAACCAAACAATCCCTGAACAAACAATAAAACATGGCTTATTGATGGTGTTCTTGTATTCATTAAAACTCTCATTTTACAATCAATATATTGTAAATTCTCTGAACTCGCTGTTTTCTGTGAAAGTAGGAATGGTCTCAATCCAGTTCTCTGACAGGGCTCCTGCACTATTATATGGATTGTTTAACACTGTATTTGAACTGATCATTACCAAAGCTTCTGCTTGTGCAAAAATGTGTCAGAAGAAATTTGTGGTAGGAGGATTGACACTGTTCCCATCTATGCCCTGTCAGGGAGCTACAACTTATTTCAGCCTGACTGAAGCTCCAGTCTGATAGCTGAAGCTAAGAAAAGTAGATGGGTCTGACTGGAAGTCCTGTGTGCTAGGATGGAATTTCTTCTGCAAGAATCTCACCACAAATTGGATGTGAGCATATAAATGTTTAAAGCTGTGCAAGCCTAAATGGGAGAGTCCCTGCATGCTACTTAGAATGAAGCTTAAAAATCCTTCTACTTTCCAAAAGCTTCTGAAAGATGAAGGGATAAGAAGTCCGTAAAAAAAAAAAAACCCACATCCTTCAGTTTTAAAGGACTGATAGCCTAATTGACAGCTTTAAAATCTGCTAAGATTTCATAACAATCTTTCTCTGAAGTGAATCTATTAAAAAAGCAAAATTTGAGATGAAATTGGAAAACAAACTTAGGATATCAATGAAATAAAGGTGATTTGTTGAATTTGTATCACTTGAAAATACCAGTTCTCCTGTTAAGTCTTAAAAGGCAAATGAAAGAGAAAATCCATCTCTATAAATCCTGTTAGAGGATAAAACCTTGTAAATCTACTTCTCCCCTTCTCTGGATCAAGTACACAGCGACATTATTCTTGGTGTCACAAGGTGGTGCTCTTCCTTTCAAGCAATGTCTTTCACCTTTAAAACGACCTCATTAACTTGGAGAGAAAAGCACATGTTTTGAGACTTATGCACATACATTGACACTGTTAGTGAAAAGGAAAAGCATCTCATCTGAATCACTTTCTTGGCAAAAAAAATGTACAAAAGAAAAGGTTTTTTGTAGGTGATGTATATAACTTGGGCATGCTAATGTGGGATCTGTACCAAGTTCTTATACAGTCTTAAGAACCCTGGATTAGCTGAGTGCTTAAACCTGCAGTTATGTCACTGTTTTCCAGGAAGTTCAATTTACCTAAAACTTTCAACTCTGCAAGTAATGTTCTAATGATTAAAGCACCAAATCTATTTGTGCAATCAAGAAAGCAATAATCCCTGTGCTGTTTATTTTATACTAAATTTATTTTATTTTGTACTTCTTCTATGTGTTCCACTTTTGGTACAGCAAGTATTTTTGCACTCATCATTTATAATTCCATCGAAGATATCATTGAAGAGTTAGAAGGTTTGAGAGCTAGGCATGAAGAGTAGTGATTTTTGGTACCCACTGATGTATTTGGAACTCGGGGATTTTAATTTTGCCCAGTTGTTCCTGAAAAAAATTACTAGCAGCACAGATGCTTGCCTCCATTTCCTGATTTATCAGTCGCTTGAGATCAGTAGGATAGATTATGTTTCCATAAGATTATCTTTCCAACTGCTAATAAATTCAAAAGGTAGTTCTGTATCAAAATTCACAGCTTGGTGGTTACTTCAGATTCATTATTCCAGAGAAAATTCCATGCCCACAGAAACACACGGCATCTGTGGTACTAGTTATTATCACAGGATCATTCAGGTTGGCAAAGAACTCATTGTGAAATCTCTCATGTATCCAAGAGGTGGATGATTATTGGGCCTCTGAATTAAAACTGTAACTCCAACTAATGTTTCATAAAGCACAACAAAGACATTAAGTTATACAGTCAGAGAAATAGCCTAATATGATAAAATTAAAATAGGACATTCATACGTTAACCTACAAGACAGCAAAACATGTAAGCTGTATGTCTGACCACAACGTTTGCCAATACAACAAGCAGCCAACAGAAACAGAGCATCCCCAAAAGTGAGGGACATGACAGAAAACTAGGGCACTGCAGCTAAGAGGTGCAGCCGGAGATGGACACAGCAGGAGCCTGGGGCAGGAGGAGGGATGCTGCTGAGAGAGGACAGGTAAGTTGAAGTTTCTCATTGCCTACCTACATTTGAAATGTTCACCTCTACTTTAAGCCTCCCAAAGAGCCACATGTATCACAACTGCACAAAAGCTACCTTCTCCCTTATCTGATGCTGAATTAAACCTAAATGCAGCTACTTCTTTTTTCTGAGGTACAGAGCATTCCAGAGGAAGTGTTCAGAGCTTTAAAAACCCCCAAGTCCTCAGAGAGGACTAGTTCATGAATATTTTACCTCTCTGAAAATCCCATTCGCTTACTGCACCTGGGATATGAAGTGTGTTGCTCCTATTTACTTTTCCCCTCACGTCTCAGTTCCTCCAATACTGCAGAGGATCTCCCAGCTAAAAAGCACCTACCACACATATCACCCTTGGCATGCTCAAATGCCTCCTGATTTGCCACTGGCATCTACAAAACAGTTACATGTCAACAATGCAAACATCTCTAGCATCTTTGAAAACTGAGAGCAGGGGACAGTGAAAAAAAAATAGAACAAAATATGTATTAGAGAACAGAAAATACAGTGACTGGTTTGGGGAAGTTCACAATTAATTTGTTAAAACCTTTGTCCTTTTTCATTCACAGGGGAGTTGCTGTGGAATTACTAGCATGCTGCACCAGAGCTCTGCAGCAACTGGGGCTCTGATGCAGAGGATGAGCTTGCCAAGCTGTTGTGGTGCCTTGAGACCTGCTCTTTAGCAAGGCAATGTCAATGGAAGCTTTTACTGCCCAATGCAGCTCCTACCATCTGGGAAAACCATTATTCTGAAAGTCTAACTCCCAGCCCTTGCATTCAGTTAGGACGAGTTTTGCTGCTGCGGAAAGCTTTTTTTTAATGCAGAACTGATTTACTACTGCATAATTTGGTGTGTCTAGAATTTATGACAGTCCAACTTGGGTATGACAGTCTGCTGCCATCCTGAGAGAAACATCTGGGACTCTACAATTTTAAAACCCTGAGAGAATGAATTACATGTGAAGCTTGTGTCTGACTAAACCCCGAATTGGACTAAGCCACCACATCTTTCCGACTGACACAGAATGAAATCCACTTTTCAGTCATCACTGGCATTGGAAGAGTTGCACAGTAGTAATCCAGACAAGAACCTCAGAAATAGATATTTCTCTGTATGCCTACCATACATCTCCAGGAAAGAAACATTTTAGGTTTAAAAACTACTAAAAGAAAGGATGGTTTTCTCCCAGCCTTCAAAGCATTAATAAAAATAAAAGCCTTCTGATCTCTCACAACACTTAAGTCTTCAAGTTCCTTAGAAATTAATCTCCTTCATTAAAATCTCTGAAAAATCTTGGTAAAGGCAAAATGCACTAGCACCCATCACTCCTATGGACTGATTCTTCTTGATGTGCATCCATGTCCACATTCTGCCTGTGAGGGCTTCCCTGTGGGCGACTTCGACCAACAGCACACATCTAGACTCTGGAAAGGCTGAAAAGAACATTTTGATGGACTGAATACATGGAAAACTTTGCTGAAGTTTGGGATTTTTCACCTTTCAAGAGACAATGAAGCAATAGGGATATTGACAGAGCTGTCTGAGCAGAGGACAGGAGCCACCACTGCAAATAGAGTTTCCCCTCCGGATGAAGGCAAAGGAAGAACTGCATTGGACATAATTAGTTTTGCAGTAGAAAACAAATCAATTGAAAAAGCAAGTTTTCAATCCTCTAACACAATAACAGGAAGCATAACATTGATTTTGGTTTGAGGTGGAATGGTCTCTGCCACATGGTATCTATGGGCCTTTCTTTGTTTAATTTATTTTTTTCCTCTCCAGAAGGTGACAACTTAAAGTTGACTTAAGGCTGTTTAGTAAGCACTTCCTCCATACCTGCTCAAGGTTCACTTACAAAAATCTAGAAGTGGATTTAACCATCAAAGTCCCAGATATTGTGGCCCTGGATCCACAAAGAAATATAATGAGGATTCCACATTCATCTCAAGGTATGACAAGCCTTAGTGCAGCAACCAAATCTCATTAAACAACAATTCCAGCAGCAAGGTAGGAAGGCCCTGCAAAAATTCATCTTTTCAAGAATCTGAGAGAGGAATACTCAGCAATTTCAATAAACTTTGTCAACCTAATTATTTTTTTCTTAGCATATCCCAGAAGGCTGCTAGATTCAGTCTCTTTGACCAGACAGAACACCATTTATGGACTCCAGAGGAACTTAATTCTGGGCTCATATTTGGCAATGACTCGGTTCATGCATCTTGGGCCTCTTCTGAATGAAGTTTTTATCTAAACAGTGTCTGAAGGAACATACAGCATTTTCTTTTTCGAAAATTTCTCTCTCAGCAGCCATGCAGAGACATTCACAGACTGTCAGGTGACTTCACCTCTCCTCTTGCATTTTCCCCATCTCATTGCTGTTCAACTTTCTTCATCCCATGGCAAGGTCAGGCACATTCAACCCCATCTGATACCTTTCTCTTGCTATAATTCTGTATCAATATTTTGGAAGATTTAATCAGAAGAGGAAGCAGGAGAGATCAATAATTGATTATGCAGTTTCTTCCTCTCTCGAAGCAAATGATTCACCACCATAGCAGTTTAGTGATTTCCACCAAGGTCCTGTGGATATCCAGCCTAAATAAACTTCAGCTATCTGAGAGGCTGGTAAGTAGAGCAGCTGGGGACCAGCAGTGATAAAATGTATTCATTTTATAATTTAAAAGTGATTAAATAAATAAAAGCATATATCAGATGCAACCACACAGTGG
This sequence comes from Argya squamiceps, assembly GCA_037834095.1. Lineage (NCBI taxonomy): Eukaryota > Metazoa > Chordata > Aves > Passeriformes > Leiothrichidae > Argya > Argya squamiceps. The sequence continues at coordinate 17,814,484 of JBBMKD010000001.1, read as the reverse complement.
AATTGCATCTCAAATTCAGCTGTTTCAGAAAAAGATATTCTTGCAATGAACACAGGATTTGTCTAGATTGTTAGACTATATGTTACGGAATAAGTATTATAAACCAGTATTAAAAAAGTTTGAAGGAACTGATGAGATTCTTGATTTCCTCAGAGCACCAGAGTACAAGAGTATTGAAGAAACACCCAAAACAGCCCCATTGTGTTAATTCATGAGCTACAAAAAACAAAGCAAACCCACACATGCAGGGTGGGAACAAGGCACAGAATTAAAAAAAAAAAATTAAAGAACTCCAACAAGGTGTCCAAACAGAAGTGCACCTGGAAATACTCTGTTGTTTAATGTATACTATGAGTTATGTGAGGGCACAGCAGAGATTTTTTCAGAGTGATGCTGAGCATCAATTCATAATGCAAGGAACAGGAGCTCACCCTGCTGATGCTCTTCTTCCACTGTTCGAGGACTTTGCTCAGGAGCAACATCCCACCATGGAAGAAAATGCAGAAAACGATCACTGTAGGAATAATCTCGTCCAAACATGTGAACTCCTGCAGTGTTGGCAGACGTGGGATCTTCACTGGCTCCTGAATAATCACAAAGGCAACATGCTCATTCCCAGATTCTGCTTATATTTTTAACACCTGGAAAAGTCCCACATGCTCTCACCCCTAGTGCCAGTCCTGACTTTATTCCCTGGCTTTGCTGGAAGCCACATTTCTTCCTCTCCACAGCCCTGGTGAATAAGGAAAAGTAGGCAGCTGTGGCTTCCTGCAGGGTTCTCCCATTTGCTAATGAGAAGAGAGGCTGAGAGTTACAACTCCCTTCTTGTCACCCAACGGCTGTAAAAAAAGATATCTATTTATATCATACAGTTTCTGAACTGACATCTTGTCATCTTCTCTTGCCATCCCATGCTTCCACTGGAGTTTATCAAAGTCCTGGCATTTCCAAATATATAAAGCAGACATGTATCATATATCAGAATATATGAACTGTGTTGGGCTGTCTGTGAACCAGTGTGTATACTATAATGATAAAAAGAGTGTAAAAATAGACTTTTCTGAATTGTTTCCACATTTCCAGATAGCTAGTGATAGACCTGTGGAGGGCCATCCTATGTGAATCACATACCAAGGGCAGCTCCCACAGACTTCTCAATGAAATTATGCTCCCAACAGCTCTGTCTTTTTAATCTAACAGCTTCTGAGTCTCTCAGAGGAGGTAGGCAGTGTAATAGACAAAATCTGCAGGAAAACGCTCTCAGTGACTTAGGTCATGAAACTTTAGAGTAATGCCTGGAACACAGCTTGCATTAAATCTCATAGAGATGCAAAACATGGAAACTTAAAAATAAAGAAATATAAAATATCAGTTCTGTGGAAGATTCCAGTGCCTATTTTCACCTATCAAAATGATTTCCATATATTCCGGATAGATTTCATCTACTTATTTCCTAGTATTTTAAAAGACTACAAATAAAACTAAAAAATAATGGAATAGAATCATAGAATGGCTTGGTTTGGAAGGGATCTTAAAGATCATTTTGTCTAACACCTGCCATGGGCAGGAACACCTCCAACTAAGGCTGTTCAAAGTCCCACCCAACCTGGGCTAGAACACTTCCAGAAATGGGGCATCTACAACTTCTCCGAGCAACCTGTGCCAGGGCCTCACTACCCTGACACTCAAAAATTTCTTCAAAATGCCTCACCTACACCTCTCCCCTTTGAGGTTAAAGTCATTTCCCCTTGTCTTATCACTCCATGCCCTTGTAAAATGTCCTTCTTCAGCTTTCCTTCAGGTCCCTCTAGGTACTGGTGCTGCTCTAAGGTTCCTCCAGAGCCTTCTCTTCTCCAGGCCAAACAACCGCAACTCTCTCTGCCTGTCTTCATTGGGAGAGGCTCTCCACCCCTCTGATCTGTTTTGCTTAACACTTCTAATAAAAACAACCAAGCATATCAACATCCTTCATATCAAAATATTTAATCTGCCAGTAGACTAGATTCTAATTTTTTATCTCATGTTCAGTATTAAGCTATATTTTCCCACAGTGACCCACTGGGTTTCCCAAGAGTTGCAATTCCTAAGTACTACAGTCGCCCCCAATAAACAATATAACCCAGACTCCTCAATCAGATTCCTCTTGTCATAATGAATTTGCACTTAATTAATTGTAATGGAGAATGGTAATGGTGAAATCTGCCATGTACTATGGCATAGTAGTCTGGAGCCTGAATATTTCCCAAAAAACCCACAGTGCTAAATTGCATCATTCTCTTTCCAGTTTGAACATCTTGGTGAAAAAAAAATTTAAATTCTTAATTGTAGTGGTTTGAAAGCAAAACGAGTGAGAGGCTCCAAGTCAGAAATACAATTTAATAAGAAGAAAATAAAAAGGTAAAATAAAATAAAAGCAATAATACAAAAGACCACTGACAGAGTCAGAATACAACCTGAGCAGGGTGATGGAAGCAGTCCAGATGAGGGGGT
>JBBMKD010000001.1:17750406-17811894 GCA_037834095.1 Argya squamiceps | reverse complement strand
AGAAGAGGGCCTGGGAGAACACTGAACAGTTCATGAAGATGGTGATAGAATACTTTGTGCATATCTTATACTACAACTCAGGAAATTAAGTCTGATAGCAAACTAAGTATTCATTTAAGTTACCTCAATGAAAAAAAGGGGGGGGGGAAGAAAGAAAAAGAAAAAAAAAGACTAAAAATAATTAATTTCCAAGGCCTGCTTTGTATAAAAACCAATAACCTTCCCTGCTTCCTTTTGCTATAAATGCCTCAACATTTACCTCAGTGCTGGGCTTAGATCATGAGATCCTTTCCTAGAAATCATGCCAAAGCCCATTGCTTTTTTGTCTTCCAAGACCCACTTCTCTTTATGATACGCTCAGAAAAAGTGCTTGTGGAACATTTAGGTATAGCAGGCATGCCCTCATTCATCATTAATGAACATCACAGCAGCATGTGGCCTGTTTTGATGGAATCACTTTTTTCAGGCACACTTCAAATCTGCCCCTAGAGACCATCTTGTCCTGTCTGACCCCGGGCATTCCTGAAGTGTTAACAGCACTAAAATTACAGCTGAAAGTCACACTTATATTACAGATTTACTTTGTCAATCAGAAATTAAGCTGGAATGTCAAGTGTAGGAACATATTCAAACTCTGACTTTGTAGTGCAGGTTAATTTCCCACTCACAGCTACACAGCCGTAATGGAATATCCTCAATAAATAATTGTTCCTTTTTAAATTTACCTTCAACAGTTTTATGGAAATATGGATCAAGTTTGAGAGGGCTTTTAAGATCCTATTAAAAATTAACCATTTGTTTTATTGATTAGACAATTTGCAATGTGGTTGACTATGCAGTTTGGGGAGATTGGGTTTGTTTTTTCTTGTTTAAAAGTAAGTCTTACATGAATGAATCCTTTTACTGTTGGTCAGGTGAGGACTTTGATAAAGCACAGGATAATTTGATGGGGTTTATATCCCAGAGCACTATTTAAAGTAATACTATCATATAGTAGTTTTAGACTTTTTTTGAAAAATTCAATTCATCCAAAACTTCATTCCAGAGAAAAGTTTTATTCAGAACTGAACAACCTCAAAGAATTTAAGGCCCAACACTAACCAACATGTTTGCCCTTAGGAATGGTGACTTGCATGAAATTCTCCCAAGCCAGAGGAGCAAATAATTCACAATTTCAATTTAATAACACTTCTGTTTCTGTTACATCCCTAGCATGTTTCATCCTTTTATAAAACAATAACAGTAAAAAAGATGAAACAGTTCATTTAACTGCCCTGGCCTTGGAACAAAGGAGAGTTTAAGCAAGCCTATATCTACTGGTGCATACAAGGAAGGGCTGTAACTTTCTCCATACAAACACTTTTTATAAGCATTCACCTTATTAAGCTCTCTCCTTTCTGCTTCCACAGACTTGCATCCGACACTCCTAAAAGGCACACAAATAACTTCCCTTTTCCAAGGTCTCAATCCAGCAGCAATGTCTATATTCCAAGCAGGAATTGAAAAGAAGCAGTACCTGGTGACCACTGCCCTAAAAATGTTGACAGTAACAAGTGCAGCTCAGTCTGGAAAATACAACCATCCTCTTTACTTCTACTATTTGACACAAACCCTAAAGTGCATGGCTGTTTAGAAGTCACGTGAAATAAAAAGGCAGTAAATTACAGGTAGTTAGGCCACATGAATGTTAGTAAAAACAGATAAAGAGGAATTTTTTGGTAGCTTTTTTTCAGACCCTTTTTCAAACATTGATTATGTAAAACCAACATGAAGTTGAGAGTGCTAAATGGCTAAAGTGTTTCAATTTTTGATGCCATCATGACTGAAAAGTTGCGTAAGCAAAAGTTGGGAGAAGTTGGAATAATGAGACTAACTCTGCTTAAAACTTGCAAACAAAGAACAAGTCTTGTTCTGTGACATAAAGCAGATTTTTAGCTTTAGGAACTCTGGTGATTCGGCTTAAGAAATCATGCAGTTTACCAGCTGTCTTTTCTCAGAGGTTATCTACACAATTTTCTTATAGGCAACTTGATTTGCAGGATGTCAAGATGACATTAGTTACACTACAGGAAAAACAAGCTACTGCTCACTTTGTCTCTGTACTCCCTCTTGCCCTGCTGCACACGAGGCAGGTATAATTGCAACCTGGTGTAGTTATCATTACATGAAAGCTGAAAAACATGAGTGAACAGATAGTACATATGTAGTATTAGCAAATCTCAGCAGGACAGCTCTGATTGTTCATGTCCCGAAATGCCTGATAACTGCTGAAGATAAAGAATAGGTTAATTTTAGTTCTTTCACCAAATGCGAGTTTTACTGGAGGATGAATATATTCATCAACACCCTTTTTTAATTAAATAGAGCCTTATTACCTATTTTATGAATGCATGTGGATATATATCAAAATGTTTCTGTTCTATTTCAACACACGTTTATATTTTATGTGTACATATATATGTGTGGGGGTTTTCTTTTGGAACCCCCTCAAAGCTTTGCTGAAATTTTTTTACAGAGAAAAAATATATTTGAAACATCTCCAGAAGCACAGGGATAATGTGACCTCATGACTTTTCCACCTTCTGGTTGCATCACCATCTTAGCAGAATGAGAAAGCAAGTGGCTTCCAAAATAAGCCCCTTTCCCCTTTTCCAGAACCCTGTAGAGAATGAATAAGTTCTTGAGGTCTTCTGACCCATCATGTTTATTTTCCCTTCTCTCTAAAGACTGACACCACAGCCCTTGGAAGGTGGCTGTGTCCTCCAAAGCAACAGCACACTATCTAAGCACACGAGCAGCTCTCTATGTGCAAATGAAGCATGCCCAAGGTATTATGAGCTCCAGCTTCCCTTTCTTTCTTGACTATCACCCTAACAAAGCTATCTTCTGAGTCAATGTGGGGGTCTTCAGGGACACCACCACTGCCACTGAAAAGATCCATCAGCTATGATGTTTTACTACTGGCTACAAGAGCCCTTCTCTTTCACTGGGCAGTGGCTCCTGTTCCTTTTCCTTTATTCCTTATACTTCCAGAGACGGCAGCAAACATCACAGACCATGGCTGCTCTCCCTGGCTGCATGGAGAGGATGGGAAGGCAGAACTGAAGGCAGACAATTCCCACTTGGATTTTGTTCCCTGGAACCTGAGCAAAGGGAAAGAACAGTAAGAAAGCACAGTGCTAAGCTACAGGCTGTTCCTTTGTATGCAGTGGGAAGTGTTTTGAACATCAAGACTGGCAAATGAACATATAAATGGCCCTTCAGGAGGCCAATCTAGTCCCTGGCAAGGGTGGAAACAGAGGAAGGACAAGAACCTCCCACCATCAACAGCATTTTTTGTCTATAATACACACAAATCAAATGCCCCTGTTGCATGTGGAGCTCTAAATTACCTTTTAGACTGGCAGCCCTTTCCACTTTGCTGCTGCTGTACTAACAGGCATTTCCTTAAAAGACCCTGAAATTGCAGGGAGGTGACCCACACTGCTTATTGTCAGTTGTTTACACCATACAACAAATGCATTGTTGTAGGAAGAATAGTATTAAAATCATCAAAGCCCCCTGGTTTATATGGCTTAGAAGTCCTTCACGTCACAAAGATTTGAACCAAGGCCCATAATTCTGCACTTCTACATGCAAAGTGTAAGGAGCAGGCCTGCAGGATGCAATGTAATGCTTCTTTACAACATGGAATAAACTCCCATGGACATTCTAATTCAGGAAGCAGCACCAGAGGTGTGAGCAGCATAGAAGGGGGCAGAATGATACTGGAAACATTGCTGCCTTCATGTGGGAGTTACTGGGTCAGCACTGCCTACAAGTTGGGTCATGCCATGGTTGAGGGAGTGTTTTATTCTGTAGACATGCAAACAAACTGCTTTATTTTATTTCCTTTTAATGAAAAAGTTATTGACCTTCTGGAGTCAGTCCAGAGGAGACCACCAAGATGATCAGATGAATGGAGCACCTCTCCTGTTAGGAAAAGGCTAAGAGAATTGAGACTTCTCAGTCTGGAAGAGAAAAGGTTTCCACGTGACCTAATAGTGGCCTTCCAGTACCTGAAGGGAGCTAAAAGGAAGATGGAGAGAGACTCTTTACAAGGGAGGTGGTAACAGGACAAGGAGAAATGGCTTCAAGTTGAAAGAAGGCAGGGTTGGATTAGATACCAGGAAGAAATTCCTTATTGTAAGGATGGAGAGACACATTAGAACAAATTTCCCAGGGAAGCTGTGAATTCCCCATTCCTGGAATTGTTCAAGGCTAGGTCAGATGGGGCTCTGAGCAACCTGGTCTAGTGAAAGGTGTCCCTGCCCACGGCAGGGAGCTTGGAACTAGGGGAACTTCAAGGTCCCTTCTAACCCAGGCAATTCTGTGATCCTATTAAAAAAACAAAACAACCAAACTAACAAACAACACTGACACTGGAAGAGTAAAAGTGTTTGAAACTGTAAATATAATTAATAAGGCTGTACAAACCTGGCCAAGTAAAGAATAAAGAAATCTCCTGAAAGACAGCATTAACATCTTTTGCAGGGTATGTATGGCTGAGCCAGAACACAGGCCACACCATCACAGCCCAAATCACTACAGTCCCAGAGACCTTGCCCATTTTACAGGATTTGCCAGTTTTGCAGTGAAACACTTGCAAGTACTCAGTTAAGATATAGGGGAGCACATATACATCATCAGCTTACTACACAGGAGTATTTAATATTAGGCTTTTTTTATACAGCGAAGATCCTTGATGGAGTATTATTCAATTACAGCAGGCTAAGAATACTGTCATAAAAAATTTACTGACAAGACTAATATGAAACAGAATAGCTTGAAATTATTGCCATAAAAATCTAACACAAAGAATCCTACTAGCGGAAGATTTACTAACTCCACATCTCCTAAAGATCCAATATGAGCAATCCTTATTCTCTTTAATGCTGAAACCGGAACAGAGATAGGAAAATAAAGAACAAAATGCTGCTCTGTTAATCTTCTGCCACAATTGGTTCGGTTTTTTTTTGCAAAACGAATACAGAGCTAAGATTTTTCACTTCAAAACAACTGCCCACAGTGTGTTCAGCTAAAGATCTCTTCAGAGGCTAGAGAAGACAGAGGCCCACTCTCTCTTATCTCCCAGGGAAGAGTCTAGCAAGCCAGCACATTCACGCTTCCATAGGTTCATATACAATCCATTCGGCCCATCAGGAGCACCTCACTGTTACTAGTACTTCAGATATTTTTTCTTTCCCAACATGACACCAGTTACAGTGACTCAAGAGGGTTGGCAGATTATTCTATCTCCCTCCACTTGATTCTAAGCAGGATAGGTGCTGCTTGGGTGGATACCAGAGAAGAGGGAACACGCAAAATTCCCCCATGCTATGAAGATCCTTAAGTCACTGTCCCACAAGATGCAAGGAAAACTGGTGTAAGAGGAAGGATGGGAGCACAGATGACAGGAAGGAGCTCAGCAGAGTCATCTTCTCTGGTCAGGTGGTGGAAACACAGACCCAGGCAGAGGTGCAAGTAGGACATTGATATATCTGCCTTCTAAGAGTATAGAGTACTTGAAAAACCAATATATAGTATAGAGCAGAGAAAAACCAAGGGGATCTCCCTTCCTCAGTTCACCCAGTTGAACCCTTGGCAAACCACTTTTGAGATGCGTGACAGCCAAATGCAGCAGGCTATTTCATTCACTGGAAACCTTACCCTTGAACAGCTCTGAAGAGTCAGGACAGCAGTGTCTCAGCCATCCAGGTACAGGAAATACTCTGCAGCAGATCCTAAACCACCTGAGTTCTGAAATCTTAGTGATATTTTGGTTTATGTGTTAGTTCTGCCCTTAGTTCTGCCCTTCCTCCTGCTTCCACAATAAATTTCTCTTCTTTGCCATACTTCAGAAAGTCATGAGCAATCCAGCCTTTTCTTGCACCCTCTCTGAACTGCATTGTAATGGTAAATTACATTTATGGACATTCATTCTATTTCAAGAATTTTCATCTACAGAGCACAGTCTTGATATTTTTGGTGTTGAGGTTTCTTGTTGTTTTTGTTGTGTTGTTTTGTTTTGGGATTTTGCAGGGCAGAGGAAGGAACAAAAGCAAAGCATTCCAGCTGCTGTTGATTTTCTCTTAATTACTTCCCAGATCAAATTAGTTTCCTGGATGCTATCTAATCTATTGCTTCCTTTTTTTTTTTTTCTTTTCAGGTTATCATCCATAACTGTCTAGCTACTACAGACTTTGATACATGGGCAGAAAGAACATGCTGTTGTGATTACATCAGAGGACACATAAGTGAGAGGAAACTGTCAATAGGCACACTCAGGATTTTTTTCCTCCCCTCTTTCTTAAGTTAAAACTCCTCAGACTATCTACAGACCTCTTAGTACTTGAGGGTGGGGCAAAAAAGATGGTGGAGTTGGAACAGATGGGCTGTGTTGAAGATTGCTGTTTATTGGTAGCTGGGAGACAACTGAGAATCATTTCCATTACTGAAATGATGAGCAATGCCACCAGGCTTGATCCAGAATAAAAAGGAAAAAAAAAAGCTTTAAAAGGACAGCTTCATTATAAGGAGATTTCTGTTCCTGCCTTCACAGATTGGAAAGGACAAAATGTCATAATCTTGCATTTGAGACACTGTCTTTTTTTATCTTTAAACAAACACCTTTGGTTTTAAAAAAATCATTATGTACAGAATTCAGATATGTTAATCATTAGATAAAAAATAAGCAAGAAAACAGATAATGGAATGAAATAAACTGCAAGGAGATTCATTTGGGGAATTAATTTACAATGCCAAAAATATAATTGCCAACTGATTAACACATTTTTTTCTCCCTCTTATGGGCATTTATTTTTAATTTATTAATTTCAATGCTCATTATACCTTGATTACACTCTCTTTTGGAAGGAAATAAGATTTGAAGTGGTTTCTATTTTTTCCCTGCTTTATTGTTTCCACACAGTAATTGTCAGTATATCGTGTACTTGAATCTGTTTGTACTTTGTCTCACTTGAGGTTCTATTTTGAGTTGACTGTATTTGGGGGGAACAAACATGTTTAAGGGCACTTGGTTACAAATCAATCACTGAATGATCAGACTTAAATTAAAGTGGTACTAGCATCTACTCTAGACCATAGAGTGTCCTTGTGGCATTGAGTTCTCTGTGCATAGAAGCAGGAAGGAGCAAACACAAAGGTTTATCCATAAAATGGTTTAAAGCTGTAGGTAGATTTCTCAAAAAGAAAGGTAATTTTCCTGCTCTGTAGAAATAGTGCCCTGTCCTAGGTCAGTTCTATCTCTTTTATCTAGCAGCACTTCTACACAACCCATCACTGCCATTGCCATTAAGCAGCTGAAGAAAGTGTGAGGACTACTAGACCAGTCAATCTAGTTTATTGCTTTCATTATTTTGAGCAAGCCGCCTATGGCTTCGTTTATATTTCAATCATCTGGAAACAGTCTGGCACCCTACTGAGTATTGCAGCAAGAACTGTTCAAGGGTGGACAAGCCTCTCTCGGGCAGCAGATATAAACAAAATTCCAGGGTCTTAAGTTACTATCAGCAGTGTAATTTTCTATATGCAGTTTCGCAAATTGTAATAAAAGCACAGTTTTTCAAGTTACATTAACTGAAAACAAGAATCATAGAATCATTTAGGTCAGAAAACACCTTCAAAATCATCAGCCCAACCATAAACCTAACACTTCCAAGACCCACTAAGCCCTGTCCCTAAGTGCCACATTTACGAATATGGAAGAAAGTTGAATTTCTCACAAGCAATTTGTTTTAGACCTGAGGCTTTGTTTGTAACAGGGAACATGGCTAGTACTCTTGCTTGTGTCTTTAATTCTGAGTTCCTAAAAACATTATATTTTATGGCAGTGATTATACATCTGGATTATTCTTCGTGTTTATATAAATAGCCAGGATTTGCTGGAATCTGGCTAAATTGTTTGCCTCAATAATATCTGTAAGAAAGCCAGGTCCTTGGGTTAATTACATGCTTAGCAAAGAAGCAGTGCCTCTTAAGCAGCTATTTGCTACTTATTTGCATTTTTGCTTGGGGTTTCTTGAAAGAGTACCTGGTTTCAATACTATGTGCACAGTTGCTCTTTTGAGACAGAATTAGCAGAAAGGATCACAGTTATTTTTTAATAGCAGATTTTATTTACAGATAGAAATGCAAAAGAGGATATTATTTCAGCTCTAATCTCTTATGTTTTCTATGTGATAAAATGGCTTTAATTTTTAGGGATATATTGAAGACACTAGAAATTCAGAGTTCATACAGGAATTATAAGTGGGATCTTGATCATATAAAACCAGTGTGAGTTTTGTCATTAACTCCATTCCACCAGGATTGCCTTCACCTCATTAGCTTCTGCCTTCGGAATCTATTCCATAGCAGCTATCAATTCATTCAAAAAGACCATAACTCAAAGAAGTTCAGATGAGGGTTTCAAATGTGCCTAGATGACATATAAACCCAACTCCTCTTATCAAAAACAATGTAGGAGTTGAATTTTTTGGGATAATCCAGCACCCAAATGCCCATCCTGAGTCCCATTTTCCAACCTGAATTTGTAGTTTAGGTGCTGGATTGCAGTGGATGCTCTCATCCATGCCATTTATTTTAGTGGTATTTTTTCCCCTCACTTGTATTACATATTTGACATTTATTTACCTCTAAAAATATATCCCCTGAGGGGAATACTGGGTACTGAATAAGTCATATACTATGCCCTGGACTAAAGTTGCTATTATTAAAAAAACTACACAATACAGATTAGATGCATAGGAAAGAGTTCTGAACATGGACTTAAGGCTCCCAGCAAGGCTGCAGATTTGCAGCCACAAAAGAAAATCAGCTATGAGTGAAAGGAGATAGATTGATAAAAGAACAGTTCTAGTAATACAATTCCACCCCAGTGGGGGTTTTATTGGCAAAACACATATCAGTCAGGGCTCAGTTGTCTGGGAGGACAGAACTGGCTCTAAGACTAACTAATCAATTTAAGTCTGTACTAATGGACCTGCTGGGCTTTCAAGTGCTCTTGGAAGGGGGAGCAAAGCTCTGAAGACTTTTATAGTATAGAAAACAAATCTTATCTTCAAGCCCTACAGAAACAGGCACCCAGAGCTTTATCTCTGAATCAACCAGATTTTAGTCTGGCTCTAAGGTTGACAGTCAAAAACTCAGGTCTTTTGCCACTTCTCTGATGATCTATAAAGAAGGTGGAAATGCAAAATATCACAAATGAAACCTTTTTCCTCAGGGGAAGCCATCAAGAGAATTTCCTCAGCAATTCCTAACACATACCTGCATAGCTGAGAATTACATTACTTACCAGCAAAAATCTTCCCTCTTTTTCATTTCCTTCCATGCAATGGATCTACTTCTAACCTTACACTTTCAAGCAGCCTGGGTAGTGGATTTATCTCTTTCCTCACCCCACTATAGCTGCTTATAAAAGGATGGTATTGAGCAAGGAAATGCATGCAGGTGGAAGAATGAACACATAATTATTATTGCTGGTTTTGTGTGGAAAAACACGAAAATTTTGGCATTCTGAAATGTGAAATACAAACCTTCAATGAGCTACATAGCTCAGAGAGATTATTCTATCCCATTCCAATATCTGTTACCCAATCATACAGCCTCTTTGGTCTAAATAATTTTAATTAAGCAAGTCTATTTTCTGTAGTAGCCATTACTAGAAGATAATTGACTGCATTGGTAATGAAGTTTTCTGAGGGTGCTAAACAAACAGCAAGGTTAATTATCTGGCAGTAATACTTATTATAGCAGTGCAACACTGGCCAGCTAAGTTTCCTGTTCTCCTGCAGTACCCTTCCAGTAAATCAATGTAATATCTGTGGCTATATACTGCCTTACTGCTACCATAGGATTTAGCAATGGAAACAGGAAATGACCAACTGGTCAGGAGTGCATAGAAACCAATGTACAGAAAGTAGGACATTTATTAAATGGGTTTGATTCATCTAGTAAGGTTTAGTATTTTTTTTCTGCCTCATCTAACTAATTACAAGAATGAATTTTCAAACTCTGTGCTTATGTACCAGACACATACAATTGCAGAGAATTTTTAAAATCATAGACAGTCCAGAAGTTTATATTATGCACTGGATAATCCCAGAACAGGAATGTTTTTTTTTTTTTTTAATGCAACTGTATTCACCTTTTCCTCTTGGCAATTAATCCACTTCCACTGCATTAATTGCATAGATCAGATTTGGATTTTGTTTTGTGGGTTTAAGTTTAAAACATTGACAGTACATGTATTTAATTCTGTATCACTCAAGACTAATAGTGATCTATGTGTTTCTCTGCAGGTAAAAAAGAGTTATATTCATCACAATGTTGGCGTTTCTTTTCAGTATTAAAACTAAATATATCAAATTAAGTTTATTTGACCTTCAACTTGGGCAAATAGCAAAAATTAGTTTTATTTTAGGAGTTAGTTTATTTGGGGGGGATTTGTGGGGATTTTTGGGGGTTGCTTGATTGGGTTTTTGGTATTTTCTTTTTTGTTAAGGCAGATATTCATTGATAAAAGAGTATGCAAATGGGATATCTTGATTGCAAGGACCACAGCACTATTCCCAGCCTAATTTCAGCATCTCAAAAACAAACCAGTATGGTTTATGCCGGTTTAAAAACAAACAAACAAACCCAAAACAAACAAAAACCCACCAGATATAGCCTTTTTCTGAGAAAAAATCAAATATCATGCACTGTATTTAGACACAGAAACATCTATACAGCATTTTGAGGGGCTTGGTTGGTTGGATTTTTTTGTCACTCACCACTCTTATCTGATTTATTTTTTAATTCCTACATTTGTGTAGAAGTATCAAATGCTGGAAATCCTATTTTTAATAGTAGTTTAGCTGTTTTACATCAATCCAATCGCCAATTACAGGTGGAAGAACCCCAGTAACAAGTAATGGTACATAATTTTAGCAACAGTCTCTTTCACATGTAAATCTTTCTGGGAATTCTCCAAAAAGTAAATGTTTCTGTGGGTTCTGCAGAACTTGCTGGTTTGGAATACTCATAGAGTTTTCCCTTCTTCCATTGTTCTGGTATTTGTCACTTATACATGCATAAGGAAGAGGATGTGTGCATGAAGCGAGATACAGAAAACTACTTTGGATTAAAATAAAATTATTACAACCCTTTTCAAAGGAAAAATGGTTTACCAGTAATTGTGGTTCTTCAACAGCACTGTTGTTCCTTACATACACTTATAGGACACTCTCTTAAGGCCACAGACCTCTGATGAATTGTGAATAATCTCTGCCTTTGAACATATTTACATATTCCTGATTGACTCCATCTAGTCCAGAGAGCCCTCCAAGAAGATCCACTGGCAGTTCTGCTAAGCAATGATCACAAAATTACTTTCTCTGTGTCTGAAAGTGCCAGACGTATCCTGTACAAGGGCAAAAATTATTCCATTGTCAAGTCAGCTCTTGATTTATTGAGATCTAAGTTTGCAGAAGCTCCAAGAACTCATTCATAATTGCTCAGCCAAGGACAGTTCTTCTTACTGGTGATGACAAGGAGGCATCTCATTGCTCCAAATGTACCTTTGTAGACCTCCCCAAAAACTTATATGCAGGCTAATGGGCATTTCTATATAGCAACATAAAGAGACATGAAAGAGTTTTCAAGATCATGGATAAGGAACATGAATATAACTAAACATAGTTAGAAGTTCAGCAACAAAAGTTGAGACTAGGCTAATTGCTTTTTCTTTTTTTCTCTTTTGCAGTCAGGTGATGACCTCTTTAGGGTAAGTACCACTTTTCTTGTGTTGGCAGAATGCCTGATTCAAGAGACTTTCAGCCCTGTCTGGAAGAATGAACTTGACAGCAACACAAACACAAAACAGGAACAGAAGACAAACTTAGGAGGTAATTTGGAAAAAAAGAGTCATCCAGAAATCATCTCTTTATAGATGAAAATCTGTTAAGAAACATTGAAATGTTTTCACCAGATGCTAAATTCACAGCCAAGAACAATTCAGGTATTCTTATCAACTCAGATTGAATTTCAGAGGACAAGTCCAACAAGGACAAGTATAACTTCCTGCACCTGAGTCAGGGCAATCCCAAGCACAGATCCAGGCTGGATGAGGAATGGATTGAGTGGAGCCCTGAGAAGGCCTTGGGGGTGTTGGAGGATGAGAAGCTCAGTGTGACCCAGCAAAGAGCACTTGCTCCCCAGAAGGCCAAAAGTATCCTGGGCTGCATCAAAAAGAGTGACCCAGAGGCCAAGGCTGAGGATTCTCACCCTCTGCCCTGCTCTTGTGAAACCCCACCTTGAGTGATGAGTCCAGTTCATGGATCCCAGACATATGAGAGACATGGACCTGTTGGAGAGAGGCCACAAAGATGCTAAGGGGGTTTAAACATCTCTCTTGTGTAGACAGGCTGAAAGAGTGAGGGTTATTCAGTCTGGAGCAGAAGAAGAGGGGAGACCCTAGAGCAGCCTCCCAGTTCCTAAAGGGAAGTAGGAAAAAACTGGAGAGGAACTTTTTACAAGGACATGTAGTGACAAGACAAGGGGAAATGGCTTTAAACTGAAAGAGATTAGGTTTAGATTAGATACCAGGAGGAAATTACTGACTGTGAGGGTGATGAGGCACCAGTACAGATTGTCTGGAGAAACTGTGGATGTGCCATGCCTGGAAGTAGTCAAGGCCAGTTTGGATGGAGCTCTGATCAATCTGGTCTAGTGGAAGGTGTCCCTGCCTATGGCTGGATGACTGGATGATCTTTAAAGGTCCCTTCTAACATAGACCATTCTGTAATTCTATGAAAACAAAGGTTTCAATTTGCTATTAAAAAGAAAGAAGTGGGGGCAAGGGGAAAGGGGTGGCAGGGAGGAAGATTTTTTTTGTCTGAAAAATCAACCTCCCTTTCTAGAGGACGGTCTAAATACCATGAACCCTAAAGTCAGGCTATTTTTGGCATTGAAGCTCAGATTAGTCTTGTTTTGTTGCTCCTGAATTTTATGATTTCTTTACCCTATTTTACAAAGCTTTGAGTTCTTTCATCATTTTATCAGCAGAATTTATTCCTGAAGTTTACCACAGCCTTTAAAAGTGCTCCCATTCTCTCAACTCTTGTCCCAAAGATCCCCATAAATTGTGATCAGATGCTTTAATGATGACAGAAGTAGTCCAGATTTTGACCTAATCATCCACAGTATCAGGCAGCCTCTTTGAGACATAGGTTTCATCTCCATTTCAGGAGTGGCTGTGAAGCAAAACTGCATTTTTGAACAGCGAATGGCACTCTCAATCCTCTGTTCAATTGCTGTAAAACCACTGAGCCCCAAATTCAACACTTATCAGTAGACCAAGACAGTGACCATAGTTTTGGTCTGTTTCTCAGTATGATAATTTATCTGAACAAATATAATGTTCTACAATGTATACTTCCTTTATGTCTGAGGTTTCTACTTTTGATTAAAGGGCAGAAAGGAACATTCAAATCACATTGACATGGACACCAAGGCCAGGTCAGTGGAATCACATCCTAGAAGTGTTTGTCTATCTCTACTCCCTGAAAATGGAGGATGGCTGGTTTGCTCAGGAAACTGGATTAGGCTGGTTTAATCCACCCCACCTGCTATGGTGGCATAGCATGAGAATGGAGGAGAGGAACAGGGGAAGATGGCAAAAAAAAAAAAAAAAAGAAAAGAAGACAGAGCTTTGGCTTCAGTTGAGACAGCAAGGCTTCACAGTTAGAATCATGGTGATTTCCTCTATACCCTCATCTTCATCGTCTGTTTCCATTTCTGGTTTGTTTTGGGGGACTTTTTCCCTTTGTCTCATTCTGTTTTCTTTTAAACATTCCTGTTAGAGCCTGCCTAGTCCCTAAGCCAGTTTCCCTGAAGCCTGTCACATCACTGTACCCTTCAGCACTTGATTCAGAACAGAATACATTTTGTACAAGGCCTCTCCAAAGACGTGTCAACTGTCTCTTCCACAGAGTTCACTCAGAATGACTGAAGCACTTGGGAAAACAAACAATGTCTTCAGCTGTGCTCTGAAAACATGAATATAGAATTTCTTAGCTCCAATGAAAATTACAATATTTTGTTCATAAAGAGATAGTTGCAAGGACAAATATGATTCCAGAAATACAGAGAAGTTTTTGGTGAAAAAAATAATAAAACTTTGGCAGTTCAGAGGCTCAGCTCTGATGTCCTCTCAGGCACATGATATGGTTTGTTTGAACCTCACTGAGAGATATCAAAAGCCTTGGATTTACAAAAGTGAGTCAGAACTGCAGCACTTCTCTGGGCTCCTACACAGAGGCAGAGAACAGAAACAAACACAGAGAAGTGAGATAAATCTACCCAAACTTCTATTCCTAGCTGATGGAGTATGAAGTTACAGTAGATGCCTAAAATGGTTCTTTGTTTGCTTGTCTTTTATTTCTGTCTGGCACTATTCCTACAGTAAATCTTGGCAACAGGGTAGGGCAAATGTTTAAATGGCACAAGCCCGAGTTGTAAAGCTATGGAAGAAGCAGTGAAAACCAGGTGGCTTTCCACATGCCCACTCCTTGCAAGGAGTTTCTTTTCTATTCTATCCATACAATGAGCTGTACGTAGCTCCCTTTTTTTTGCAGTGAGTTTCTCCTGCAGATGTGCATAACTCTCCTACTTTCTTGCAACATCAGCTTGCATCCATGCAGCTATCTCCAAAATGATCTGTCTTGTGCTGACATCATGCTCTTGCCCAAAGGAAAGCTAGATGTAAAACTAAGCCTAGAAAAAGCATGGAGCAACCTTGGAGTATGCATTGCACTGTTTCAAAGGACACAAAGGATGGAGATTTTTAAGCCAGAAAGAGTTGTTAGAGAACATGATACAACTTTTGGCACAATAAAGTCCACTGTATTTCATTCAGCCACCTCATCTTTCAACTCATGGACTGCAAATACCACCCTGGCAATCAGCCATATCTTCCAATGTCAAAGGAAGATGTGGGAGACGATGTAAAAGACGAGTCCAAAGCTGGACCCCAAACTCAGAGAAAGGCTCTGCTAGTCTGTTTGGACTATTGGCCTAGAAACAGCTTCCCAGCTCCAGCTAGAATACAAATGATTACATGCAGTTGTGAGATGCAGCAAGCCAGGATGTTTTGCATCCAAAAGGTCCCCAGTGCCATGGTGATGGATGAGCTGTAAACAAACACTTAAAGTAACATCAATGTTGTCTGGTTTTGAGCTGAACAGGGAAGGGGAGTAGACGGAAACACACACTGTTGTATTTAGTGGCTAATTCCAGCATGTTCTTGAGAAAGATAATTGGAGTGGAAGGGTCTGGATTGCCAGGGGAACTGGCATCCAAAAAAAGCTGATGTGGCTTGTTTGTAGAGCCTCTCAAACCATAAAGCTACCAACAGCAAACAGGTTAAACTGCTTGACAGTGGGAGATGCGTAGGGGAGAAGGAAACAAAGAAGGATGAAACATGATTCTGCTGCTTCCTATTTGCCACTCCACTGAGCACAAACATCAATGGAATTGCCATCACTCACCCCCATTTCAGCAGCAGCAAGAGAGCTTGCTACGAGTTTTATACCAACATATGCATATAAATCTCCAAAGCTGATTCAAGGTGCTGGTGATAAAATGGATACATCATTTAAAGATTTTTGCTGTCACACTGAACAAGCAATACCTAATATAATGAAACAAAGGACAAGATGGACATGGAGAAAATGAGAATTAAAAATTCTGTGAAAAAAAAGTCAGAGGACTCAGGTATGAATAACATACAGCACAATATGAGACCAAAGGTCTAAAGTCCTTTAGAAAACAAAACTGTTGGAAAATAAATCAAAGTGCTTTGCTGGCATTAGGTGTCAGAGAAGATATTAATATGCCAAGCAAACTAAAACAAAGCAAAATAAAATAAGACAAAACAAAATATCCCAGCCTTCTTCTGTTGGCAAAATTAAGTGTGGTGTACAAAATATAGGATTACAGACTGGCTGGGTGTTGATTTCTCTCCAAACACTACACAGATAAACTTCCATTGTTTAAGACATTTCATCCTCAGAATACTATCTTGAAGACCATCATGGAAATGAAGGTCAACCCCTTGTAGGTGAGACGATTAGACAGAATGACATCTTTTCTTTTCTCACACCTCAGTACTTATTTTGCCTAGGAACTGCACTAGGAAAAATGTGATGTTTCTGTCACCAGAGAGATGTGACATTCACTTTTGGAATCTGAGGCCTTACGGCAAAGGAAATAGCAATAAATATGTTAAGGTCCCAATGAATCTAGAGACATAGTCATTCCCATGCTTTCCAGATATTTCCTCTTTGAGGTTAATTTCTTTCGTTAAAGCATTTCTTAACACTTTAGATCTTGCAAAACCATGGTCATCTGCATTGTTTGTGTGGCTCACACACAAACAAGCACAAACACTTCCACAAGACTGGTACTTCCCAAAAAAGGCAAATACGTTCCCCTCCCTGCCATCTGCTGAGAGCAGAGAACTCAAATTTCTGCAGCACATGGTGGCACCAAACGGAACTACACAAAGGCCAGAATGAATGGCAGCCTCTTTGAAGATTCAGGAATACTTTAAATGTGTTTCATGTAAGGCAAGATGAGAAGACAGGCAAGACACACAAAGGAAACTTGCACAATTGATACTTTTTCTTAAACTTCATCAGGAAACCATGTATTGCAATGAATTATAGAAACAAAGCAAAGGGAAAATAACATCCTGGAGTAAAACTACATTTAAAATTAAACCTA
The DNA here is from genome assembly GCA_037834095.1 of Argya squamiceps. NCBI lineage: Eukaryota > Metazoa > Chordata > Aves > Passeriformes > Leiothrichidae > Argya > Argya squamiceps. Next base: position 17,795,064 of record JBBMKD010000001.1, on the reverse strand, counting down.
CTACTTGTCTGCAGGATGATGAGAAATAACTTTTGATGTGAAGATCATGAGAAAGCTAGGAAAACAAAGGATCTCACCAGCTGTCAGGAATGTTAAAAATAATGCCTTTGGATATTTCTTAAAAGAGTATTTTAATACTGGAGTAAGGCAAATGATGAAATCAAGAATTGCTTCACTGAAAATCTGGTCTCAGCCCTGGAATTATTCAAAAAACAACTGGACATGGCACTTAGTGGCTATGGTTTAACTGATGTGGTGGTGCTTAATTGAAGTTTGAACACTATCACCTTGGAGGACTTTTCCAACCTTAATGATTCTGTGATTCCAAGTGTTTAATTTTAAATTGGATTGTACCAATTGCATATTTGTTTGCCCAAATCAGAACTTCTTCACCCTCAGCCTCAGAAGGCAGGAGAAATCTGGGCAATCCTACTGTCAAGGAATCTTTTTCAAAGTTCCAATTTAATTTAAAATGTAAAAAAGGTAGTATGTTTTACTGTCTCTTAGATTAAAAGACGATTCGATAATCAGTTAATTGTCTATCAACTTAATTTCATTTAAACAGCTCTGGACATTTCAGAAGAAAAGAAAGCTGGAATTATCAATGACCATTAACAAGTCTTTTTAACTGATAAAAATTAATTCTCCCAGGATTTGCAACATGTTCATATTATTGATAATTCTCCTACTGAAATGAAACACTCTGATTTTAAAGATATTTTCTTTTGGGCTGAAAAAGAATGCAAAATAGACTGCAGAAATATTAATAAAAAATTAGGTTTTCTAATTTCTCTCTCATTTCATTTAAAGAGAAGGCTGAATACAAAGAAATTATGATGGTTTTGAAAAGAGGAGTTGGAAGTATGATTTTTTTAATAGTTTTTCAATGTCAGTGAAGAAGAGACCATTTAAATACACAAAAACGATGCCCTTTTTGGCCTTTTTTTTTCTCCACAAAATTCTGAATACAACCTTAAATGCTTATGTAACAATTCAAGGCACTAGAATGGACCTTTGATCCTATTACAAGAGTACAGGGATTGCACATGAAGTACTTAAATATCAAAAGTCTCAATAAGTTAACTGAAAAAATAAGGAAAAGAAAATACATCATTCCATTGACATGAATAGAAGCATGATTTTATCCTGTAACTTCTCTCAGCTTTTGAGACAGAAGATTCACCTCTCATTTATGCCCAAAGGCTTTCTGCTAGCAATTGCTTCTTTCAAGAATGCATGACTTTTCTCACATTTTAGCGTCATAAACTCATCAGTGACTGGGCTGTTTGAGAACTTTGCTCCTTTTTGTATTAATTCTCATAAAGAACTAACTTTGGCAACAATAATCACAGTTTGCTATTGGATACACAAACCATTGTTTTCTTCATGTATTAAATAGAAAACACAGAGAGTAAAAAATGGTAAAATATTTAGGCAAAAAATTAACAGTAATGTTAGAAATATTCCTGTTAAACTTCTTGCCTTATTGCAGTATGTTTATCCAAACCTTGGAAATAGCAAATCTATACTTCTTAAACCGAGCTTTGCTTAATGCTGTATAGAGTTACTGATCCTCTATTAAACATGACAGTAGTGAGGGATTTGGGGTCATTTGAGCTGTAATCCCAACCATTCTCTGTGAATAAACCAGGAGGTAACAAACAGACTGTGGTGGTAACACAGAGAACATGCTTATGAGAGAACCCAGCATTTTCTCAGATTCAGCTTCTGAATAGCTTTGGAAAATATATGGCACATTAAAATATATGACAAGAATAAGAGTTTTTTTCTAAGCAGTTTACACTTGAAGAATTTCCCTGGAAGCTCAGAACACTCAGAAAACAGCAACTATGTTCAGAATTTCAAGGTCAAGCTAAGACAGCCCACACTGTGGTTGAGGCACACAAAATTGAGATGAGCACTGTGCATGGGTTGGTGGACAGGTTGTATCCAGACCCCCATATCAATACTCAGGAGACATAACAACAAACTGCTATCACCTTGATAAAGAATCATGTAGTACTTCAGGTGAAGCCTGTTGTGGATTTCACCTTCCATACAGACCAGCTAACCACACATACCCTTTTTGAACTAGCTAGCTGAACAAGTCAAATGCACTGGTGGCAGGCATTGTAGCATGTTAAGATGATGAAGACCATTTATGCTGGTAAAAGATCAAATACGAATTTCCAGGCACTGACTAACTGTGATCAAATTATTCAGCAAGCCATGGTGGCTATGAAAAGGACCCATGGTGCAGAGGTGGAGCACCCCATGTGCCTCACAAACACTTCAGTCTCGGGCTCTGTTTTAGAGACAGAAAGGTCAGTCACTCATCCGACTCAGTGCTGAAATCAATGGAGCAATCCTGATTGGCACCAGCTGATGATCCTGCTAATGAAGACAGGGAAGTTTTCTGATTTACTTTTACTTCGGGAGCTGCCCTAAGAACTAGTCTTTTGCAATTTAATGGCAATGGATATGTATATTCTCTCACTACCATATAACACTAAACTGATGACATCACTCTCCCTTTTGGCCACTCAAACTCTGCTGGAGGACACTGTGACAATGCAGCACATCTCAGACTGCAGGGCTGAGCACACTGTTACATTGCAGTTGCTGCTATTAAAATATTATGCCTGAAATTAATGCATTACACCTTTCAGACTAATGTTCTCTAAATCAGACTTAATTTATCCAGGGGTATTTTTAGGTAAAAATACATCCTCACAAGCAATATAATGATCAGCACTTTTCCCCCAGATGCTCTAATATGGAATAAAGCCTATGCAGTAATTAATATTTATGAAGTGAATGAGTTCCTGTTAAACCCTAAATCACAAACATACGGGATTTGAACTATAAAAATGCAAACCCAAACCAATATAATAAAAATATATTTACATACTTATTAATTGTGAACTTTGGGCAAGTTGTTATATATTACTTTAAGTGAATTTAAAATTAATAATTACACAGGTCTATAAACTTATGTATTGATCTATATGATTTCTAGATTAGACATATACAACAGAGGAAGTTTCATTTTTGTACATTAGGGCACCTTTGAAACTTGATCAGCAAAAACTTGATCTTATGCCCTTCTTTTGCAAACTACCTTCTTACCACTCTCATGAGTGATTTCCTCTATTGGAATTCAGAGAAAGCATTATGCACAGAAGGAAGCTCCTTGCAAGATTAAATAATTATGATTCAACCTGTGCCCTAGGAAGAGATAGTTTTACCCATTACTAAAAATGAAAACAACGTAGAGGGTTCCTGGAACATTCTGTATAAATAAAGCAGTGGAAGAAGGGTAAATAATAGGTTTCTATGTAGTCATTTTTATCATAACATTTTGAATTGCTTTATAAAAATTGCTGTTCTACATATAAGCCATTAATAAAAAATCAAAGGTTTACAATCCTTCATATGGTGAATGATGCTTAAAATGCTTGAGCATCAGAAAGAAATTATGTGATTTAGCAACATGAGACATTTATTTAAGAGCTCCTATATGAATTCAGTAGGCCAACTTCAGGCACCCAAGCCAGAAAATGTTTGCTTTCATAAGGGCATAAAAGGATTCAAAAGAAATGTGAACTAATTCAAGCTAAATATGGTAATGCCTCTTTAAGCCCTTATTAATGTTTTATTAGCATTTACTTCCTTCCCCTTTTCAGATGGCATAATGCAGAGGACCCTACAAAATGCCATCAACATCTTTGTTGAAATGTAGATGAATCACTACAACAGATCAGCTCCATGTAACTCTGTTTCATTGATAATGTGCAAAGAAAAAAAAAAAGGAGAAGAAAACTTTCTCTCTCTTTTCCTGGTTACTCAAGAAGCTGCCTTAAATCTGTTCAAGATAGGAGGATAGGAATGGGAGAGGATGAAATTTTCACTTTCTCCTTCTCTTCAAGCAGATTGCTGGTGGACTTGGCTGGTGCAAAGGCTCCAGGCAGAGTAACCCACAGAATACTTTACACTCACTTGCCATCATATGTCAACCCATTTTTTTCATCCATACTGAAGGCATTCTCCTAGATTATATTGTTTATATCATCCAAGCTGTTTAATGTCTTTGTTCCTCTCTCTGCTAAAACTACAAGCCAATTTGACTTCACATCTCTCCCATCTTTTGACCATCAAGAAAAACAGAGCTCCTTGACAAAGTTGCAGGTAGAGTGGGATTTTAGACAAATCAGCAAGCTACACGTAAATAATTTAGCTCTGGGCCTGAGGCATTACCTTTTATTCAAAGAGGCATAATTGATAAAGAATGCTAGCAGAGTAATTTACAAAATGTTAACTATGCAATAGCAGAACATCCTGTTACAAAGTAAGATAATTATTTTACATACCAGAACCTCAAAAGTAAATAGATGAATGCACAGAATCTTAAATGTTGTTAGCAGATTAATGGGCAGATGAAGGATATTGGAGGTAATGTAATCCCTCAAAATGTTCAGAAAAAAAAAAAAAAGTGTTCCAGCTTATTAAGGACACACTTTTATTTGCTTTTATTTTCCTCATTAAATCAAAACTTCTCTGCTGCACTGGAGAACCATACTAGGATCCTGTTCACCACCTTCATTAGCAATGTGAATGATGGGGCAGAGTGCACACTCAGCAAGTCACAGATGACATAAAACTGGGAGGAGTGTCTGACATGCCAGAGGCTTGTGCTGCCATCCAGAGGGACCAGAGAAGGATGGAGGGTCAACCCCATGCAAAGGGGTACAAAGTGCATCTCCTGCAGCTAAAAAGGATAAGTGCAAAGTCCTGCACCCATGGAGGAACAAACCCTTGCACCAATTTGGGTTGGGGACCATCCAGCTGGAAAGACCTCAGCAAAAAAAGACCTTGGGGTTCTGGGGTACAACCAAACTGAACATGAGCCAGAGTGTGCCCTCAAGGCAGAGAAATATCTTGGGCTACTTTAAGGCAAGTATTGCCAGTAGGTTGAGGTGGGGGATCCTTCCCCTCCATGTGGCACTACTGAAGCCAATCCTGGAGTGCTGCGTCCAGTTCTGGACCCCCCAGTGCAAGAGAGACATGGATGTATTGGAGCAAGTCCAGCAAAGGATCACAAAATTATTAATGTACTGGAGCACCTCTCCAGTGATGAAAGGCTGGGAGAACTGGGACTGTTCAGCCCACAAAAGACATCGGGGAATGTCATCAATGTGACAAATACCTGAAGGGAGGGTGAAAAGAAAATATACCCAGGCTCTTATCAGTGGTGCCCAGTGGCAGGATAGGAGGAGATGCACACAAAATTAAGCACATGAGGTTCTCTCTGAACATCAGGAAACACTTTTTTTCCTGTAAAGGTGACTGAGCACTGGCACAGGTTGCTCAGAGAGGCTGTGGAGTTTCCTTTCCTAGAGTTGTGCAACAGCCATCTGGGCATGGTCCTGAGCAATGGGCTAAGGCTGACCCTGCTTGAGCAGGTAAGACAAGATCACCTCCAGAGTTCACTTCCAACTTCAACCATGAATTCTGTGATTGAGTGATACAGACCCCATTCCTTCTCCCTACAGGAAAGCAGCTCTATTCTGGTCATGTGTTCAAGAGTATCCAATACTGTCTTTCATCTGCATCTTCCCCTGATTCTGCAGTTATAGAAGTGGGGTGGGTGTTTCTACTACAGCAACTTTTCAGTTGTCTTCATTAAATTATCAAGGTAGGTGGTTACTAAATATCTGGTGCTTTCCTCCCCAGTCTGGCCCAGCTGGAAAACTCAGTAAAAAACCTGTTTCTTTCACTGGAAATGTTCTTGGACACCTTCACAAAGTAACTAAAAGAGCATCAGGTCTGTAAGATGTTGTTTAGAGGCAGAAGTTTTTTCTGCAATACGTGCATCTCTACACCGCTATACGCTTGTCAGTGCTGCTGAAAAAGAACTCTGCAGATCCAAGATACATCACCACTTGTCTGTCTAAAAAATAGGATGTTTACTCTGCCAGGAACCGCATGGCTGAACAGGAATTAATTTGGAATCATTTCCTGGACTGGGCTGAGGAAAAAGACAAGCAGGACTAATGTACAGAAGCATAATTAATCACAGTTAATTGAATATTTACTTATTTATTTATTTAAATGTGGTTTATAACTCTCAGTTAAAGATAATCTGTAAATTAGCATTTTGGTTTTTGCTTCCTTCTGTTTTTTTCAGGCAGTGTCTGCCTATTTATTCCCTCATGGTGGTGTTTCCATAATGTAAGCCCCTAATTTCGGCCTGCTAGACACAAGTGAAGATCTTTTGTTTAGTTCCTGTGATAGAGAAAGCAGAAATGAAATTAAAACACTCACCAGTGTTCTCTTACGAAAACATGTTCTGTTCAGTTGTTGAGGATGATGAAAAGCAGCAGGTCTTGGCATAGAAGTAACTGTGGAGGAGGTCAGTCCATGCCTCTAAGACCTATTTGTGACATCAAAGCCATGCCAAGGAAGCAGAGAGTGTGTGAAGGGGAAACAGGAGCTCTATTTCACTGTGCTAATCTAATAAGGATGCATCTAACAGGGACATAATTCAGACCTTCTCACTAAGAGCACCAAGGAACTTGGGGGCCATCTGTCAGCAGTGGTTAACAGCTCTCCAGGGCTGTCTCTCACACAGCAGTGTCTGGCCAACTGAACTTAATCTTCTTGCTAAAGTAACCTCATCAAAATCTTTTAATTGCTCTCTAGAAAACCATAGCTGGCCTGTCACTGAGAGTGGCCAATCTCATCAAACCTAAAATTTAAACGAAACAGAGAAGAACTCAAGAACAGTGGTTTTCAACAGCAGTCACATAAGTTAAAAACTATCTAATTGTAAGTGGAAATTGATTAGGGTTAACTGTAAGTGGGAATTAATAGGTATCTAACTATAACTGAAATTGATTACCAAAGCACTCAACCTCACATTGCTTTTTTATCACCTTACTATTCTCTTCCCATAGGAAAGACACACTAAGATGGACAAAGTTCCTACCCAGCCTGCTCACGAAGACAAAACATGCCATAATATGGGGGATCATCTCAGCAATGATCTTAAAGAGAGTAGTAATTAAGTAATTATTAAGTCTAACATTTACTACTGGATGCAGAAGCACAGGGATCTCAGCTCTGTCTTCTGTAATTGTGAGAAGCTAAAAAACCATAATTTTCATGGTAGGATGGTTGAATTTCAAGCACAGCATACTTGAGAGTGTTTTTTTAAGGAGCTTGACAATGAAATAATGAGGAGTTTTACCTTGGATTGACTTGCACACAGTGTGCACACTCAGACATACACCTGGTTCTCTGTAGGTGAATGAACATACGACCCACATCTCACCTTTAAGGGAATAAATTCATCCTGCATGGGACTGATTCCAGACACCAAAGATGAATGATAACCATCTTATTATAGCTAAATTCAAGAACCCTGCATCAGACTTAGATAACTGGGGTTGGCACTGAGGAACTGCACAGATGGAAGGAACCCTCCCCCCAATCTGGAATATTAGCTACACCTGTAGCAGCAGCTGTTTTGATGAACATCAAAGCCCACATATCGTCCCCTTCAGAACAAAAGAAAAAAGGTCTCAGCAATGGCAAAACTTCCAGGTTTATATGTCAGTGGCACCTACGCCCCTCCTGTGAGTCTTATCCCATGCAGAAGCATAAATCCCTGCCTTACTTTGAAAGCTCTTTGAAAATGGTGATGTTGACTTAGTGGAGAATTAGTCTGGGGAGAAGGGTGAAATACAAGATAAACTCTGCACTGAATAAAGCTTGGCAGATAACGAAAACACACATTCATCCAAATTGCAGGTGTTTTCTTAAACTGAGAAAATATTGTTAGTTCATCCATACAAACTGATTTGATTTTAAAACATTAAAAATTTTCTTTGATGTTTTGGCTTAATACTGCCAAAACATCAAAATGATATAAAATATGCATTACGGAATGCATACAGACATACATACGCAAGAGGGTATTAAAATTGAAAGCTGAGATATTTTCTCATATAGAAATTCAAAACAAAAATAAGAAAGCATAACCAAAATATTCTTATTTGAATAACTTTGCATTTTTCAGGTGGCAGATTATTAAACTGATACTTGGATAGCCTCAATGTAAAAACCAAATTTCAAAATTACAAAACCAAATGAAAACTCATTCATCAGCAAGTTTGGGCCAAGCTCACTATGATGTGTCATGCTTGATTAAACCCTGTGACAGCAGAGAACCAAGAAAAACCAAACCAAGAAAAAAAATAAAATCAAGGTAGTAAATTTCACCAAACATTGCTTCGAGGAAAGTAAGTCAAAACAGTTGAAAGGCCTAAGCAGTTACTGCTCTATTGCTGAGCCAGGATAATCACCCTGACTGCTCCTTCATGCCTTACAGCAAAGCAAACGCGAGAGCTTTTCAACTCCTTTGATAGAAACTCAGTTGTTTTTCATTGTATGTTCACGTGCTAAGGACAAAACACTTCTGTGCAATTTGGGAATTCTGTACAAGAAAATGACTGGCGCCAAGTTAAAATGACACAGAAAGCAATAAAAGTTATGGGGAGAGAGCTCATGACAGCACCACATTGACAATAAAATGAGTACCAGTTATCCTCGCCCATATCCCGAGGCACAGCTGTTCATCACTCGAGATTACCAAAGCTGTGACAGCATTACACAGAGATTGACAGCTGCCTGTTGCATAATGAAAGTAGAGAGCCAGCATGTGCTTTGCTAGCTTCCAGCTAGGAGGAGTAAACAAACAAGCCAAAGGGGTGCACAGTGATTTGTGTACAGACTATGATTGACTGAAGCTGTGGGAAACTTCTGCAGAGAGAGCCCCAAACACGGCGTATGCCTTTGTGATACCTAGTTTAATTTTAAACTGGACATACAGATTAAGCTTATTAAAACATTCACAAAGCTAAACTGAAGAACCAGATTTGATTGAGTTATTGAACTCCATATTTGAACTGTGTTTAGGCTCGTCAGGGCTGCATGGATTTTCAGATAACAGATTCAAATTTACCTTTGATGTTGTACATTGATTTTCTTTTTCTTGTTTGTTTTATCTGAGTTTTACAAGGACTTTTAAGAAAGAACAAACAAGAAGAGATGTTTATAAGTCTGTATCAATAGCTGCTTACTCCTCTGAGAAAGCATCAGTAGCTCTGGAACAACTGAGAGTCACCTGCCTTCCCATGCACATGGCACTCAGTCCATGTTCTCCTCTTCAGAACAATACCATTCAGAGTCTGGCCTACACTGGGGAAATTTTTTTGGGAAAAATATCGACATGTATTAAAGCATTGCTGTAAATCTTATTTGAGGTGGAGCTTAATGGGGCTTATTTCCTCTCATGATTGATATCTCAAGTGAAAGGGATTTGGAATCTTCCTCTGCTAGGAGCCTTCCTCCCACTTTATCCTCCCCAGCTATTAAGAGGCCTCAGCAGATCAGTCATACGAGGATTATGATAGTGAATATTCTTTACCTTCCACAAGCTTCAACATATTCTGTCCCCTGCAGGACAGTCTGCATATCTGCTGTAGGAAAGAGTGAGATTTCCTTGTGTTTGGTGCCTTTATTTTAAGACTCTAGTGAGACTTTATATTTAGTACTCTAGATATGGCCTTGTCTCCATTATGGGATTACCCAGATAAAAACATGAATTTTTTTTATATCAACAAATCTTTGCACATGAGAGTTACATTTCCCAACACATGAGACTTTAAGACCAAGGAAGACAATGCATTCTTTACTAAGTCTGTCATCCACCAGGACTGCTTCTGTGACAATCTCAGAATCTCTCAGTTGAATCAAGGACTCAGTATCACTACTCTGGTGGTTAAAAAGGTTGCCAGAGTTGTAATAGATACAGCTGGTGGATTATTAAACATTCCCCATCAGAAACCTGGCCCACGCTTTGTCCTGGCTTGGCATGTCCAGTGCTGCTGCTGGAGTTATAACTGCTACATGCTCATCATTTCATTGTGGTTTGGATTTTGAATTATAGCAAACTAAAAAAAGGGTGGGCAATGGAAAAAAAACTCTGCAACACTGTAAATTTCCAGTGTTAGAAAAAAAGATTTCACCATGAGAGCTGTCATAGATTGGGAAAAGGTTCCCAAGGATGTTGTGGAATCTTCTTCCTTGGGAAAGTTCAAAACTTTATCAAACAAGACAGTCAGCAACCTGAGCAGCGCAGGTCCTGCTTTGAGCAAGGATTTGGAAGGAATTTTCAGCAGAGAATTTTCTGGTTTTCCAAACCCAATTATTGTATAATTTTAAGAAAGCACTCTTTGAATTTTCTTGTACAGAAAGAAACATCATAAAATCTGAGAGGAAACACAGAACATTTATGACTTATTAATTTCTAATTTTCAGTGATTTTTTGTTAGTTCCTCCCAAGAGATTTCAGAAAAAATTTCACCTACCACAGTGAAATAAGACTCCTCTTTGCCAGGTGTCACTGCATTCACAGACTGTTATAATAATTTTTGTTCTTCATATTTTGTTCCTGTCCACTCTCTTTTAGTAAACATATGATACATTTAGGGAAGCAGATTAGAACCCAGTGGCATTGAATTTTATTTGACATGTGTGCTGATCCTAATTTTGAGTGGATATTAAATCATCTAATCTAGTTTAGGTCAAAGAGCATGGAAATATGCCAACAGCTAACTTCTAGGGAAACTCAAGTCTTGTTTTGACAGAAAATTCTAATTGCCTCCCAGATCCATTAAATGATCCAGCAGTCTCGAAGACAGCAGATTTATTCTCAGTTCTGACTAAAACACTGAGTGAATCCAAGAACCCTAGCAATCCTTCTGCTGGTAGCAAATACAAACTTGACCACAAAAAGAAGTGTTTCCATTTGTATGGAAAACTGAGTTTGAAATATGTGTTGGAAAGAAGTGTTATCTAAGCTCAAACCAATTATTTTATTTTCATTGATTTATACATATATTTTTATTGATTGTTATAATATTTATTCTTTTTATTTCAACATACCAAGTGCAATCTGCACTAACAACAACACGCTTGACATTTTTCAAATACATTTTTTCATTTTTGTTACATTTGCCTTCATTAGTTACATGTGCAATTACTGAATAGGCGATATTTCAGCGGAGTCATACCTCAAATCACTTGAGCGGTACCATAAATGAATTCTTGCAAAATTCCTATTTCATGAACATGAGGCAAAAGCAAAATTATGTATATTTTTACATAAATACTTCTTTGGTTTCTAATTTTTGTGGTTGTCCTATGTGGGACTTTATGATCCTTGTGGGTCCGTTCCACCTCAGAATATTCTATAATTTTATCTGTGGGTTCATAGAGACGCCTGGTACATATGGTATCACTCATTCTGTACTTTATAACAAAAAGATTCTGACAATCATCTGCATTAACCAGAAAATACAGCCATTCTATTTTAAGAAAAAATCTTTAAAAGTCACTGCATTAAATAATATAGTGTTTGGAACTGTAATTCTTTCTTTATGTACTCTTTTCATTTGTACATCATTGAATTTCTTGGTAATTACAATCCCTTACACATCCATCTACACTACAGTGGTGGCACAGGTAATTTATTAAAATCAAATTTAAAGTGCTATAGTAGTCAAGAGGCAAAATGAATCATGTTTCACACAGTTGGAGAATTTGCTATGATTAATTAAAGATTTGCAGTCAGACTTCTTGCTTTTGTAACTTAACGTGTAAAATACAAATTAAATATGAAGGTTCAAAGACAGTGATTTTCTGAGAAAGGTCTTCTGTCAGTAATTCAGGAGAAGAGGTGCAAAATATTTTACAATCTCTCAGAGAAGGTTATAGAACATTATATTCTGAAGAGTAACACTGAAATGTTCTCATATTAAAGAAAAAAAGGAAAGAGACAGGGAGAGAGAAATAGAGAGAGAAACAAGCTCATTGTTTGGGTTCAGAATAATTAGGGTAAAGCTCATGTATTCACTAAGTTGTATTTCCCTGCTCTTGCTATCAGCCCAATAGGAAAATCTGCCGGACACTGTCCCTCTAAAGCTTTGAGTCAAGAGAAATTTTATCACTAAGCTTATCACAAGTAGAGAAGAATAGTGGGGAAGATTTTAATAACCCCATCTCTCAGAACGGAATTCAGGGAAGCCTTTGGAAGAGGTATGAATATACTGTCAACATGGAGCTTTATTCTGATTTCACCAGTATCAGTTTAAATACTTCAACAGATATAAACTAAACAAAAATGGGAACAGTAGAGGAATATCTTCAAATTTCTGCATAAAATAATTTCCTCAGTGATAGAGTTCTTCCACTAAAGATTAGCAGGTTCTGAGAGAAATTTTTTCTGCAGTGTTGGAAGCTGCCAGCACAGCAGCACAGCACTCCTCAGATCTGACAACAAGGACTACCAGAGAGCAGAATATGTACTCTGGGTGTGTAGCAGATCTGACAATATGAGATCTGTAGAAGCACCAATAAACTCACAATTTCATTTCAGAAAGTGTTGTTTTGCATCATTCAAATAAACTCATTTAACATTATGACACCCTGCATACATTGTAATCAGCATTTCATTAAACATTATGAAAAGAATGTTGGCTTGAATTTTCAAGTGTATACACTGATCTTGGCAACCAGTGGATAAAACCAAATAATTCATGCTTCTGAAGGTTCCTCAGAAAAGTAGTTACTGAGGTTAATATTCCATTAATCACCTTGTATGTCAGACATGGGGTTTCTTTCTCCTAGCCATCAAGCAGGATTTCTGGAGAAAATAATGAAGGCAAATGTTAAAATCTACATCACTGTCAATGACTTACTAAACATATGAATGTATAGGTTGATAAATGAAGGAGGAAAAAAGAACAGGAAAGATGGAAAGAACACTCAGAGTGACATGGTGCTAATGAGCAGCGAATATTGTTAGAGAATGCCAGTCATCCAGCCATCTGCTGAAGACAGACAAAAGAACAAACAAGGTTAAAGGGAACAGAAGTCTTTGAAAATTAATAGTTCTCTCAATTTTCATCCGAAGTTTTTTATTGAAAGAAATATTTAGTTAAGATACTGTGGAGACCCTAGATTCCAAACTTCATTTCAGCTCTCAAGGAGCACATTTCAGGTAAATAACAAAGCAGGTTACAAGAAGTTTATGCTATTTTCCAGTTATTTTTGTAAAAGAATAAACAAAGAAGTGAAGGGAGATTATGATGCCAAAAAAAATACTAAACAAAGAAAAAACATTATGGCTAAATTTCTTTAAAAGAATCCAAGATGACTGGGTCTCAAGGATAAAAGGAAAATAACATTATTTGAATAAATTTATTGCTATGCTGTAGGAGAATTATAGAAGTTACCTCATACTTTCACATTTACTTTTTATTTCTTTTGAGATTACAGCTTTTATCTTTTCTTACAGGTATCTCAAAAGACAAAATAATTTGAGTTTTACTGGGGTTTGGTTTTTTATAACAAAGCTGACTGGAAACATTTCATTACTGTTTTGGCTTATTTTACACTGTAAATTTCCATCTGTTCAAAACCAATCTTCTGGAAAAGTGCCTGGCGCATTAGTCCAACTCTAACATCTTGAACACCAAGAACTAATATTTCCAGAAATTCAGGAGAGAATGAGATTGTTTTCAGGGTCTGCGCATTAAATATTCATAAAGAAAAGCAACAGTAAACATTAGTACAGTTAGAAAGAAGATCAGTGTCCTTTCAGATTAAAAACTCCAGCTTGTTTTCTTGCAATTTTCTTGAAATTTTCGACAAGTGCTTTAAAAATTCCTTCTCTCATTCCTCATAACATGAAAAAAGATTTCCAATAAAAATACCCTTTGAAATGCACAATATTCAGATCTTCAATTAAATAAAAACATGGCTATTGGTTTATTCCTTTGTAAAGAGTCTCTGGTTGACTGAATAGCAAAATAAATCCATTGCAATATTTTTCAATTAAATTCACAACTCAATCAGAAGGCCTCTATGATATTTGCTAGGCATGAGTGGGTGACAAATTATGCTGATGCAATGATCAGAAATCAGAAGTATTATATCAAAACAACAGTCTAGACCACAAAACACCATTGACAAGAATTTAGGGGCCTCCAACTCTTGTTTAACTCTAGAAAGCTAAAGTCTCAGTAAGTTTCAAGCATGAATATGAAAACAATGTGACTTTATTAATATCAAGCACTTTTTTTGACACAAGGTATGGCAGAAGGTCCCTAGCTCTAGAAGTCCACACTTATAAAAAAACATTTGATGCTTGCAGCACTCAAATTCTTGGTCCATGTGCTACTGCAGTGGCACCAAGCAGGGCCAAACCCTTGTCTGCCAGTAAATGTCTCTGTCTTCCCTATGATCCCTTCTCTTTATGCCTTTCATATCCTGTTTGGCACCTTGTCTCAGCTACTTTCATTGGAAAAACAAGGAGACAGCTGGCTGGTGGATACAGAGAACCTGTTGCTCTGGTTAGAGAAAATAACTGTTGTCTACAAAGGACTTTTTTCCCCTTAAATGCCACACTGTAGCATTCAAAATGACCTCACCTCTGCAGACAAATATTATTTCAGAAACAACCACAACCAGAGAACAGCCTGAAATACAGAACAGTCTCTGTTGGCCTTCTGACACAGCACAAAAATCCAAAACTTGCTATCTCAAATGGACATAGGATTCATAGGATTTTTGCCTCTGGCTGCCCCTAGCTTGTAGTGCTCAATGTGCCCCACCACTTTTCCTTGCTTTTATATTACTCCTGATGTATATTTTACCTGGAACATATTGGTGTCTCCTTGTTAGATCCCCAACCCTCTTCTCTCAGAGGAGGCTTGGCACACTGCAAAGGAATAAGACTGCTCTCTTCCATCATTTTCTGTAAGGGGTAAAAGAAATTATACTGAAATTTATTTCTGTCTCTCTAACTTAGGAATATCTTTCTCACTCATATGCTATATCAGGAAGGCAAAAAATAACACTGTCAATTCAGACCAGCAACAGTTGTAAACAGGCTGATCACCAAAACACAGGGAAGATGTATCAAACACACATATTCCCAAGCTGAAGTGATTCATATCTCAGCTTGTGCCTTAGGTGGCCCCTCATAAACTGGGGGTTTTTGCACCCTCTGTGTTCTATAAGCTGAAGTTTACAAACTGCTCATTTGCAGAGAACTTGCTGGAAGGAGTCTACACTGGGGAAACATGAGAACCAAGTGGCACATGCAAAGTCCCACCTGGCCCAAGAGGAGGAAGGGAAAGGAAGTATGCTGAGAAACTGATGCAGAGAAAGGAAGATATCAGGGAGAAGACACTATGTGGGAGAGAGGGTAGAAGGAAACAAAAGTAAAAAAATGTTTCTCCAGCAGGAGCATTGTCTCACCGGGATGAATAAAGGAATAAGAGCAGCTCTGCTGACTGTATTACAATTCAACATAAATGTTCAAGTCTATTTCTTAGAAACAGAAACATATGCACCATATAATTTTTCCCTATGACTTGAGGAATAAAGGACTGTTGTGGCCACATTCACAGCTACGCTTCAGAACTTGTACTGGCTGTGCTATGCTACCTTGTCCAGAGGTGATTATTCTGTTTCTGTCTGAGCTGGATCAGCTAAAGGAACAAATACCCAGAGCATGCTTCTTCCAAAACCCCATAAACTAATCTCTGCTAAGAAAATGGAGATAAAGCAGCCAAGATGTCTCAGAATCAACATCATCCTTTCCCTGATATCTTCATGTGTAGCATCCAAGTCAAAGAAAACTTCTGTTATGGTGCCAGTTCCACTTCACAAAGAGCACACCTTCCAACCCCATCCCCCTCATTATGAGACACCAGCTTTTCTATCCTGCACACTTGAGAGCCTTTTAATTACCCATATTTTGATGACCTTTTATAGTCACAATAAAAGGCAAATCTTTGGTGCATGGTCAGTTTTCTTTGCTGAATGCCAAATACCTACTCTGGTAAAATATCAAAATGTCATAACTTGTAAGTGGAATATTAACATACTTATTATTTTTCTTTAACAAGCATTGAGAAATACACTTTCCTCTAACCTTGTTACAGAAAATGATTGAATTATGTTATCCGAAATTTGCACACGGCAAACACACACACAGAGTCCAAAGCAGACTCTCAGCCTTGAAATATTTCATTGCTGATTTAATTTAATATTTCATTGCTGATCCTTGGTAAAGGAATAAGCAACTGAAAATGGAATCCCATCATGGAAAGCATCAGACTTCCTTAACTGTAGGCATCACTACTATCTGCGTAGTATATGTGTAAATTTTTTTTTAAATTAACACCATGGCCTGATCTCTCAAGTGTTTGTTTTCTTATCTACTCAAGCACTGTCAAAATCTGGAGACACAACGAGCTCTGCTTTACATATTTTGATCCTGGGTCTGCTGTTTGCCTATAGTATAAACTTCATTGATGATACTGGCTTTGAGAATTGCCATTAGACTGCCCCACCCTAGAGCAGCAATTCCTTCTGAATCTGAGCTGAAACAACCCTTTCTGCATGCAGAACAGGACTTGTGTAAAAATATTTTGGTCATGGTATGTTTCAGCTGGCTCAGCTGCAGCATGTTAGTGGGAAAAGGGAATGTTAGCAGACTAAAGTCAGGTTCCATAATTAAAGTTTCCAAATATTTGGAATAGAATAATGTGAAATCTCTTAGAGCAGTACCCCTACCACCTCCTATTCCAGTGTCTGATTGAGCTGGCAGGGGGTATGGAGCAGGTGTTTGCTCCTCACTCCAGGAGGCACCATGTTCCAGCAAGTCCCTACCATTCTCAGAGCTGTGGAACAAACCTTCACAACCCCGGGCAGAGACCCAGCACTAGCCCAGGCAGCACAACATACTCACAGCATACGCCCTTTTACCCCCTCAGTTATGGCAATGGGGTTATGAATTCCAGACAACCCAACACACTCACAATTATTTGCCCACAAGAATTTTAAAAATAGCAGAGAAAACTAGAAGAAACAGTGTGGTTTTTTCCCCCCAACCCAGTAGCCTAATTTATATGCAGAACACAGTCAACAAGCCTACATTATGCAAAATAATAGCACATATTAAATTCAAAGTTTGGAGGCTCTGTAGGTCTTGTGTACACATATTTCCTCCTGTATATTTAAGTTAACTCTAAACAGGAATGATTTCTTTATTAGTAACATAACTAGTGTTGTTTGAAACACATCTTTTTCCCGCACGGTGAAATATTTCTAATACACAATTCAGTGGGATTTGTCTATATTGAGCTTTTAAAGGAACCCTCATCATTTAAGGATGCAGAGCCCAAAAGCTGTTCAGGAGGAGATTAGATTGCCTGACAAAGGGTCTTTGCATAGTTTTTTTCAGAAAAGTAGTATCCAACAGCAAATGCCAGGTGCTGTTTCTAATACACAGCAGATATGGTACAACATGATTTTCACCTACATTTTTAATCATGCACCGTTTTTGTGGTTTACCCTGAAGGAAGGCTTTTGTGCAGCTACCAGAGAACCTGGCCCAGCATACTGTCAAGTATCCATTCTTACACCCTCTTTTCTACAAATAAATTCACCAGAAAAAAAGACAGTACAGTCTGCTACAAGTATAGGTCTGATATGGCTGCATGTTCACATAGCCCTTAGTACCTGGAACAGGAAAAAGGAATCCTGGAGAAAGGTCTATTTTGCAATAGTTGAGGCAGTTCCTGCTGCTGTCTATAGAGACAGTTGTCTCTATAATACAGACTCTGTTGAATAATATGGTAAAAGAAGAAGGTGAAAGCTCCTTACTAGAACAAATGAAAGGAGAATATTTTGTCTAGTTAATTACTTTTTGTAATTCAGAGGCTGCTATTCAGATACTCTAGTAGTGATGGAGTTAAATATGCAAGATCCAAACACTAGGAATAACAGATATTAATATACCTGAGTCTATTTACAATGTTATCACACCTCTGCTTTTGCAATTTTGCTGATGTCTTGTCTAAGATATTCAAGCTCTGCATTGGCACTGACCTATCTCATTTTTCTATTTTCCATTTTTCAGTAATGGGTACATTCTGTACCTGGAAGACTTCCATTATAATAATGGTTAATTATTAATATGTAGCTTAAGCAATGACATGAAATAAAGCTAATATTTTCCTGCCTTCAGAAGATAAAAATACTTTTGTTGGAATTTAACAGCTAGTAAATTGTTCTGTAAAAATATAACTCTGCAGCAATTTTCATTTTATGCGTACAAGTTACTGAGAAAGAAATCCTGGCCTTGTTGACACATAAACTGAAATTCCCACTGAATTCAAGGGGACTAGGATTTGGTCACACAATTTTACAAAGTAGTGATTTACACACCCACTCATGCATTCAACAATCAGATTTTGCATCTCAATAAACAAGGTAAATAGGGAAATCCAACTGGTACCGACCTAGTTTCCAGGAAAACGAAACAAATCAAATCAGCAAGCAAAGGGGAAGTAAGTAGAAAACCAGGAGAGAGAGAGAAGAGGAAAGGCAGATGTTCTGTATAATAGTGGGCTAAGTTCTGGCTTGTAAGTATTGCTACATCAAATACATTTATACTTTACCTTCAGGTATTGTGTGCCCTAATTTGCTGCTCCAGACATCTGCTCAGACTGCTACACTCAGGCACCCTACAAGCACCAGGGACCTCACAGCCAGAGTATTCCACCAGGCTATGAAAACCTTGGATTCTCTATCTTTACCTACAGTGCACATTTCCCACCCTACTGACATGAGGTACTTCTTCCCCCTACGGCAGGTCTTCACATTTCTTCCTGTGAGTTGATTAGATATTCCCTGTACTAGAAAAAAAAGCCAAAAATACCATATTCTGGAGTATAATACATTCATAAAGGAAACACCAATCTGTACACTTAGGTAATTAGTTTATGTTAATTGAAACAACTTCCTCACATAAAAAGCCATACAACTTCCATACATTGAAAAACCAACTGCTTGGAAGTTCCCTTATGGTTAGAGAACTTGCCAGGGACAGAAGACTGGGATTCAGAGAATCCACATACCCACCAGAGAGGTGTCAGGCCACATTATTTCCATGAGTATTTATATCAGTTTAAAACAGGCATAACGAATGATCCCAAATATTTTTTTGGCCTTAGCTTCTGCTTACCTACTTCCTTGCAGCTGAGCTGTAATATCACTACAGCTCCAGGTATGAGAGAACAAGCATGGTAGAAACAGACTGCATGGGATAATTACACAATTTAATATATAAACACCTGTAATATTCTAGAATTGCCTGTTTCGTATCTAGCTAGAATTAAAATAAATAGAAAGAATCTGTCCCCATAACCTATTATTTTTTAAAACAATTTTCAAAAGAGATTTTATTCCAGTTAAAATAAAATAAACACCATATATTTTAGTACCTAGAATCCTGGCATATCAAACAAAATATGTTAATTGCTAAAAATCAACCATCATATTTCATTCTAGATCATTGAGTATAAATGGTTACCCAGCTTTTTTCCAGTATAAGATTAGATTTTTTCTCTTCTATTAAGCACAGTTAATATTTGCATGCACACATGCAAATGAGCATATCAACTTTTAGCAGTACAGTTAATAAGACCACCTTCAAAGACATCACCTGCAATGTCTAAACCCATCCCAGAAGGCCCTACAGCTTTCACTGTTGTGTTCCAGGTTGTAGATTACATACTGCTTTGCCTTCTTATGACCTGGTGACTTGCTCATTCATTCTTCTGAGTCCTTAGAGAATAACTTATTCCCAGCACTTCTAGGGAATAGGAACAAAGACCATTTTTCCAAACAGCAATTCAGTAGACACCCATCTATACCTCTACCTCTAAACTTTCCTTGAGTCATTTTCTAAACATTTGGCAATAAATTCTTCCATTTTGTCTTCCTTCCTCTACTAGCTATAACATCTATTTGAGCATTTATTCCACTCCTTTCTCCACCACAGATACACACACCCCCCCACATCTCCACTCTCAGAGGTAATCCCCACTTTACAGTGGTTATTTAATGGATTTCACTGTGGAAAAACATCTGTGTTCAGTTCCAGGGAGCCTGGAGATTACAGGTGAAATGTTAGCAAAGTGCTTGCCAGAACTCAAAATAGATGCAGCAAACTAGCAGAATTTACAGACAAAAGGCAGTTTATGTTGCTTTCCAAAGGAACTGTAGGATTAAGCTTTCAACAGGTGGGTCTTTAGGCCACTACTCTAAATGAAATTAATTGTCATTTTTGCACTTTTGTACCATCAAAGACTTGCCACTGTTTTCCAGCTTTACTCTCTCTTTTTGATTCTGAGAGACAATCTTCACGAAACCTCTGGGCAACTTATTCTACACCATCAAACCCAGGCTCAGGACTGCCTCTGTTCTCTTGTGGCCTGGTAGAGAGACCAATAATGAGCACATGAACAGCTAGAACCTGAAAAGTTCACGCTTGAGGTCCTGCCAGCCACAGAAACTAGGAACTGTTTACCATCTGACTTTTCCTGTAAACAGCTAAAACCTTTGAAAGAATACACTGGGTCATTTTCTAGGAACTAAAAGTATGTGTTTCCCAAGGCTGTTGAGGGGATTCTTCCTCCTCTCTTTCCTATCAGAAATCATGAAATTAAACATAATTAATAACAATAATAACCACTAATTTCATTGTTCCTCCATGAGCCAGCATTAAAAAATTCTTAGATAAATGAATCTTGCCTAGAAAATTCCAGAGTTTCTGAGGCAGGGTATGCTTGTCTCCATCTAGAAAGCAAAAAGGCAGTGGAGGAAAGGGGAATTATGGGATTTAGGGAAGAGAGCTACATGCTGTCCCTCTTCCCATGCCCTTTCCTAAGCATCACCTCTGGGCTGTCACAGTCTTGGGCAGGATATTAACCAGATGAAAAAATCAGGTTAACTGAAGGACACATTTGTGTTTCTATATTGGCTCTAGAGTACAATGCCTGAGCATCTCAGATTTTTTAAGTTATTTGCACCTTTTTTGAAAGGAGGTGCTATTCCTCCATTTTTACAAAGAACTGAGAGAAAGGGAGGGTAAAGATTACTTGAAAGTTGCCCCAAAGGTTTGTTGCAGACCAGGATCCACACCCCAGAGTCCTAACCTACAGCTGCTGTAAAAGACTTCCTCCTCAATCGTGTCCTTTCCTTGTATCAAGTAAGATATATTTCTAACAGAAGACAATAAAATGCAAGGCAAAATTAATCATATATTGTGTCAAGGAAGAGCATGAGGTGTCAGTCTCTCCATACTTTAATTTTTACCGTTTTCTAAAAGCAGAAAGCATCAAATTTGAGAGGATGAGGAAAGGGACAAGGAAGGGAGTCTGCAACCTCTCCAAAACCTTCATGGGTATGCTTGTTCTGTAAACAACTAATATCTGTGAATTCTTTGAAAACTTATATTTCACTTCTGTCCTCCTATACTATGACAATCTAAGTTGTTCTAGTTCAAGGGATAGACAGCAGTATTTATCACAGTTCGCTGTAGCAGACCTTAAATGCTTTGCCTTAACATCAACTCTAAGAACTGTGCCATTTGCAGAAATTTGCTCTTGACATGGTTTCTTTAGCAGCACTCCATTACTTTTGCACCTCCATTTCAGAAAAGCCTTACCCTCCAGTCTGAAGTAAAGCCAGAAAGAATACTCTTTTTACTTCTAATTTGGCCTCCTTTTCAAAGGGCATTACAGTATGGCCCAACCATGGGGTCATGGTCAGTTTTGTAACAAAAACTGCATTTCCATCTAATGACCAGTGCATTTTAGCTCCACAGCCAGTTAAGGTGCACAGGGAGAATATTTTTTAAAACCCTTGCATTCTTTGTCAGAGAAATTGGAAGAGAGCACACTCACTTAAGAACCATTAACATGCACTTAAAGACCACCAGCACTTTTCTCTGATTGCTGATGCAAGAAAATAATAAAGACATAATTGTCTTAATCAATCATAGGATGACCATCAGCCAGCAGTATAATATTGGCATAGAAAAAGGTGAATATTTACACTGTGTGGCAGATAGTACTGATAATACCTCATGTCAAATTATGTAGAGAATTTAGCATCAGCTGCAACTGAAATGGTAACAAATTGAGAGAAGGGCTACTCTATATACTTAAGGAATGAGATATGGCAAAATAAAGGTTAAGAAAAAATATAATTTTGTTCCATAAATATATCATAAAGGTAAACATGAAAAGTAAAAGTAACTCCTTAGTACAAACAGAAATTTCTATCCCAGTAGAGATATAAATACATCTGACCATGAATAAATTAAGGATAGAGATCAGACAAAATATTTTAAATGACCAGCATTAGAGGTTGGTTCTATAGTATCTTTCTAAAAGGCACAATGCAATTTATCAGTTTTAGGAAATGATTAAAGTTTTAATAAATTATTAATTTATTAAAAGAATTTATATGATGTGTCTCCCTGTGATAGAAAGGCACAGACTTGATGAAGTTATTTTCCTACGACAGCCTTATCATTAAAGTAGCTGGATCCTGCCTGGAGGAGTGGATTCAGTCCGCTGCTGTCAGGGGATTCCTTTGGGTTGTGACGTGAGACATATTAACAAAGTATTTTTTACAAATGCTCACATATTGCATTCACAAATTTCTTCTTCATTTTAGGAGGCCCAGTCTAGAGCTTCTGTCTTCTAGTTTGAGATTGTGAGGTGCAATTACAGCTGCAATTGAAGTGACTAGGAGCTAGGCTTTGAACACAAAATGCCTTCCAATCCTAAGTAGCCAGAAAATATAGGCACTAATTATCTCAAGGGGGGTATCCAAAATAAGTGGTTGTATCTAGCTTCATACCTAGGCATCCAAGCTCCACATTACTACAGTGGAGATTAACCTGAACACCTCAAAAAATGATCTGCAACACAAGAAGAATTTTTGTGCAGGGCACATGAAAGGTGATGGTTAGAAAAAGCCTAGGAGAAAAAATGAATAATGTGGATATGAGAACAGACTTTGCACAGCATGTACTGAACAGGCTTGGGTCTGAACATCAACTAGCAAAGCGAAAAAAATAACTGTTGAATTGCTGTTCTTTCAGTGTTCACAACTCCTCTGTGCTCTGAACAAGGCAGAATCCAGGGGGAAACCCAGTGTGTGATCATGTAATTAAAGACTATATAGTGATGATGATTAAATACTAACATGAATGAGCCGGCTGCTGTTACTGTGTAAGGGTGGATGCAAATTATTTTTCTTTTCAAAATCTGCCTTGACTAACTGGGGAGAAGAACGGGAAACACAAGTTCTTTCTCTTCTGTACTACACAAGGCTTTGATTTCCCTTTGTAACTCTTAACGCTCCCTTCTCTTTTACTGTCCTTGAATATCTAATCTTTCTGTTTTTGAGAAATAATGCCTTCAAGAAGTGTAGCTCAAACTTTATCTTTTAATTGTGTGTGCTCAGCCTTAACAAGGTAAGAAAGAAAGGGATTAGTATACTAAGAGTAAGAGGTTAGTATCCTGTGAGAAAGGGGTTAGTATACTGTGAACACTCTTGCACTTACCAAATACCTGTGAAGGAATAGTGCTATCATTTCTTCTCTTTAATCTTTATTAAAAAAAATAGAAATAAATCTATATAAAAGTCATTTTCACAGCATGACATTCAAAGGATTTTAGTTGGCAACTGAGTTGCCTGCAGGCTTGAAAAACTGCGTATGGGGGTTTATTTCATTTACAAATTTAATTATTTAAGAAATAGTGTATATGTCTGAGAATATGATGTGTTTGGGCTGAGGAAGGAAAAATCTCTCTGAAAAGTGTATCTCATTTAACACAATTGATTACAGGAGTGAAGAAAGATGCAGCATGGAGCCCTTTTGTCAACAAGAACAACAACACACATAAAAACACACAGACATACACACACAGGGTCAGAATTAGGGCAGTTAATCTTTCTACACCTACTGCAGTGCACTCATTTATTTTAAATGTCTCATTTGGACATCAGTTCAAATTTGAGTGAAGAAATAATGGTCTTACTGTCAGAGATGCTGAACACAGGATTCTTGGTGAACTCAGTGCCAGCTCTCGATGTTTTGTACGCCAACTCACTGATTTCATGCATGCAGGATTCACTTGGAGAAACACATACATTATTTTGTGTTCGTTTAGTTAATTTGGAAGATAATGATATACTGTTTTGTTTTGCCATATAGATCTGCTTTTAAAAAAATCAATTCCACCCCAATGTTCAGTGTATCAATCTGTTTTTCAATAGAGTTGTCCAAACAGGCTTCTCAGTGACAGCTGAACATATTTCCAATGTTTATTTATATTTTGTGGTGTGAATTAGCCTTTGACAATGTAAAGGTTTTTTCAAGAAAAATTCTTCTGTCATAGAATTTTTTTGGGTTTTAATTAAAAATCCATTTCAAGCACTTAGTTCAATCTGAGCCAGGAGAAAATGAATGCAGAAAGAATACAGCAAAAAAAGCATACAGCAAACTTGAACCAAAAAAAGCTGACAACCCTCTTCTTAACTGTACCAAAATGGCAAAGGGCACAAAGGTTTACTCCACAGAGTGAGCTGCAAGAAATAAAAGCATTTGCACTTTGGCAGGAGGATACAGGGGACATGGATCAGGAAAGGAATATATGATCAGAGGCCACAGAATGGGTGGATCTTTCAAACAATCAGAGGAATCTGTGCTTTGGATGTTGGTGCTGCACCATAATTGAGGGTGCAGACTGATTATTAGCATTAATTTTTCACTGTTCACATAAAAAACAAAGCCTAGTGATAAAATCCAAAAGTTCAAACCAATCTAATGATATTTCCGTTGTACCCACATAGAAGAGACAAGGTGAGTGTGAGAGAGCAGGGAAGTGCAAGGCAAAGATATTGGCTCCAAACCTCAGCACCCTTCACAGAGATTGCTCCTGGCTGGTCTCTTTTATTTTCTCCTCAGTACATGAGAAAAAGACAGCTAATGTAAACAGCAAGTACAAAGACAGTGACCAGAATAGCAATTCATCAGATACAAGCCAAGTTGTGAGGTGGCAATTAAGTTCATCCCACTAGTTTATATCTCATAACACAGGAAAATTAAACTCTTTTTCTTTGCTTTCCCTCCTTTGCCTTTGTCTACTCATTTGTCTTGCACCTTGTTCCTTGAGATGTTTTTCTTTTGCAATCACAAATATGCTTCCACTACTTCCCATTCCAGAGCACCTGGGGAAGATAAAGATATCTGTGCTACAAATTGACAAATCTGTCTGTTCAGTGAGCACTGCTACTGCCCGGTGAGCTGGGGTAATAAATCATTTTAGCAGATGAATTTGTCATCCAATACAGTAACAGTATAAGAACAGCAGAGGTAAGAAGCCTCCAGGCAAAGGAATAGTAGCAAACCCTAAATTAAAATCTAAAAGGGGAAATTGCAACAATAAGGAGGATATTAGGAAAAAAAATAAAATTTAAAGAGTATGTAATCAGTATAATCCATTAATGTGGTATGGCTGCAATTAAACTGACCCACATATTTTGGCTCATTCTAACCATTTATACTTGAAATGAGCTGAAGTGAAATCTATGTTGGGAGTTTAATTCACTTGCTTCCCCTCTCTACCATTTGATGGGCAGGTGTCAATACTTGTTTCTACCTCCATGAGTTTAGTCGGTGTGAAATACTTCTGAGAGCTGGTCAATTTTGTGTTGACACTTGTAAAGTGATTGGCTGATGCTCTGAACCACAGCAAAACTCTGGTTAGTGTTCCCAGTGCTGGCTTGGCTTCACTTCAGCCTTATGACAAGTGGGTCAGACCCAGCTGGGCCCCCACACTGTGCTCTGCCCTGTGTGCCCCATATGATGGACTGCTAAGGGCAGCTGCTTTTAGAGATGATATTTCTCATACGTGGTTTCAGAGGAGCTCTGTGGCTAATGCTGTCCACTGCTTACCAATTTGCTGCAGAGCAGCAGCCAGACACTCCAAATGAAAGAGGGTGTCAAATATATAAAATTATGCACAATGAAAACTCCTGTAAACCCAAGCCCACAGAGCAAAGGATTACAGTGGGTTTGCTATAGTTACTTAGCCAAACAAGGAAAAGAGCAATACAATATATATTGTCCATATTGTCCATATTGTCTAAAATTAAGAAGACAGGAAAGCAGTGGTGAAAGCTGTAAATGGATAAATCCCATCAGAAAACATGCAATTGTCATAGCTCCCTTCAAGGATCAAAGTCTGATTGGTATTGACAAAAAGAAAACCCTCCCAACTATCCAATCCTACTGCAGGAAACAGAGCTAAATTATTTTTGTGTTAGTCACCACTGGAAAAGCCATAGTCAGAACACAGTATATACAAGAAAAGCCTTATAGAAGGAAGAAAAAATAAAAAGCCTTTCTCTGCACAGACAGTGTGATATCAAGTCTACAACACAACTGTCTGGTGATCTGCTTCAGACTTCAATTCCTGTGACAAGCCTCAGCTGTAAAACTGCTCCAGAGGTGTTGCAACAAAGAGACACCACAAATGTCCATCAATATGCAAACATCCATGCAAATGCGCTTGTCATCAAGACTGCCTGTACTAGTATGACAAAACAAAAATGTGCATGGCAAACACACAGGGAGGGAGCTGCTGACACCGTGGAAATGAAATCTCTGCCTCTTGAGGATGGGGATACACCATGTAAGATGCACAGTGTGATTTTACAGCAGGGATTTTTCCTTAATGAGTGCATGGTCAGCCGTGACACCATGGGCTCACACAGGATGATGCATGAGGGGCTGTTACTCTAAACTGCCTGACAGGCCTGATAATTAGCAACCCAGATTAATTTACAGTACCCTCTTTAGGCAGCCTTGAAGGAGAAACAGCGACAGCTGCTGTAATTAACAGAATTCCTTGTAATAAATTTATTGAATTGGTCTTTGATATTTTCAGAAGTAGACTACAATTTAACCAATACAGGATTATTACACAGATTATGCCTTTAAAGCGAACTTTAAAGTCAAGGTGAATGTTGATTTAACTAAACACAGAAATATATCTATATATGTGACTATGACAGAATCAGACATTTTGAGGTTTTTTCTGAAGCACCTTGTGCTTCTAGGGAGGGTAGGGAAACAAAACGAAACAAAAAACAAACAAACAAACAAAAAACCCACCAAAACAAAAAACCCCAAATATTAAATCCCAAGAATGTCTGTCTAGAAATAAAAGTTATCCTTGCACACAAGACCACACACAACCTCTATTCAATCCATGCATACTTGCAGACAGCCATAGTGTTAAAATACAACTGAATTAGCTTATGCTTGTCATCTAGAATAAGGGGACATATTTGAGGTCTTTACACCCTGCTGCACACCTGGTTATTTAGCACAGCTCAGGGACACAGGACTAAGCAAGATACATCCTTGGATCCTGAAACTCTGATTGCAGATGTCCAATAAGCACAGAGCAACTTCAAGAGTCAAAGCATGTCATGTGAGCCCCACATGTCACTGCACAAGTGCTTCCACCTGATGTGAATATGTGTAAAATACACCTCCCTGCAGGCCTGCTGGTTGCTGTCAGCTAGTCCAGAGTAGTTCATTACATCTCAGAATCTCAGTCACGGGTCTCAGCCCAAAGCACTGGCCTAGACTGCTGCTTCTGCTGTGAGGCAATTTCATATGTGCATATCCAAGCAAGTTTTAATCTGCTCACTGGGTAGCACCAGCAGCTAATGCAAGAAATTAGGTAACCTAGTAAGTTCTGCAGCTAGATCCAGACCAGCCTTTCAGCTGAGCAGTTTACAGTGCTTAACCTCACTGTTTCTGACCCCACCTCATATGCTGTAGTCATCAAAGTAAGAGCAGTACAGGTAAATCCTCAGCTTCTGTGATAAAGCAATAAATGAGCTTTGTCCCATTTTATTTAAATGCTTTGAGACCCACAAAATCTGGAAAGTATCCTATGCTATTGCTCAAGATTACTTCTCTGACAATGAAATTCTGGCTCTCCTATCATCAAAGCACTAAAATACACTATAGCTCAGCAACACAGATGAGAAACACAGCTGTAAAAGAAATATACAAACAGTATTTGAACTGCTTGGAGGAAAAAACCTAAAGTCACTGGCCTCTTTCCATCACTAAAATGCACTGAAATATTTTCTGCACAGCCTCTACCATATTATAGCACTAAAAGATATAACTAAAAAAAAGCCTAGGGAAAATCACCAAAACTGCTTTTAGGCTATATAAATGAGCAATAGAATAATTTCCTAAAATGATTACCTGCTAATGATAGCTTTGAGGTTATAAAACACAAAGTCAGTGCCAGATCAGACTCTGGAATAACATGATAATTTCTTCTCTACCTAGGTAACTGGAACAATCACACCATTTATGATAACGACAATATAAACAACCTTATGTCTCCAGACTAAATACTCCCTGTAGTTAGAAATGGGGGAGGGAAGGGTTTATTCCACTTGCTGAAATGCTGAAAATATATGCAAGGTACATCTGTGCTCTTGATCCTACCTATCTAAAAAACAACATGCAACAGTTTATGTGATATTGACAGATACTAGACCACATCACTGCATAATCATGTGATGATCAGATTTGTGTCCCACTTTGGAATTCATGAGGGTAGACAGCTGTGGGCCTCCCTAACTTCCAAGAGTTGCATATGCATAAAAGATAATCACAGCTTTCATTTATATTTTTACAAAGTTTCTATCCAATTTTCTGTCAGAGATAACCTTGAAAATGTAAAGGAAATAAAAATGATAGACAGATTGCTAGGCTTGAAAGGATTGAGAGCTATATTCAGTTTCAACAGAAGGCTGGAAGTGAGAAACCCTAAGAACACACACATGCATCCAAAGAACTCGATTAAATTTGATTTATATCAAAAACCCATGCACAAAAAAACCCCAGCTCTCCTTTCAGATTATCTAAGAAAGCAAAGCAAGGAGATTTTTATCCTTCTGAAAAGAAGAAACTGCACCTATGACTAGTTGGAAAACAAGTGATCTGTGTCTCAAAGCAATGAGGAGGGTACGTAGCAATCTTATTTTAGCCAGAAAAGACTAGACAAGAGGCTGTCTTGCAGGCCCCTCCCAGTCTCAATTACTATACTGTTTCTCATGGCTTATCTCCCTTCTCCTTGAAGAGTTGCCCTATTTTCTTGACATCACCCAGCTTGAAAAATATTTCCCTTTTGTCTTCATATTTATGTGTCAGGGAGAAAATTGGAGAGAGTGACAGAGAGCTATCTTCAAGTACATAAAGTGATGTTATAAAAAGAACAGGAATCAATTATTCCCCTTAATTAATGAGGACAGAAGAGGAAGTAATGAACTTAAGCAGCATCAAGGGAAATTTAGGTCAAATACAGTTACTGCATGAAGTTTCACAGAGTAAGAAGAGTTAGGCAAATGAACCGACCGCCAAGGGAAGTTAAAGAGTTCTCAGCTGCAGTACAGAGCCAAGGTTACAAATTTCCCTGGAGGACAACTGAGCAAAAATGAAGCTCTTCCTATTCCCCCAATGGGAGAAGGGCCAAGACATTAAACTCAAAGCTCCTCTTTGAACATTCACACTTCTCCATCCCTCTGTTGTTCTTGTCTCCTCCTTATCAACATCTCCCCCTGTATTTTCATGTTGTGTGAAATGTTCTTCATTGGACAGGGCATACTCTTTCTATGGTCCACAGGACTACTATATCTCTTATATATATAATATGCTCATATGTACTTTATATTTTTATCTTTTTTTAATCAAACATAATTCTTTTCCAAGCCTCATGGGTTTCTGTCATCAGCACTTCTAATAGCAAAAACATCCAAGAATTTTTATGGTGGAGATCTCTCATTCTTTCCATGCCTAGGCAGTATGCAGCATTTTTGTGGTTTCTGAAATTAACTGAGAATTAAGTCAGTTTTGAGTTCCAAATGAATTTTCACAGCTCTAAAGTCTGTACACACAATCAGTGAGGTACTGATTACTCCTAAGCAGCTTACTGTCCAAACAGACAGGTCAGTGAAGACAAAGAAGCACAGAGTGATGGTGTAAATTGAAGGAATTACAGCAGTGCAATAACAATAGGACATATTACCATCTCAATTAAGTGTCTGCATCATTAGAACACAGCAAACTAGTGGAGAGAGCAAAGATTCTTGTACCCTGCTCGCTTCCTCTCTGAAAACTGCAGGTCTAAATAGCAAAGACAAAATACACTCACCACTTTGGGTTTATCTACTGCATAGTTACACAGCTATGATTGCAGATATTTGCCTGCTGTAGCTTTAATTTAGTTAAAGAAAAGGGCTAGTTAAAGACCAGGGGTGGAATCCACAAACCCTAAGACATACCTATATTAACATATTCCACAATGAAAATATCACTGACTCATTTCACCACTACTGTTGACATTGTCATCTAGGTTAGGTATCCATCATCCCATCCACAATGACATTCTGCACTCAATTATAGCCTAGATAAGCATACATAGATATAACCATATCTTAACTTTATTAACACAATAGTCCAAGCCTAATAGTTGGAAGACCATAGAATTCTGTCACAGTTGCCAATCTCACTATGCTTTTCCAAAACTGAAACTGAAATTCTGAATTTATCCAACTACAGGACTCCTGTGAATAAATATATTTCTTTTTTAGAACAGACTTCTATGAAACAGAACTTTACTTCATGCAAACAAGAGTCTAAGCTTCTGTTCCAAGAATGGGCAAATAAGGATATCAAAGCAGTCATTGTAATCTTTCTTCTGCTTGTCCAAATTAGGCTTTCAATCAAAATCCCTGAAAATTCCAAATTCAATAGGAGGGCTTCATCAGACAGAAACTCAACTCCATCTTATGCATTTAGAAAGAAAATATATGAATCAAGTATGTGAGTCAAGGCCTGATTGAAGTCCCCATTGATAGGAAGACTTTTCCAGTGTCCATATTAACATTTGGAAAATCTAGCTTAAGAAAATAAAACTTAGACAGCCATCCAGAAGCTCGGCACTTTGCAGTCAGGGAAGAGATTAGAAAGGATCTGCACCAAGTGACATCATGTTATCTGTTCATATTATCATTGTGGAAAAGGGAAAAGAGCTTTGAAAATAGGAAGAAAGAATGGGAAATTTAAAGTAAATCTAAGAAGAAGGCAATGATAGGCAAAAGAGAGAACACAGGCAGAGTGTGAACAGACATGAAAGAAGATTCTCCACAAAAAAAAAAGAAGGTGCACAGAGAATTTAAAACTGAAATCAGAAGACTGAGCAGAGAAGTACCAACAGGTACTGGAGAAAATTCATGCTGACAGCAACAGGTCTCTCTGGCACAAAGGAGAAGCAATACCTTGTGAAAAGCCAATTTAGGCATCAGAAAGTGGCAGAAAGCAATTCCAAAATGCAGGTGAAGGCAAGAGCATCTGGACTGGTCCAGTCACTGTAGTATGGGCTGTGCTGCAGAGACCAAAATCCAAGTCAATTTCTATGCCAGTTACTGCTTTCCTAGAAAAAAAAGGGGAAATCTGTAAAGGAAGATCACTGAATTTGTGAAAACAGAAGAAATTTCTATGTCTGGGAAAATTGTAAGCAATGGTAAAAAGCTGCCACCAAGCTAGAAATATTTTAATTGAATCAGAGTGAATTTGTGTTAAAACACATTACATAAAAAATATTCCAGGGTCAAACGCTGCACTGGAAAATTAGGATATCTGGAAACTTTAGTGTCTTCTGAGTTGTGTGACATTTTTTTCTTGTGTGACTTATATTAATTTTAAACGACTTTTCAGGATGTTTGTCTCTGGCAGCAACAACTAGTGTCATGGAAATGATTATGAGGAAAAATAATAGATGTAACTCCCACTTGTGAATAGTAACTTCTTTGAAGAAAAATTTAAAAGGATACTTTTATGCAAATATTCTCAACACTTAACTTGTGATCTGTACCAGAAGTTTTATTTCAAGATTCTGAGCAATGTAACACAGCAGATGTGCCCAGTTTGCTTTGAGACCCTCAGGCTGGCTGCCAGGCATGGTACAGCTCGGGGAGTGTGGGGTTAACCAGCTCTGCAAAAAAGGCAGAGGATTTGCTCCCAGTCAGGACACTGAGCTGACACGGCAACATTTCTATTACTGGATCCAGCTCATTCAAAGCTAGGTAAGCTGGGGTGTCTCTGCGTGGTTTAAAGGTAATCAAAGTATTAGTTTGCCGAAGGAAAAATATTCTATGAAGTTTTGAAAGGAGGCAGCAAGAATATTTCTACATTTGACTTGCAGCTTAGTTCCTTTCCCTGCTATGCAGAAAAAATGGCATTTGAAAATCCAAATTTGAAGGCTTATTTTTTAAACTCTTATTGCAGGAGAGTGATAACTAGCTCCTTTAAACTCATGGAGCTATATGTATAGCTGAAAATACTTCTATATATTAGATATAATAATACTTATTATAGATATTTTTAAATATATGTTTCTTCGTAGCTTTGCTTCCTCTATACTTAAAATAATCAGTTCATTCTGCTGTTTTAAGGCCCTCATGTCTAAAAATTCCTCTCAGCATTCCATGCTGTTGTTTTTTAATAGACTCTACAATACGTTTTGTCTTCCTTTCACTTGCTTTCTGTCATATGTTGGTGTAAATAACAGCAACAAAACCAAACAGTTACAATCATTCTCACTACTTGAATTAAAAGTATTTATTGCAAAACATATGGTTCATCTGCCTCAGAAACAAAACTGCACAGCTTTTCAAACCATAAATTAACATCAGCATCATTCCAGCACAATGAGCTGAAGTTTTCATACATGTAATCTTACCACTTCAAGCAGTTTCTAACTTACTGAAAGAGTAAATCTAAATTTCACAGCAGTTTCAAAACCTGGTGATAATAAAAGATCAAACCTTTTGGTTTCTTTTTTATTTGCATATTGTTCTTTTGGTGGAGGCGTTTTTTTCTCTCATTCAGCAAGCTTAGGTCATAACTGCCTAGTGTTGATTTTGACTCCTGTTTGGCTATCACAATTTATTGTATGGGAAATAAAATTCTTAGTAAAGCAACATTCATCCTTCTAAGCTGGAAAGCATGTTGTCTGTCCTGCCTTCAATGAGCTTGCTACAAAATCTAAATCTGTGCAGAAATGCAAAAGGAAGGAAAATATCAAAAGACATCTGGGTTATAAACACCAATCAGACTTTAAACCTGAGGTTTAAAATTCTAGTTTCAAAATTCACAGTTTTTTCTAAGAACATTGTTAAATATTTAAAATGCAATTTGTTCTACCATCGGATCAGAAAAGGGCAACAAAGCATTTTATCAGGCAATAGAGCTCCCATTAATATTTTTTCCTCTGATTTTAAAAACATATTTTGTATCACTCAATGCATGGAGAAACAGTGATAGAAAGTGCTGTCACTCTGCCAAAAGCACATACAGAACAAGACAAGTGAGAGCAATTAAATTTCTGATCAGGATAATAATTTAACTGCAGATCTAGAGACTATAATCATCTGGAACATTTGAGCAGCATAAAATATTACAAGGACTATGTTCCATAAATTATCATACACAACTTGTCACCTGAAGGTACTTCACCTGAAGGGGTGTAGCATTTTCCTACCACTCTAGAGATGCTATTTCCTCTAACAACAAAGGCCTCAAGAAATAGAAGGTCACAGAGCATATAAAGAACTATTTGTGTATCTACTCAGAGCAATACAGAGAGAATTCCCAAATGCAGGGTCATCATTCCGCTAGCTTCCTTTGGCAGGGTAGTGCCTTTATTGCCAAGACACTTGATTTATCATGAAAGGTAAAAAATAACCTGATGCTTTGAGTAATCCCTTGTCCCATTCATGTACAAGTGGACTGGATGTTTGTCTCCTCACAATACACTGAATTTCAGCACGATGCAGATAAGGTAAGGTTGATGTCCCATATTCAGTCACTGGACAATGCCATGCCCCTAACATCTCAAAGATTCAGCATAGTATTCAAAAACACCAACAAAAGACCAGTCCTTGAGAATTAAAGGCACCTTTTTATTGACATTTCAGTACAACACAGGCCTTGCTGCTTGCTTAGAAAAAAGAGGTAAGTGATGATTTCTTCAGCTGAAAGAGAAAAAACATGGCTACTTGCTAATGCATCAGGTGCAGCTGCTTTATCACAGCCATTCTGAGGCAAATAATTTGGGGTGACATTCATCTCAGTTCATTTTGGCAGTCTAAAAAGTCAGGAGTGTAATCTAATCTATTCATTTAGCTCCACTTGAAAGTCAGTGAAGAAAGCCAGATGCCTCCAGCAGACAAGCCCTCAGTGCATCCTAAAGCAGTTAGATGGATTGTCCTCCACTAGCAAAGGAGAGACACATCATCTGTTCAGCCTCAACATCTTTTAAATTGCTAGAGATAGGCAAGATGAATCCAAATGTCTGAAGGACGTTTGTCAAGTTATTTATACCCCATGCTCTCAAAGAAGTTTTACTTACTGAAGCTTTATTTTCTGATCTTAGAGAAACAAAGGGAGCTTAGGGAGTCAAATTTGTTTTTAAAGCTCACACACGCTGACTTTATACATTGACTGTCCACCTGACAGATGTGGCCAGTTGCAAGAGCATGTAACAAGGATAAGATTGCAGGACTCTGCAGTGATTTTCACATCTGAAAGCACTTTGGTTGCATATGGTGGCAGGAAGTGGTAAACTACCCTCAGGCTTGTCACAGCCCACTCCAGCAGGGAAGAGAAATGTGAAAGCTTCAGAAGTGCAGTCCAGGGAGTTTCTGAGCAGCCTGTTAGCACAGTTCAGCAGTGGTGAGTAGTGCTCTGCTGCTTGGAATCATCAGGACATGCAGTTGGTTTCATATAAGTTTCAAAGGACAGTCTCAAACACAAGTTTCTTGTGTAAAACAGTGCTGCTGCAACAATGGGGACACCTCACAATTTGAACTTGAGAGCTGTGGGGTTTTGGTGGGAGATCTTACTGATCTGAGAAAAACTGGTTATCCCTTATGTTGATCTATTGCATGGAACAACTTTTCCAAGTAAATAGCTTTTTTTAAGCTTGGCTATTTCCACTTCTGCAAAGCACTTCCACCAACTTTGTGTGGACAAGACTTCCATCATATTTTGCCAAAAGTGTGATGTTTTTCTGCTGTATTATACAGCATGTGGATCCCAATCCAAACTCAGTGAAAGGCAGCAGCTCACTGCATTTTTCATCATAATACCTTGTGACAAATGCACTTATCCTACCTTCTGAGTAACAAGGCCTATTTCAAATTTTTTAAAATTACTGTCACTACAATTTACATTTAACAATGTCTTTCTTGGCTAGCACTGGGAAAATACTGCAAGGAGAATTCACAAACATTAATTTGACTAAAAGCACACATTTACTTAGCATTTGCAAGGGTCATTGTTTGACTTGCTCAGATATTCAGTCTGTTGGGTTTTTTGGTTGTGGGTTTTTTGTGGAGGGAGGTGTTTGGTGGTGGTTTTTTTTTTTTTTTTTTTTTTGGAGGCACTTGTGGGAAAGCTATACCTGGGCAAACAGATAGGAAGGTTTATGAAATAACTCTTCACATAGCCATGAAGCCTTTCATTCTCCTCCCTCATGAAAAAAGGTTTATAGGATCATAGGATGGTTTGAGTTGAAAGGGACCTTAAATATCACCTAGTTTCAACCTCCCTGCCATGGTCAGGGACATCTTCCAATTAAACCAGGCTCCTCAAAGCTCCATCTGACCTGGCCTTGAACATTTCCAGAAATGGGGCATCCATGACAACCTGTTTCTGTGCCTCACCACCCAAAGTAAAAAGACTCTTCCTAGTACCTAAACTAAACCTCCACTCTTTCAGTTTAAAGCCCTTGCCCTTTCACTACATGCCCTTGGAAAAAATCCCTCTCAGTCTTTCTTGTAGGCCCCCTTTAGGTACTGAAAGACTGCTGTAAGATTTCTCCAGAGCCTTCTCTTCTCCAAGCTGAACAGCCTCAACTCACTCTCTTTACAGGAAAGGTGCTCCAGCCCTCTGATCACCTTCATGGCTCTCTTCTGGACTCACTCTAATGCGTCCACACCTTTCTTATGTTTGGGGCTCCAGAACTGGACTCATCACTCCGCATGGGGTTTCACTGAAGCAGGGCAGGGGGTGAGAATCCCCTCCCTTGACCTGTGGTCACTCTTCTTCTGATGCAGCCCAGGATATGTTTGGCTTTCTGGGCTTCAAGAGCACATTTCTGCATCATGCTGAACTTCTCATCCACCAGCACCCCCAAGGCCTTCTCTTCAGGGCTGCTCTCATTCCATTCCTCACCCAATTTATGCTTGGGGTTGCCCTGACTCAGGTGCAGCACCTTGCACTTGGCCTTGTTGGAGTTCATGAGGTTTGCACAGGCCCAGCTCTGAAGCCTGCTAATGTCACTCTGGATGGCCTCCCTTCCCTCCAGCCTGTCAACCACAGCTTGCTGTGATCAGCAAACCTGATGAAGCTGGAGTCAATCGCACTGTCCATATTGCCAACTAAAGGTGCTAAACTGTGCCAGACCTGATACCACCCCCTGAGGAGCACCACTCATCAATGGTCTCTGCTTGGACATCAGGCCATTGGCCACAACTCCTTGACAGTGGCCATCCAGCCAATTCCTTACCCACTGAATGGTCCAGCTATCCAATCCATGTCTCTCCAGTTTTGGGGCAAGGGTGTCATGTGGGACAATGTCAAATGCTGTGTAGAAGTGCAGGTACATGGTGTCAGCTGTTCTTCCCTTTCTGACCAATGCTGTCATAGAAGGCCACCAAATTTCTCAGGTGCAATTTACCCTTAGTAGAGCCCAAGTCAGCTCTCACCAAAGAACTCTTTAATTTCCATGAGCCTTAGCATAGTTTCTAGGAGGATTGACTCTGTCATCTTGCTAGGAAACAAGCAAGGTGAGACTGACCAGCCTGTGAGTTTCCCAGGTTTTTCTTTTTTCTCTTTTTAAAAATGGGGGTTGCATTTCTCCATTTCCAGTCAATAAGAACTTCAGTGGACTGCCACAAATTTTCAAATATGATGGATAGCAGCTTAACCACTTCATCCATCAGTTCCCTCAGAACACAGGAAGTTCAGACATCAAATCAGCAAATAAAAACAATTCTGCATGAGAAAAAATAGAGATCATCAAGTTGTTACACAAGCTTGTAAAAGAAATTAGAATAATAACCTCTTCATAAAGAACTACTTAGCTATTTGTCTGAAAGAGCTTTAAAATAAAGTTCCAATCTGCTTTAGTTAAGCACAAATTATTGAACTCAGTATGGGAGAAATTAGATGGATTCCTACTATATCTGCATCATAAAAAAGATTAGAATAGATGATCTAATAGTTCCTTCCCACCTAAAATCTTATCAATAAAAAGGAAAAGATGTTGCACTATTCACATTTTCTGCAAATATAGAAAATAGCCAATAGAAAATAGGTTATTTTCCCCTCAGTCAAAAGAACACTAAAAAAGAATATTCAGGTTTCTTGAGTCCCACTGTAAAAAGCCTTCATGTATAACCATAATTTTCCAAAGAAAGAGAGGAAATAAAGGGTCCAAAAAGGCACTCACACAAAACATTTGCTGAGCAATTTTGAATAATGAACAAATTAGTGGGGAAAAATCCTGTTTGTGGATAATTCATGAACAGAAAAGAGGACAACATTGATCAAATAAATTATTTGCTGTAAATAGTTCATTCAGCTCTGGCTTCAACTCACGTTACCTATTAAATCAAACAGAATGCAACACCACAGCAATTATTTAGAAAGAACAATCTGGCCACTTGAAAACAAGTCCATATTGCTGAAGTTTCTTTTTTTGTTGATATGTCATCTTTACCCTCTTTCAGAGTTAGGCCACTCTTGCCTACCTAAAATACCACTCAACATTTTTCAGCTCTTTTAGCATATTTTCAAATTTGTACAAAGTAATATTTTTCCAGCTACAACTGACCTAGGTAATTTTTTTTTTTTTTTTGGCTAGGATTTGTTATGGATACAGGTCTCAGAGGGTGCAGGTTTTGACATTAAAGGTAAATTCAATTCCAGTTTCTTGTTTAACCTTCTGTTTTTCTTCCTAAAATTTCTAGATGCAAATTTAGGTTCCTATGCTGTAAATCAGGTCTGCCTTTTCCTTTCCACAGTTCAAGCAATTATTTGTGTTAATATTGGGTTTAATTTCATTTAATTCAATAAATTCTGAATAATGATTTCTGCTGGATTAATTTCAGTCTCTAACTTACTGACCAGTCAATTCTGTCTTGTGCTCTTTATCTCAAGTCTTATTTCTTCTACTCTGTAGTTCAGGCCACTTCTCTACAAACTGAATTATCTGTTTTGCAATCTATTTCTGTCACTTAATATGAACCCTTTCACTTGTTACCTTTTCATATTGTTGCACAGGATGGCAACAGAAGCAATCCAGATTTGTGAGTATGAGCACAAAACTCTTTAGCCCTTCAGGCATGAGCCTGCTTTGCTCTGTCAGCAAAGAGAACTATAACCCCCTGTGTACATTCATCCCAATAAAGTAAGGTCAAAGTACCAGTGAGACTCTGCAAATTATCTGAAAACTGTGTCAAGCTCTAAGATTTTTTTTTTTAATGCAAGTATTAAAGACCTCCATGAAGAAAGCTTCCTACTTCCGTATGGATCCTGTCTGATCTTCACAATGCTCCTGACAACTGCTCAAGATCATCTATAGATAATTTTATTCCTTGTATTCTATCAGCTGGGCTTCACGATTCTACTGGATATTTTCTAATTTGTCTTCTCACCTTTGTCTAGATGTTTGGTTTTTTTGGGCTGTTCTGCATAAAAAATGTATTTTCTATATAGTTTCTTATATTTCAAAAACATTTTATTCACTGCAATTACATTTGAAAGTAAATCTTCAAAAGATTCCTTTCTCCAAGTATATTTTTTAAGAGCTCATATACAGATATATAGATACACACACAAGAAATAAGTAACAAACATTGGAAACTGCTTCTTTCTTTTTTACTTTACTTGCTTGCACAGATTCCACATAGAGAATTGAAGATGATTTTGCCTTATGGTACAATTTGATGGAGTTGAAGGAATTCTTTAAGTAACAAAAAACCCCATGTTCGTATAATGCTAGTAAGTAGATAAGCAGATGACAAGCTATCTGAGGAGGTGAGATTGCTCTATTGTGTTACTGGCTGCACCCATCTAAACAATGTGACAGGTATCACAAGGCAAGTTCAAGATCCTAACCAGGCTCAGTTTTTCAGTGCAGATTTAAGGGCTAAAATTTATAACAGCTTGAACCTGTTACTGCTACGTCCCTTAGCATATGCACAATTCAGAAATCAGTTCAACAACTGCTATGTCTATAAGTCTGTGGTGAATCCTAGAGCTAATGACACAACATTTTCCTGAACTAAACTTCAGGAGAGGATGAAAAGGGCATAAGATAGGGGGGATGAGCTGGGCAGTGCACAGAAAAATTCTTCCCAAGTATGAAGGGGTAGCATGACTAAAAAAAAAAATTGTAAGAAGAAATATGCTCAAGGCTGCACATTCTCAGAACAGAGAGCTGGGGTTTATTTCACCATACAAAAGTAAACCTAAAAATCAGTGACACTCAAGAGTTATCCAAGTGGCAATAAAGATGTCTGTGCTTAAGGCAGCAGGAAAAGCAAAAGCAGCAGAGGAACAAAGTGGACAGAAATGGTGGCCAAACAGAAAAGTCAAGCAGAAATACAGCACACAAGCTTGAGATGACATGGTTAGGAGAAAGCAAGAGGAGAAAGCCTTTATCAGGTTGGAAATAGATAAAGATAGGGACAAGTGCTTTGAGAACACAGGTTGAAAGGTCAGATCAGTGGATCTCAAAGCACATTACCAACTTATTAATTAAGCAGCTCCACACCCCTGGCATCTGGGTTCATAACTTGATAGCCATCACAAAAATCACTAAAGGCTGACAGAGAGTGGTTCAGTGACTTTCCACAAAGCCACTGAGCTGGGAACAAAATTCAGGCAGTACAAATCCTCCAGCAGCTGTTCCCAACACCAGCCTGTCCTTTGTGCTTTTGGGACAAGGGGATTAATTTTATGATTCCAAGAGTAGTCATGATCATTCTAGCAATAAAAAACATTCAAGACCTTTTTTTGGGTGTTCAGCTCCAACAAATGTAACACAAAAGGACATTTTTACACAGTTAGAAAAGACTGTCTTGCACCAAACTGGAGGCAGAGCTAGAAGATAACCAGTCAATGGCATCATTTACAAGTGAGACAAATGGTAATGTAACTAAGACACAAATTCTGCAACACTCACAGAACCATTTCTCTCAGAAGAACAGAATTTAGAAGAAAAATGGAAGAAGAAAAATGAAAAAAAGTTCTTCATCTGGTCCAGCTTGAGAAAAATAATTAACAGAAATAATGTCTTCTCATGTGACAAGAAGTTTTTCTCACTTCCCAAATTATAGTATGAAATAAGTCCTTTTTTCTATATCAATGATGAGATCAATGGTAACTCATTATGTTGCAACCTTTTCAATCAGATCTTGTAGATCAACAGATTCTCTAAAAGTCATAATCAATATCCTGATCAAAAATGCAAATCAAATTATAGTTCAGAAATGAAACCCATTTTTTTGAATGCAGCCTACTGCAAGGACTAACACAGACTCAGAAGTTTAGGTTACATTCTTGAATAAATGGAAAATGACAGACACACAGTAAAATAAATTATATATTATTTATAAACATGGAATTAATTGATCTGTAATAATTCTTGTTTATTAATTTTTTTATTTTAGTTGTTTTGGTTAGTTTTTTCAGAAAACTAACTTTTTAAATTTTTCTTATCTTCTTTTACTAGGTAGCATATAAAGTCTTGCAAGTAACACAGTATGGCAAGGAAGACATTTGTGTTCTCTGGATCGGAGAACTGTTCCTGTCCCCAAGAAGAAGGTTGAATTAAGGTTGAGTTGTTTGGATTTTTTTTGTTGGGGGGTGGGTTTGTGCATGTGGTGGGGTTTTTTTAAAAGCATGAGAGTTTATGCTTTACCCAAATTTACAGCATTTTCTCTCAGTTACCATTCTTAAAGTTGCAGTAATGCATATTCCTGTGTTTTGGGTTTTTTTTGTTGTTGTTGTTGGGGTTTTGTTTGGTTTTTTGTTGTCATTTGGTTGAGTTTTTGTGTTTCT
This sequence comes from Argya squamiceps, assembly GCA_037834095.1. Lineage (NCBI taxonomy): Eukaryota > Metazoa > Chordata > Aves > Passeriformes > Leiothrichidae > Argya > Argya squamiceps. Next base: position 17,753,825 of record JBBMKD010000001.1, on the reverse strand, counting down.
TTGGGGTTTTTTATGTAAGTGATCCACACACCATTTCTATTTTTTTTTTTTTTCTTTTTTTGAAAACCTTCCCTTTTTTTTGAAAACCTTCCCCCATGCAAATAGAATATCAGTAAGTTTCAGAGACCAGCTGGGTAAATAATTTTTTTTAATCTGTTTTTTTTTTTAATTTTAATTTTAAATTTATGAGCTCTAAAGTTTCATTGTACATCTTCTTGCACACAGTTCTATTCAGGAAGGGACAGTTTTCAATTTAATTTCAAGCAGAACCCCACAAAATAGTTTATCTTCATTACAATACATATGTTGTAGCACTGAAAGTTCACTTTCTCCTGAGTCCAAAAAAAGAACCCAAAAAACCTCAGATCTGCATAGACCAAAAAATATTCAAATAATTCATGGACTTCAAATAACTATTCAGGAGAGGCTTCAAATAAATCATCCTTTGGATGATTTTTAGATTAGAAATTGGATGTGGTCCAATTTATAATCTTTCATAGGGTTAAAAATACTAATGCATTCTTAATGTATGTGTGAAGCTGAAAGGCAATATTGGCCTTGCTCAAACAACTTTTAGGAAGTTATTATTTGATTAGTACAGCCAGTTCTGATTACTGGTTCCAGAGTACATCAAAATATTCCAGAAGCTCAGCCACCAGTGAAGGCCATACACCTAATCCTGGATCTCTTTTATAGGAGCATAGATACAAAAATACACAATGGATCTCAAAAGTATGAAAAGCCTAGTTCTTCATTTACAGAGGCAAGTAAACTGTCAACATCCAAGTAATCTTAAATGCCCATGTAATCATACAAGCCAGCAATTGTTTCTCTAACATTATCTAAGAGCATTCTCATGCAAAATATAAAATAATTTAGCAAAGAACATTAGGTAAATGCAGTAGTTGCCTACTTATACCAGTATTTACCTGGCTGGAGGCCAGTTAGATAAGCAAATCCACAGCAAAATGTGAACTAAATACCTCCTGTTCTATTTAGGAAAAGATTTCATTTTTTTCCTCAGTAAAACAATACACAATGTAATTTATAGAAACATGGAAAGAATAACGAATAACACACAGAAGCTCAATATAACTAATACATTCTTTCATGTATCCTTATTTGGTAATCTTTAACATACTGTTTCCTGCCCTACTTCTTCAAAAGTAATTTTTTTAAAGTCTTTCTCTCCTTTTAGAAATTTGTTAAGCATTTTCTTCAATCTAGACCTTACAAGGCTCAATAAATCTCAAAAAGACTTAAACATGTGTCTAAACTTAAATACATATTTAAAAGACTTAAGAGAATCAGAGTTTATACAAGACTGTAATTTACACCAGAAAATGTTCACTGCATTAAGTATACCTTTATTTTTTTCATACAAAAGTTTTTATTTCCAAATGTATAGGTAATGCACTCTATGTAGTACGTAATTCAAATGGGGTTTTGTCCTGGTGTACCCAGCCTGCTTCTTTTTTTTCTCAAAATCCCTCTTCCAGCATTTTGGTCTTCTTCAAACACTTCAAATGCATTAATCAAGCTGGCAGATTCACTTCAATACTTTTGCCAGGACGATTCTGATCTTAATTCTGGGCTGCAATAGTTTTAAAGTATCCAGTACAATACACAGAGCATTTGTAATCATTGTTTTTTGGTTTTTCACCTTCCATTGTGTTACAAAAAATAGTCCATTAATCATGTCAATCAAGTTTGTGTCTATGATCCTCAAAGCTTTTTCCCAATTCCTTTGCAGACTCCTTCAGTATTTATTAGCATGCAAACGCACTTGTATAAATAGTAGTGATTTAAAATCTCTAGCCAAAAGAAGATTGCAATGTTTCAACCTCTGATTTTGTCACAAAATGGAAATTTGTTTCCTTAAATCCAAGAGTCTGGAAACCATTTCAGAGCAAACTGAATTTTCCATATGAAAATGGAATCACATGCCCCTCTACTCCTGTGGGCCTGACCTTTGGTCCATTCCACGCATCCCAGAAAGCACACACAGATGCAGCAGTGCCTGGGGAGAGAGCAGGAGGAAAGAGGTGCATGCTCCTCTCTGCTCCCCATCTAAAAGAGAGAATAATAAGGATCATAACTACTACTCCAAGTGGTGGAACTTCTGGGTAGAAAAAATAAGTTTGTTGGTTAGTTTGGTTTTTGAAGTTTTTGTTGTTGGGGGGCAGCTGGTTGTTAAAAGAATGAAAAAATTCTTCTGTTAAAAGAAATAATCTGAATTCTATTCAGATTAATTACAGCAAAGAGTACAGCACTTTATTTTGGCTTTACCAGAAATTATTTTTTAAAGCTCAGTGAAATAAATGTAAGATCAAATTGTTTTTCATGTGGAGGATTGCAAAATATTTTTGCCACCAAAAGAACACATGAAACTCTGGGCAGAATTTTGACCTCACTACATATCTCTTGATAGTTGCAAAACTTGTCTGGCATTTACAAAATAACTGAGAAAGCATGCTAAAAACTTATTTGCATTCACAAGACATTCTGTCAATTCTGAGGAGCCTGCCTGAACAAACATGGGACAAGGAAGAAACAGAGCATATTTTTACCTTCCTTGTAGATCTATTTGGGAGCTGGGGCCGGTAGACTTTTACAGCTGACTGATGACATGCAATGGATAGTCTGGGATGGTCAGGTGTGAAGAGAATGTAGGAGTTCAGTGCTGAGTAACTTCTTAGCAATCTCAGTCTCCTTTCAGGTATTTCCATGCAGTGTCTGAAACCTAAGGCATACATTCCACCACAGTGACTCACACAAACCTTGGCTAATGGCCCAATGACACTCTCCCAAAACTGCTCTTTAAGGTACTCATGTATGACTAAAAGAAGCAGTAATAGAAGTTTTCAGTGGCCTGCAAAAGATTTCAGACTTGAGTATTAAGGCACAAGAGGGCAAAAAGGACAGAGGAACGGCCCAAGGAAAGGGAGCACTGGGATACCAGCACTGTCAGGCCCTACACCAAACCAACACTCTATGTTGATTCTGAACTTGAGGAAGACTGACAGACCAGGAACTAGACCACAGAAAAGAAGTCTGTGATGCAAGATTTTTCATTTTAAATTTGACCCACATTTATCATTTATATATCTGTTTACAATATATCTGGGCTTGTATCTGGACACACTACATTTATATTTCTCCTAAACTTTCTTTTACATCCTCATCCTTCATTTCCAATTACATGCCAAATAAATTCTGTGTTGCATGAGAACACTGAAAGTGGGAGCTGAAAGACTTTTTTTTTTTTTTCCCTAAGAGATGTAAGGCACTGTCCTGGGTTGTAGAATAAGATATGCACAAAGTATTCTATCACCCTCTTCGTCATCTGTTGAAACCAATTGTTGAAGCAGTGTTCTTCCAGGTTCCCCCTCCCTTTCCTGTTAAGGTGTTTTTTCTGT
>JBBMKD010000001.1:17616707-17750306 GCA_037834095.1 Argya squamiceps | reverse complement strand
TTTTTTTCTTTTTCTTATTAAATTGTATTTCTGACTTGGAGCCTCTCATTTGTTTTGCTTTCAAACCATTACAGGCACAAAAATGAGCATATAACCCTTCCTGTATGTTTCCTGGAGAAGAAATTGCCCTTCTTTACTAAGATCTGATAAGACTACATCTCCAAATGAACAGCAAGAAGTCCTCACAGGCTGAGTGAAAGTCTCATGCCTTAATACACTGCTCAAGGCCACCTGAGGGCTTTGTGGGGATAGTTATATATTTGCCTCTATGTCTTTCCAGAGGCATGGTATAGACATCCCATTCCAGTAGTTCTGCAGTGTTCAATTTGGCTGTGCAAGGAAACTGCAGGACTTTCCAAAAACTGTCACACAGGTGCTGGCATGAGTGTGCAGCTGGTGGTCAGCATGGAAAGGCAGAAGTCCAGGTGAGGACCAGCTGTTCCAGCTGTAGATGACAGGGCCAGTGTGGGCATTTGGCACTGACGGAGGGTATAACTCACAGTCTCGGTTTGGCTGCTGCATGTAAAGCAGAAAGATCTGTGGTTATTCTCACATCGGTGAGATCAACATCAACACAACCAATGCTGGCATTGCATCTAAGGGCTGTCACCACTCTGTTTAGTGAAACCTTTTTTAAGCAAGCTACAGTCTTAAGTGTAGCACAGGTAGCCTCACTGTGAGGAGCACTCTAGAAATGTTAATAGTGGTAAAGGAAACTGTGTCATAAGTTTTTCATGTAGTTTGCTTAACACAGGCACATACAGACATGTTATACAGTACATCTCCTTATAGTTACACATACTCTATTATGAACTCTTCTTTAGTACTTTGCATGTAGGTTGCTAAAAAACTCCTTTTAATCCAATTTTCCTTGCAGAAGGATAAAACTAATTTGTTTTAGCACGAATAAAGTGCAGTTGATTTTGGCAAGATGGTGTTCAGGAGTCACAGCAGGACACATAGAGTCCATAAGATTTCTGTGCTCCCTTTACTCATGAGAGCTACGACTGTTAGCAACAGTTTACCTGGTCTAAACCACACAAAGCCTAGAAATCAAGAAAACATGAGAATAATCCCAACCTAAATTAATTGATAGATAACCTGGATGTTCTCATAGCAGGATTAATATCCATGTATTAATGGTTTACCAATGTGACAAATCACTGACAAAGCCAATGTGTCTATGCACAGAAAGCTACATTTTGTCTTGACACATCGATGAAGCAAATTCAGTCAATAGAGTAACATGAGTTATTCAATCTGTCATATTAGTTAACAAGCACGTGCAGGATAAATTCTGTGGAATAGAAAAAGTTTCTATAATCACATTACATTTGTAGTACTTCGAGTTTTGGAAGCTTTTAATTTTGAAATTTAATTAATAACTCATTAAGAATTCACGTAGTTAGTGGGGCTTTAAAACAAAAAATCCAACCCAAAACATATAGCAGATCATTTATGAGCAAATGTTAGAATTGTTAAACTAAACATGATATTTATTCATTTTTTGAGCCATGATACCACTCAAAAGCCCCAAGCTAGTATCACATCATGCTTTGCTAGGAACCATGCAAATGAAACAAGAAAAGGTGTTCCCTTGACATAAGTATATGGGAAATATTTCAGTGGATAAGAAGAAGTAACCAAATTTCACAGAATATATTAATTTAGATATTCAAAGTTTCTCTTAAGCCCTCAGATCAGCTCAGTGAGCTCTTGGTCTGAAGACAACATAAAAAACCTAGTAAGTTTAACAAAAGCAGAATCTTGTTCTTTTTTGTTTGCAAAGCAACTTAAAAATACAGGTCTGTAATGTCTACAGAGCCACAGAGATCAGAAGATTAAGGCTGTTGAGTTTTCTTAATCACAGAATACCTCAGAGTTAAGCCATGAGAAAGTATTGAAATACATCTGCGCAGAGTCTAACAAAAGTCTCACTGGAACAAAAACTACAACAATTGCCTCTTCAATAGACTTCCAACATGCTGGCAGACAAGGGCAAAACCTTCATCCACTGACATTTTAAGGAACCTTAACAAAGACTGGAAGATGGATAAAAAGCATGTCATAGTTCAGATTTATCCTACCCTACACACCTCAGCATACTGTGGTCAAACGCACTTGCACAAACCTCGTGAAAATCTGCAAATTTGGTGAAAGATTTCCCCAGAAGACAGACTGCTGTTTACTGCTCAAAACATTTATCAACTGGCCATTGTTATAGCAAGTATAACCAGTAGCAAAAAACCCCATGAAACATGAGGGTTATTTGTTTACATTCATCATGTCAGCTCACTCCTGTGTACTGCCAAGGCTGAACAGAATTTGCTATTTTAGTTTCCTAGCTCTCGTAAACAGAGCCATCGTTTAATCCCTCAGCTATTTAATCCATAATGTGACTTGGTGACTCTGTCAAAACTCAAGTATATAAAAAGATTTTCAAAGATATCTGGATAACCAAGAATGAAAAAAAGTCACATAGGAGTTTCTGAATAGCATTTAAGAAAGACAAATTACATAACTGACTGGGGTTTAGGACATATCTGCATCTGGAATATGCTATATACCCAAGCAAGCTTCTAGAAGCCAAGACTTGTTCTGGACACAAAAGCAGAATAGACACATCCGCAGCATAAAACACCAATGTTAATTACAACTAATTTGGTTTCTATTTCATAGCTCTAATTATACATACTGAAAATTCTCAGCAATCCCAGCAGGCACACACCTGGGTCTTCATTCAATATTTTTAAAATTCTTCTCTACAGAGTTTGAGCACTAGAAATCTAAACCTAGGAAATTTAGCTCACATATTTAAAAAACCCATGTATTTTTTGTTTATTATACCCATCAGTAAACATAATCTCAAATTTCTACAAATACCTTGCCTAATTACAGATTTTGCAGATACAACTCTTAAAAAGTGTTCCCAAAATAATTTAGGCTGGAAAAGATATCCAAGATCATTGAGTCCAGCCTTTCACTGATCACCACCTCGTCAACTAAACCATGACATTAAGTGCCACACCCAGTCATTTCCTGAACCCAGAGATTGTGACTCCTCCACCTCCCTGGGCAATCCGTTTTAAGGCTCAAGAACAATTTCCATGAAAAAAATCTTCCTGATATCCAACTTGAACCTCCCCTGACACAGCTTGAGACTGTGTCCTCTCATCCCATCACTAGTTGCTTGGGAGAAGAGGTCAACCCCCACCTGGAGGAGAGAGGAGACAGGAGAGAGGAGAGAAAAAAAGAGAGGAATATTTACTAGATTCAAATTAAGAAATTAGCCTAATGAAAAACAAGAAATGCAAGAACATAAGACACACAATCTTAACATTGTACAACTCTTCACTCTATGGTGAATTCCTCTGTGGAACAGAAAATAAGGAGAATAGGCATGCTCCTGAACATGGATATCCTCAGTGAGCCAGTGTTTTCATTTAGAGGATTTAAAACTCATATCAAACCCTAGCAAATTACAAGGTTCTTTCAAAAGTCCGTACAATTGCCAGAATGTGACTTCTATGGAACTGTAAATATGAAAGAACAGCCTTTGCTTTGCAGGCATCCAAATTCAGGCTTTCAATCCCTTTCTTCTTTGTAAGTCATCAGGTTTTTGGTGCCTGGGGTTGTTCAGTGCTTCTAAAAATTAGATAATTTAGATGTCTGTCCCTAGATATGAATTTAGAAGTCTAGAAATAACTCTATAGATGTGGGCATTCTGGCTAATGGCCTAATAACTGTTTGCTCTTTGATTTCTCCTTTGTACTTAACACATTGCAAAAAAAATGAGCCTGTTTCAAATCCATGCGTGTAAAACATTCATCGCAAAGGCCAAAGTTCAATACTTGTTGTCTAGCCTGTGCTTTCTTGTACAGATTTAAAAGTCACTCTGAGATCTAAAGGACTGGCATCATAACCTGGATCTCCAGGTGAAAGGAACTGTTGGATGATTTCTCCTTTGACGTAATTAAAACACATGGATTGCAGTGGTAAGTCTCAGACCCAGACAGAAATTTTATGAAGCCCAAAAGCAGAACATCTGCATCATTGTGATAACTGCAAGAGAACAGACCCAGGAATCTCCTTGTTTCCTGTGTTGGCAAAAGCAACCAAAATGGTCTCTTCAGCTACTGTTATCATTGCTGGTTCCCTTAACATAACATAACGAGGTTCCCTTATACCACCAACCTAAACAGAGGGAAAGATGTTGCTCAAAATCATCAAGGCTACGCCAGTAGCTCCGAATTCTACTTGCTTCCTTCTCCATCAGTCAGCATTGTTCGACATCACCGTTGTCATTTTCTCCCAGTTCCCCCCAGCCCTCCAGGTTGCAAGAGCAGTCAGCAGCATTGCCTGCCTTGATAATTTATGGGTATGACTCCCTCTTACTGACAGCAGCCAATTGTACCATTAAAGGGCAATATGTTGCCATGGTAAAGAAAGAGTATCCAAATGTCTTATACACAATAAAGGCATTAATATGCAGCTATTGCCACTTGCACCTCTTGATCCTGACAGAGAAAAGCAAGGCTGCTAAAAGTAATTATGCTTTATTCCAAAAGAGTGACAGGTGTTTTGAGAGACAGGAGTGTCAGAACAGTAGCTGGAACTCCAGTAATGGGTGGGAAAGAGATCAATAGATATGCATGATTTTAAGACAGATTGCTGTATCTGAAAGGAAAAGAATTTATTCTTTTATATATAACATTCATAAAAATACAGTCTACATGTTTTAGTCCTATATAAGTAAAAAAATAAATCAATAATAAATAGCAATAAAAGACGCTGTTGGGTTGGTTTTTTGTTGTTTTTTTTGTTTTGTTGGTTTTTTGTGTTGTTGTTGGTTATTATGCATTTTAGTATGCAGATCTTTCAATAATCACATTTCAGTGGTGGCATACAGCAAGGCAGGGGTAAAATACTCCATACATGAACAAAACCTCCACTCTAAAACTGTTCTAACCCCAGTATCAAGCAGAGATTATTTTTTACCTCCTCTGTGCCATTTTCATGCTGCACTCAGAAAGCATGCATCAAAATAATACAAAATAAAACAAAACACAACACCAAATAAAACCAATTTCACCAAGTACTTAGTTCCATTGCTGGTAAAAAAATACATACAGAACTAAATAATACATTGAGGAAAAAATTAAAGTCAGGCATTAATAACAACCATGTTTACTTGAATTTGCAGCAGTTCTTTTTACATGCTGACATTCAAAAGCAATATTTTGTCCTTGATCTGCCTCAACAAAAAGCCTCTTTCAAAGATAATTGCATATATTCACATATTTCTTTAAATACCACTAATCTCCCTTTTATTTATCTGCCATGATTGTTATTAGACCTCTCATTTTTTCCAAAACTTTTATTTTAACATTCTCTAGATGAGTGAACCATTTTCCCAAGATCTCCTAGTTTGTCTAGAAAGTGGCTTATTCAGGGATAACTGTGGTTCAAAAAGAACTCTCAAAGCTGAATATTTGGGACTGTCTTTCACTTTTTAAGAATACATTTTTAAGCAGAAAGAACTAATCTGTATCAAAGAACTGGCAATTTTTATTGTTAGTGCCACCTTCTTTTAAATCAGAATAAAATAGCCATTCTAAAGAGCTATTCCAAAATAATTATTTGTTTTTCCTATTCATATCCCTAACAATTTAGAGCTTTTTCAACCATTTGTTTAATGAAAGGAAAATAAGTGGCAGATAACAAAGGGACAACACATATTAATATTTAATATGGAATTTAACATGGTAAAATTTTCAAATTTAACATTATCAGGTTACTAACAACTAAGTGTTAATTATCTAATACATAAAATATAATGTATGACCTTTATAATATAGTACAAAGAACATACATAATGGAAAACATAGTCACACCAAGTTTCAGCAAAAAAAAGTCATGCTCCAAAATCCCCTCAAAGTTTTTCCTTTTACAGAGATTTTTGTGTTTTCAACCTCCCGCTGCTGCTCTTCAAGGGAAATATATTTTGAAAGGTCATACTTGGTGGTCAGAGATAAAAATACTATCCCCACACTTAAAAACATCCACATAAAACAGACCTGGAATACTTCAAAATGTATTGGTATTGACAATGGGAAGTGTTTTGTAAGGTTCCAGAGAAATCCATAAACCCCTGATTTTAGTTATGACTATTCATCTGAAGGAACCTTTAAATTCATAATAAACTATTCTATTTACAGGCTAATCTTTATCATAGTTTACCCAAGAGAATAATCTGATAAACTGTAATCTATTGGCAACAGTGTTAGGGGTTAAATAATCATTCTACTTCCATTTTTTTCTAAAAATCAAAACAAACTTATCTTTCTCTTCTTTTGTCTTTTCACCAGTCAGATATGTAATCAGTTTTTCTAAATGCATTTATGCCAAAAATAAATGTGTTGCTGAGCACCTGTTATTGCTGTTGTTGGTGGAACAGAAAAATTTTTAAATTTAGTTTTAGACTGACTTCCAATTATTCCAGCTCCATGCCACTGCTTTTAGTTTCAAAAAATATATCAAGGGGAGGAAGTTATAGCCAATTTAATTACACAATAAAAACAAATTTGACTGACAACTCTGAAAAACAAGTCTTTCTATATTCATTTTTCACAATTTTCTTTAAATATCTTATCTGTGCACACCTAGATCCTTTAATGGCATATGCAAAACATGCTTTAAGGGTTTTTCAGATTTGTAAGGTTCTATTAACACCAGTTAAAACTGCTTTTTGCTTTTGAGTTTTTACCATACATATCTGGAATTTCTGATACATAGTACACCAATTCTGCATCTTAGACCTCAGCCCCAGGAGGTGTACAATTAAATAAAACATATGAAAGAAGTCTTATTGAAGCTTTTTGTGTTGAGCTTTTATGTTCAGGTGGAAGAATAGTTGGTCCCAAAATTTAGCAGAAGGAAAAGAATAAGTTAAAGACTGTGATAAAGTAACTGGAGTTTGGCCTCCAAAAGACAGGTACAACTGCATTATTTATTTCAGTCTCCATGTTCACCTTTTGCTTTGTGTGGGGCAACACACCCTCTCCCACTGCTATCAGCAGTTTTAATTTTAATCACAGTTGGTGAATCCATGGAGAAAAAGCACAGGATTTCATGTCAAGAACAATATATGTTATCTTGCTGTCCCTTTTTCTTAAAGGAACGGCTTACTGCCTTTTCTGCTTTCTGGCATGTGCATCCTCAACCCAAACCTCGAGGAGTCCTTTCACAATGGGGCTGTCCCCACCCGGGCCACTTCTTGGAACAGGCTGCCCAGGGAAGGAATCCTCATCCCTGGAAGTATTTCAAACACGTGGTGCTTACAGATGTGGTTTAGTGGTGGCAGAACTAAGTTAATGGTTTGACATGATGATCTTAACAGCCTTTTTCAACCCAAACAGTTCTATAATCCTCCACACACAGTCTTTAAGTAACAAACAATCGAATATTGAGCAAGACTGCTTGAAAGTATTCCCTAATAGGTATTCATGGAAAACCTTGTCATGATTCTTGAGGACATCTCAAAAATGTGTGTCTTTTTCAGAAAAATGTTATAAATTTCGAAAAACATCTGCCCTCACTTTTTCATCAAAAGGCCAACCTCCTGAAATCAGGATTATTCAGATTTTTAAATGTTTAAAGGTTTCCTAGAAGTGAGTTTTGAACATCTTGCTCCACTGTTCACATTTCTGATGGACTTCATTCTCTGTCAGTGACATGGATCATCATCTGCAATATGAGAGACGAGCTGCCTGTCATGGGTTGTTAAGCCCATTTAGAAACCCCAATATAGAGGGAGATGTTGAAGAATTAGTAAGAATGTGCTCTGGATTTGTTATTTCACTGGCCTGCAATCTGCATAATCATTCAAGCAAGCATAAAAAATCAAGTCTTTTAATTCTCTGCCATGTTTTTCCTGGTTTTATCACAAGAAAACATCTGCTTTATTTACATGGCTGAATTGGCTGTAGTCTCAAATTTTTATGCAAGTTTTGTATTTTAATGAAAATTACCTTTTTCATTTCCCTCTCAAGACTATAGCTTTCCTCTGAGATTGCCAATAACAAATGTCTCCTGCAGTGACAAGAAAATGAACTGGAGTGTTTGGGAACTACACTTGCAGGTATTACAACATTTCAAAATTGAATTTTTTTGAAATAAGAACAGATGCACAAGTTTAGAGATTACCCAAAAGAAAAATACTTCCAACTATCCACTATAATATATTATTTTCATTTTTATATTTTGCTTCATTACACTAAGCTTCAATGAGTATTTCTGTGTAAAAATTTAACACACAAAATAATGAATTTACAGACAGCATTTTTTTTATTTACTGATCACCAGCATAGCTGTCTCCTAATAGTACCAAATAAAACAGAAATAGTCAGGTTTAATACTCAGCCATAAAAAGCAGAACATATCCACTTAGAGCACCTAGAATGGAAAAGTTCAAATAAATTTAAAAATAATAAAAAAGAGAGCATTTCAATCTTGTTGCAATCTTTTCCCCCTTCCGAAAATGGTTTCATTGCAGGTTAATCAAAATTAGTTTTTGCCTTGACCTTATTGCATTGGTTTTTCTCCCTTTCATCCATTCAATCTGAATACATAAATGCCAGGTCATCTTGATTTACTACTAAACATAATATCATTTGTACTAAAAAGGCAAATGATCAAGTCAAAGCAATTATCTTCATCACTCCTCAGCAGCACCTGGGATAGAGTAATGCTTGCTCTAAAAATCTGGATTAATTCAAACATTTTTTCTTTCAAAAAAAAGTATTTCATCAGGACAAGTTAGCCTAATTTTAAGTAGAGTGAAAACAGAAATATAACTGTTTCCTCTGTTTCATGGTCAGAAATTGTTTTCCCTATTTGATCTGTTAATGCCTACAGAATGAGAAATGTGACCTCATGTTTATATTTCTCCACTTAATAAATGCTGTTTGATATTTTCAAAAGCATGCTGGGGATTAGAATATGCATTAATTCTGATTTTAAATATAACCTAGAGCTCTTCAACAGTCTTAAAAATGCTAGCTATTTTCTATAAGAAACCACAAAATCATGTCTGCTACTACATGTGCATACTCAAAAAAGCTGTATGATTTAATTTTTGCCTTGGAAAATGAAGCACAGTTATTAAAAACAAATTTCCATATATTAAATTCTCCTTGATAGTTTAAAATAACAATCACAATCTTTTGGTTTTGGTGAACTTCATTCTGACATCACCTTTTTTTTTTCCCCTCCTGAATCCTTCCATGTAACCACCATTTACTTTATTTAAAAGTAGTAGTGCACAGGTATTTACATTCTGTATGCAGCAGGCTATCCAATCCAGATTTAATCACCCTGCAGTCTGCCAGACATACAAGTAGAAGTAGTGGTAGAGATTGCTAAACACTTGTAAAATGCTAAATATTAGGCCTTAGAAAAATTACCTACAAGACTACAGAAGATCAGTCATTAGGTTTTTTTTAAAGTCTGCAAGATGATGTGCTGATTCATCTTAGGTAGCATAGAGTAAAGAAACACTTTCATTATCAGCTTAGAGAGATGCAGCCTGAGAAGACACTTGTGACTGATTGATACATAACAAATTATGAAGGAATCAGCTACCTCACCAACTTAGAATGTAACATGCACTTTGTAATCCATGTCCATATGCTTGCCTCACAGTGAATCTGTCACCACACACACAGGCAAATTTCTATGTGAAAGAGGACTCCTGCAGTCTTACTCCATCAGGTAGAAAACAGCCACACAGAGTTAATAATGTTTCTATTTCATGACTTTTCCTGCTAGATTTTCACATCAACTCATTGGAGGTTCTGAATTTAAGCTACAGTGAAAAATTTCAGTTTTCAGTCAAGGGTTTATGTTCATTCACTCCACTCCCCTAGTGGAGTCTCCAGCACAGTCCCAGAAATGCAAGAGACATCTGAATCTGCAAGGCTGACTCAGAACCAGAATTCCTAGAATTGCAGTTGTGCAAGTCTAAGCTTTGATGGTGACTGTTTGTCTAATTAGAACTTTTCATGAATGAAAAAAACAAATCAAACTAACTTCACTGATTTCCAGAAGGAATCATCTCAGGGTAGCTGTGCAAAGCAGCACAAAAAATAAGGATAGGGAAATTAAGTGTATTAACCAGATTCAGGCAGAAGACAACAGAGTGCAATTAGGAGGATTAAAGACATCGAGAAAAGCACAGGAAATGCTGAAATACGCAGTTAACCTTACACCTTACTGGAGAAAACCAAAACCTAAATCCTGATTCAAATTTTGAATGACTAGTAATACTTCAGAGATAATTTTACACATATAAATGAGACTAATTTTAACAAAGAAGAGCGCCACAAAACAAAGGCATCTTTTTCTCTGAGAAAATTTTTTTTTATTTGTTTGGGGTTTTTCAATCTCCCAGCAAAACGTAAGACCTTCATAGACTGTAGTAAATCTTAGTAAATCTGGCACTACTCAGCTTGCACAACATGAAGAAATCACTGCCTAAAAGGGAAGGACAAGGTGTTGTTCTTGAGCTGGCCTATAACCGAAAGCTTTTCTACTTCAAAATTGAACATTTACTTTTGCTCCGAGTTGGAAAAATCTGAAAATAATAGAATAGATCACATGCAGAGGTAAGAGACTTGAGCACTTTAAGGATGGTTTGGGGCACATCTTCCAGGAATGACAAAGTTTTACTTAAGCTTGTCTTCGAGTAGAGAAAGGGATTAGGAAAGATGAACAAAAGCTTAAATGCAATTTTTTTGTGCATATGATATAAAGTATACTGATAGCTAACACTAAAAGTTCAAGTCAAGAGAAAATAAATCAGTTGTCAAAAGTTAATGTTTCAGCTTTTTTTCCATTCGAAGTTTGTCAGAATAATTCAATTCTGCTAATATTTCAACTTCAATAAGAGCAGAGTTTTGATGAAAAACTGTCAAAAAGAAATCAGACAGCTCTTATAAAGATTATTACACATCACAGTTCACACCTGTAACATTTTCCCTGCCAGCCAAAGTGCAAATTCCCTCACCAATACACATTCAATGGCACTGTGGTAATCCATAAAAAGAAAGTAATTATAATCAGAGGAAAATAGCATATGGCTGATCTCAACAAAAGGATTAACATCTCCCACCTCAAAAATATCATTACCAGGAGATTCCAGGTGATGAAAAGTTAGTAATTAAGGATGTGTATCCTAAATATTTTATACAAAGGTAAATGAGTAACAGCAATACATTCCTTTAGTTAAGAGTTACCACAATAAAGTGCTACAAGCACATTATGAATCAGAAATTTGAGGCAGAGAGCAAAATTAGAAGAGTTCTCAAAGTTAAATATTTGAGAAGATGAGTGCAAAGGAAAATCACATACCCAAGCAAACCAAACCATACTTAGCACAGATCCTAGACACAATGGAGGGGAAGCAGCCTTTAGAGCTGCTTGGGCTGTGTTTTCACTCAGGCAGGGAGCAGCTACCAGCAGGAATTTTGTCCAGTTGGTTGGGATGGACATTGCTACAGGATACTCATAGCAACGGTGTGGTCACACTTCACATGCACTGGATGTACCCACACAGGGATTTAGTGAGGTCTGAATATCACTATGGATACACCTACCCCAGCTTCCTGTACAATACCCTCCCTGCAGACTTGGGACTGATTGCTTATCAAAGGACCAAAGAGTTGTTTCCTAGAGTGTAGCTTAGGCCACTCGGCCACACTGCCCTGTAATTCCAGCATTCCTCAAAACCTGACAATTCCCATCCTCCTGGACTGCCCATAGCCTAATCCATCTAAAAAAATTATTCAGTGACAAGGTTTTAAATAGCATCCCAAATGTTTCTAAACCTTCATTTGACTCTTCAGCAAGTATCACTGTTACTTGCTAACAAACCACAGTAGAAATTACCCAGAAAAATTTGGATCCCATTTTAAGTCAGCACTCCTTTTCTCTTTTCTTTTGTTTAATCTTCAGTGTACTTCAGTAAGACAGAAACTTCCCTAAGGAGTAAGTGCACACATATATCTCAGGAAAGTATTTGTGATATTTAGGAATATGCACAGGCTAAACTCTCCTTAGGTTTCTCACGTAAGAATAATATGTTACCTTCCTTGGCTGGGGGACTCTGACATATAGTTCTGCTCTCTGATTCTTCCTAATGTTAGAAATATGTGCATTTATGCAACATAAATAATGCAAAGCTGACTGAACAACCCACTATTCTCTTTCTCTCATGAGGAAGATTTAAGTTATTCACACAAAAAGCTGGACTGTAGGCAACAAAGGGTTAATGCATTTGATTTCAGAGACTTTGCTGAGACAATGACAAGAAAGGCCTCAGTAGAAAGAGACAAATAAGTGTTTTAAATACTCTGAGAATAAACACATAACTCTGTAAAAATAGGACTTCACATGTTAAAAAAAAGGGGGGAATGAGAAAAATAAATTGTTGAGTTGGAGCACTTGCATAATTCAGAATAGGTACATGTGGAAAAGCAGAAATTCAACTATTGTCAAATTATATGTCAAATTTGGACATTTTAATATGTTACAAAATAATGAAGCATACAGAGATGGGCAATTTTTGTGCAGGTATGCATGTTATGAATGACTCATATCAAGAAGCATTTCCAAAGTGATAGAGTTTACTATGACAAACTAACAGTGAAGGTCACATTGAATTGAAATGTGCTAGAAAGTGTACACTGTAGTTAGAGCTGCATTTACTGAACTTGCAGAAAACTGTTCTGTAGGAGCTGTGGGAAGTCTGCCATAATGAAGACCCAGAATGGGAAAGACCAGGCAACATCTTTCTGTAAAGATTAAACTGTAGCCTCATCACAAGAGAAGATTTTATCAGCACAAACCCAAACTTTCTCAGAGACTTATCTATGCCTGTCCTTTTAAAGATCCAACTAAGTTCCACCTGGAAAGATAATGGAGATTATTGACAACAAAGTCGGGATAGTGTGATACAAAAAAGCTGGGAGGGATGGGAGAATATGACACAGGCAAGAGACAGAAGTTACCTGACAGGCACATACCAGGTAATTTTGCACACAACAAGGAGTAAGTGATGAAATTTCATTTCTCCTTGGCCCCACCACTGCAGAAATCTGTTATCAAGGAACAGAATTGATCTAGTCAGTCTCATATTTAAACTACAGAAAACAAAACTGCTGTATGGATTTCTCTAGCTTAGACCCATGTCATACCTTACCCTAGGAGTTATAACTTTACAGGGGAGCCATGAATGAAAGGAAGGCAATTAGAAAACAAGAAACACAAAAACTCTATTATTATTTCAACCCACAGCATGTCTGTAAGAAGTAAATATTCTCCTGAGAGTCAATCCCTACTATGCAACAGAGAAAGGCAAAATCAACTTCTCTAGTAGGTGTAAATTAAAATTGCATTATTCACTTACAATCAAAATTTCACATGTGTAATAAGTAAACAATGGATTACAAAAAGTTTCTTTGAAATCAGAGTACAAGTCTTTGATTTCTGAGGTTGAGTGTTCATGGGAACAGGTGTGTGAAGTCAAATCAGTACATCTGTATTCCCCACAAGCCTGTCACATCCTAGAATTGTTTCTACCAATGCAATGCAACACTTCCTAGCCATAGTCAGAGGTATTTTGACACTCGCGGATATAGAGAGTTTAACATTTAATTTTCTTGTGCTTGTGGAGGGGAGAGGGGGTGTTTGTTTTGGATTTGTTTTGGGTTGGTTGCATGTTTGCATGTTGCATGTTTGTTTGTCTGTTTTGGGGGTGTTTTGTCTCTTTTTGGGGGGTTGTATTGGGTTTTGTGTGTGTGTGTTTTCGCCTTTGTTTTGTTTTCCTTTGTTGTTGTGTTTGGATTTTGGGTTTTGGTTTGGGGTTTTTTTTGGCTGGTTTGGGGTTTTTTGGGTTTTTTTGTTTTGTTTTGCTTTTTTGCTTTGTTTGGGGTTTTGGGGTTTTTAGTTTGTTTGTTGTTTTTTTCTCCTAAAGTAGCCAAACAAGTAAGGTGCACACCCCACCATTGTAATTTCTAGCCCTCAACAAATCTTTTAAAATGCCATCAGAACTTCCCTTTGACAACAATGACCTCAGAAGATACACCAGCCATCCAGTTTCCATGTTGGTCAGGATTAACTGCTGAAGTGTTCACAGGAAGAATGAATGGAGTTGAAAAAAAAGGTGGAAATTCAAATAAATATTCCTGGAGAACGTTCTGACCTCCTCTGTTAGTTCTAATGTCAAGTAATTATCAGCTTCCAAGTGCTGCTGACCATCATCATTTCCACTTTTGAAAACAACTGACACAGTAGTAAAAATTGTTTTGACTGAGAAGTAATACAATAATAATTGATTACACTCTGCCAGCCTTGTCTAAGCAGATAAGAACTTGCAGAATCCAAGTGATATCACAAGGTACCAGAAAACGTACACCAGCTTCAGATAAGTGCACTGCTGTGCCCATATGCACCCCCAAAAGTTTTCTTTTTAAGAATCTCTCAACAAAGTAACTGATAAACAAGTGAAAAGTCATAACTGAGACAGCTGATGGTTAGAAATGCCGGAAACTACTAGTTAACCTATAAATTGGACCATAATCCTTTACCACTGAGTATTAACAGTACATCACTCAAGCCCAGAATATTTTTTGTACCATATTTAAAGGTTCTAAAGTTGACCCAATTTCTACTGTGCCAACATGATGTAATCAGGCACACAGGCTTATTTATGCTAGTTTCAGTTGATGACATATGTCTCCTGCAAATACACCAATGCCTTACAAAAGTAAGATTGACCCCAATATTTTCCAGGACCCAATAAATACTTGAAGCAAAGAGTCTTAATGGTCTTTTATTGTGCCCATCAAAGAAAGGTGTTTTTGACTAAATAACCATAAACCACTCCCACAGAAATCCCTGGTAAAATATTAGAACCATCTCTGATGGAGAAAAACAAGATTATATATGCACAGTGTTGTCTGCATTGGCAGAGAGAAGCTGGATTGCTCTGGATAAGATATAGTGATAGCTCACCTGATTGATGGCAGGGACATAAGTGCCAACATCTTTCCTGAAAATAGAAGGCTTATGGAATTTTTTTTTTTGAATGAGGGAAAAGTTATGAGGATAAATAACTACAAACTGTATTTTCCATTCTCTCTGCAGTGATTTACACAATTCTTGCAATTTTACCTGCTCTGTAGGGAATTCCTGCTAGGGAAATTTCTATTTCTCTTGATTTGTTTGTTTCCCTACTCTTATCTGGCCACCTAACTTATGGCAGCTTAGAACTTACCTTTGCATGTCAATGTACGTTAACAATTTACACAACTTGATTCACTTGGGAAACTGTAAATTTGCCTTGGTACATGCACTCTTAAATTGTGGTTTGGAAAACATTAGCCTTTCAAACATAAACAAGCCGCAGAATTAAATCACATTGCTCAAGTATACACTATTTGAATATTAAATTATCTCTGAATGGAAAACAGACTTATCTGCAATAAGCAAAGACTCAAATGTGATGTGCTAATAATACATTTCATGGGAGAAAATATGAGTGAAAATAAACACCCTATGGATTTACAGACAGTGATGAGTTGAGCTCATCTGAATTAAGAATGAGGTGTAATACAATTAAAATTATTAGGAAGTTGGTAGAAGACTATTTTTCTTTTAATAATACTTGGAACTTCATTGCCTTTTCAAATTCCCAGAGCCTTTTCAGCTTGAAAAGTCACTCAAATAATGGCTTTATTCTGAATAAACCAATGTGGTTTGATACTATAAATACACCTGCTTAGACACCTGGAGTGATTTTGCCAAGTCCTCTGCACATGTTTACATTTTATAGACACAAATACTTTGACTCCACAGACCTTAAAAATTAAGCACCTTCCCACATATAGACATCTTTGCAAAACTCCTCTGCAGAGTTTATGAATATTAATTTTCCTGTCCTTAGAGAGAAGAAAATGACACAAAGGGGCTTCAGCATATGTGCTTAATTTTACATAAATAATCCTGTTAACTTCCCTGTTAATATTCACGCCCAAAAAGTTAAGTACACAGATATTTGACAGCTGGGGGCCTCTGTGATGGGTTTTCATCTGGATCCATTTGTATTTAACTTTGAAATGGTGGCATATTTGCACCACTGCTCTGTAGAGAGTCATCTTAGAAATGTGTGATGCATATTGGTTCACAACAGTGAGGTGCATGTTTTAGAGATAATTAATGTCTCTCCAGATTAAATAGTTCATTTTACAAAAATAGATATGATTTAAGTGCAAACCGGGCTGAATTGCAAACCAAGCTTTTTTCTTTTTTTTTTAAGTGTACAAAGATGAATTTTAAAGCTGGACTTTTATTTCCATAAAGAAATTTAATCCTATGTAGTACTAATGCAAATCAACATTAAGTTCAACCATATAACATAATGTACATGACATTTTGAAATTACACAAAATAAAGTCAAGAAGTCTTCCCCTCTTGCCCCCTCCAAAAACCAGTAATCTGAGGTTATTGTGAGGACACCTACACAGGACAGCAATAGTATGTACTCAAAACAGTACATACTTGACCATTACCACTACCCTGATATAAGATTTCTCAAAATGTTTTCCTTTTTCTTATTATCTGCTGTAACATGATACTTATTTTTTACAAGAAAAAGGAGTCAAACTTGTTTTGCAGCATAAGAAAGCAAATTACAGTGGAGCCACAGCTAAAGAACAATAAAAATGGGACTCAAAACCTCATTCTATCTCATACCAGCAATTTAGTTTGTTCAACACCCTGTCAAACCTATTTGACATAAAATTCCAGGCTACTAAAAGGTGTTTTGTCCTCTAATTTATTTGCATTTATTTTTATAGCACTTACTGTTTTGATCCCTCTTTATTGTGCCTGGGAGGTAAGCTCCACCACATCATTGTTAAAGGAAAAATAAAAGCATTGAGAAATATTTTAATGAACCACATTTCATGTTGCAAGAAGACATTGTGACATTTCAAATTCCATGCACATACAAAATCAACATATTTTGCTCCTCTTCGAAGCTTCCTAGAATATAAGACCAGAGCCTGGCTACACAACACAGATGTGATGTTTTCTCTCTCCCCACATATTTCTTAGGGGTTGACGATATCACAGAAGGCAACTGAACCCCAAAACTACCAGATTTTTCTTCCAAGGCAAAAGCTAAAAATGTTCTCAAACAGCACAGCAAGTAAGACATCCATAGGGGAAAACAGTTTCAAGAGGTTGTTTTGCCAGTGTAGGGAAACAGAGTGTGGAGTGTCAATGTCCCAGGTGAAAGCTCCTGCCTTCCCGACAGTGTTCTGATGTCACCACATCAGAACTGTAGCTGGGTGACAGACAATGGAGAAGAAACCATCAGAGCAGTGCTGCTCACCTACAGTTTCCTACTCTGAGGCAAGAACACAGAGACAAGCAGCCTGACAAGTATATGGCTGTGTGGCAAAGAAAACTGTCTTTGGTATGAACTACTCTTTTCTGTTCCCATGTCGTGCTGCCCTTCCTCCCCAGCCCCAAGGTAGCCCCAGAGCTCTCTTCAGCAGAGCAAGAAAAATGAATTACTCCAGACTGCTGAGACTATTTAAGCATTTTGCTTCCCTCAGTTGCGTTTCTCAGTGTATCAAAAATAATAATACATGGACATCATTAGCTTAAGGTCACACTGCTGCCAGAGTGGCAACATATATTCTCTCCTAAGAAAATACTGGAAATCCCAAACCATCTCTAACAAGCTGGGAATGCTTGGAGAGAATAAGAAGCTTTAGGCTGTTTGCAAAAGCCTCCCTGCCCTTGAAGTAAGCAACTAGTTTTGGTGTCTTTGTGGGAACCTTTTTACTTACATGGTCACGAATAACTACCCCACACATAAAACAAAAATGCACAGGCAAGAATGTGTATGCTGTTAGCCAAATCTTAGCATTGTCCTATTACAGAACACTTCCTGTTTATGTGTGCATTCCACATGCAGTAATTCTGCCCATGAAGACACATGCTTAATGAAAGAGAAAACAGTCATTATAAACCTGTTTCATATTGATTGAAAAATACAATCTTCTGAGAGAGGAATCTTTGTGATGTTTCAAATGGGAAACCAAATTATTACATGTTCAATATTATCATCACAATTTTGTTGTGTTTTGTTGTGTTTTTTTAACAAATGTATTGATAGGAATGTTTGATGAGTTATTTGCCATGAACCATTAAAATTTTTTGTGGGGAACAGAAGGTGAATACACAAGTGATTATGTAAAAACAGGATAAACTATTAATTCCCTGAAGTTACACAAAACCAGAAATCCTTTTTGATATTTCCAGCCTCTACTGAGCCCCAAGACTAGAATCTGCAAATTTTGTACTTTCAGGCAGGAAGGATGGGAAATGAAAGCATTTTGATGATTTAGAAGTGGAATAGCACATCCATTTTGAAACTCACCTAATTTTCAAAGGTTTAAATACCTTTCACAAGATAATTATTTGAGTTTTGTATCAAGTGTTTTCTGGAATCACAGCAGTTGTGACTGAACACTGCATTACCAAAAATATCTCAGAGCCTTGCACACTGAGTCAATGTGAGCCCTTCTCCCACACACAAACACAAGGCTTAATTTTGGTCACTAAACTAACGAAACCCATTACTTGCATCACTCTAAGAGTTTTATTTCCCTTTAACATCAGGCTGCATTGTAATTTCTACTCTAAGTGTGTCTGGATGTGTTCCTGCTGAATTGCATCTTTTGCCCATGGTTCCTTGTCTTTGTTATCAGTCCTTCACATCTTTTATCACTTGCCAGTTTTTGGCATTAGTTCTCAAATATGTTCACTAAGTTTATGATTTATAATGCATTGCTAGCAGTAGTGCAAGAAAAGGATATTGTTTCACAATAATTCCATGTTTCCCCTGTTCTTTCTCTGAATAATTATGTCTTCATACCTCCTTCAGATAAGAAACAAGAAGAAAGCTTATTGGGAAAAGCAAACACTTCTACCGACAGGTGAAAAGGAGCTATCATCTTGTGGACAATCTGTGAACATCAAAAGAAGACGAGTCTGCCCACATAATGGTTCTACATGTATTAAAAAAAGCAAACTGAGAATCCTGCAGGCACAAAATATGCTGCACACACCAGTAAACTACAAAGGGCTTCTATCATATCTGCCAAAAAGCTCTTTAAGAAGGACAGCCAGTTGTAGAAATGAGGTCTTTGTCAACTCAGGATAGGTAAGGACAGAAGGAAAAATTTGTAAATATTAAACTCAGGAACCCACAAAAACACAAGTTCAGCAATTCAGAAAAATACTCAATACCCTCCAGTAAATTACACATCACACTGACCAAGGAAGAGACAGAAAGAAGAAACTTCAGGTTTTGTCTAACTTCTACTGCCAAACTGCTACTCTTCAAGATTCTCAAATCTCATTCTTATTTTTCCCATGATTACTACTCCAGCTCTGTTAAACCAGAAGGCTGAGCAAAGAGAGAAGCAGAGGTAAGCTTTTTCAGAAGCAATTCTAACTGTCTGCATCACAAGAACCTATTCAGTATTTACTCTTTCCCACTGAGTAAAGCTTCTGAGGGTTGAGAAATTACATTTTTAAAAAAGCCATTTGTCACTAAACTTAAACAAGACACTGCAGATAACTTGATATTTGTTTACATTTTAGCAATGTCTTTTTTTTGTAATTGGAATTTGAAACTGCAAATTTAAAGAATACAAAGCAAATCTTTTTCTTATTACAATTTTCATGCTTCCCTGGACATAGCAGTGAGCAAGACACTTAGTTTTCAAGAATATTTTACTACAAAAGTAACCATTTTAGCCATTGCTTGTAAGGTGGGATAGCTAGCCAGGGAACTGAGACTGTGAGCTTTTGAAAAGTGAGAGGCCACTGAGAAAGTAGATTCTCAATTTAAGTTTTAGCAAGAGTGGAGAAATAGAAAGTGTCACATTATTTTGACTAAGTTCTCTCCTGAGCTAATGCTTTCAGAGACAATAGTTTCATTTTGAATTAAAACTGGTTTCTAAAGGGTTTCACATCTTCAGCACCAACTAAAGGCAACAGGAATCTCAGCAATGTCATAAAAAACTTGGTCACCATATAACAAAAATAATAATAAAAAAGTAGTCAAAAATTTAAAAAGACACTTTGCACAGAAGACAAAGTTTTCACCTCACTTCTCCACTGTTCCAATATGTAGCTCGGGGGAAAATCATAAACTCGAGGTGATGAGAAAAAGACTAAAAAGAATAAATTATATGCATTTCTTATTGTCTTTGACCATTATGTTGTCTAACTGTATTCTAACTATAGTGTATTCTAAATATAGTATAATGAACATGGATATGAATGTTGGGTTTATTTTCCTTCATTGCCCTCTGGAAATGTAAACAACTGCTAGAGCTGAATTATAATAACAATTTTCAGCTTCCATATTATCTCCAAGTGTTACCAATACATAGCCTCTCCACATGAAAAATTTCTTTTTTTTTTTTTATCAAGTGATTGCTACAATACATTTGATTTCACAGCTTACATGTGTAAATGCTTTGAATGTTCACAGAAAGCAGACGCTCCAGTTACAGGGAGCTATCTAAAAGAAATCTAATTGAGATCACTATCAGCTTGGTATGAATGCCCTGTATATATATATATATATATATATATACACAAACAACCCCTGCAACCCCAGAGGAGTTATGGTCATCACATGTGTAACATATTGTGAGCACCACAATTCTGCACTGATTCATGAACCCAGGCTGTCTGGCCCAGACACCTACAATCTCAGATTTGGGGAGGTTTTATGCTAGTTCTCAAAAGATCACTTATACTTAATTCTCCAAAGATTGCTTATAACAAGGTCTCCTCTGAGAGCCTTCAATAAAACACTGAAACCCACACAGTTCATTGCAAGTATCTGACAATGTCTCCAGGGAGTTTGGGGTATTTCCACCCCTCCCAAGTTATCTCAAACAGCAGCATTTTCCTAATGGAAAACAATGACTGTTTGCTCATCAGGGATCACTACACCCATCTATGCAGAGAGCACATACAGAAATGCTGTCTAAATAAGCCATCATGGCCACAGAAGCTAACCACCATTAGAAATGGAGACAGAGATCATAAACAGTGCTTTGCATTATTCCACCATTCCTGCCCACATTAGTAACTCACAGAGATGAGGCCCTTAAATACACTCAGCTCCCCTGGTGGGAAAGAACAGGATGCAATGTACAGTCCTCACCTGTATATCTTCCTCCAAACTGTGCATTTGTGTGCCCAGTGGGATGATATTTTTTGATTTGGTTGTCAGGAAACAGAACTTCATATTATGCTCCTGTCTGTTTCTTTCTTAGCTAGCAGACTACAGTGAATAAGGGTTATTCTGTCATTTTTTTAAATTGTTTTTTGAATCTAGGTATTTTTCATAAAGCCAGACTTCTCCATAATTCATAGGAAGCACATTGTTGTGAAGGCTTGCATTGTGTTTTAGAACCATCAGTTTGAGGACAAGCATTTAGATTCATCTCTGACTCTCATCCTGCCTCTATGTGGAGATATCCAAAACCCACCTGGATGTGATCCTGTACAACCTGCTCCAAGTGAATCTGCTTTACCAGGATAGGTGATCTTGTACTTCCTCCCTACCCCAATAATTCTGTGGCTATACACATCTTCAGACCCCAAAGACAAGAAAGGTGCTTGTAGTGCCAATTAAATACTACTTCATTTTTTTAAATTATTAAATTAAATACTGCCAATATGAGTGCCAATTAAAGTACTACTTCATTTTTAGCATTCATCTCCGGCTGACAATAAAGTACCCTGCCCTGAATCAGGAGGACAAAATATATACTTGAAATGAAAACTAACAGTTTAAAAAACCAAAATCAAAACAACAAAACAACACATCCTTGCCAGTAGAATATCGAAGCATATATTGCTCTTTACCAGAGAGTGAAATTATCACAGCTTATTACCTTCCATGTGTGAAACACAGTTGGCTTGAGGGACACTTCAGAATATCCAGTCCTAATGGATGCTTCAAACAGACAGCCAATCCTCACTTCCACTGCACTCCTGGACATAAAATCCACTAGTATTTCAAAAGTTATGACTGCTTTTGAGAAAAGTTTAGTTTCTCAGGTTCTTAACAGTTTTCCCTTGTAAAATACCTTGGCAAACAGGTGATTTGTCAAGTCTTCTAATTTTAATGACCATACTGTGTATTCCATTAAATGTTTTGAATTTCTGCAGGGCAATGATCATAATGAACAGCTTATTCCATTTTGCTGTAAATAAGAAGAAGGTATTTATCTTAATATTGTAGTCTGCAGTTCATTAAGTATGGTTTCTTATTTAGTCAAGAGATGTAGATAATATTTATATAATTCTTAAGGTATACATAAATCTATAAACCTTTATATCAAAATCTATTCACATGTTCTTAGATTTCTGTACAGTAGCTTCCTGTACTGCCAGACTTATCTGAAAAAGAAACTTCATAGTTTTTTTTAAATAGTTTGTGATATTTCACAATGTACTCAGTTACTTTTTATGTGACTTGGTAGTTCTCAAATGCATTCACAGGTACATGAACCTCCACATGTGAAAACCTCTCTAAGGTTTTCTAAGGGCACCCTCTGTAGAGAAAGACTGCTCAAAAGTCCAGGCTTCCATTCCCCATAAACATCCAGTTTCATCATTTGCTCTCTTGCCCAAGGACTTCCCTTGTGAATGATCAAAGCAGCAAAGATCACAAAATTTAATGTGTCTAGTTGGATCTTAAAGAACGGGAAAAACAACAGCCCTTCAAATGAACGTGTCCTGTCTGTCAGCATACAGACAAATCTCCCATCTTAAGAGAGGAAGCCTATATTCAGCAGCTTATATTCAGCGTAACTGTCCTAGGAACAGGGAGGAGTTTAGATGAAAGTGCTCAGGTGGAGTGTTAATCCTAGATCCAATATGCACTGGAAAAAAAAAATCTTGCAGTGTAGTCAGAATAATAATTTGGATTGTATTGGACTATATTTAATTATGATAGTTCCCTTCAGACATCAAAACCAAAATCATAGATGTAGATGGAATAAACAGAACCTAGAGTGCAGACTGTCAGAAGTCCTAGGTTAAGGAAGGAGGTAAAAAAAAAAAGGAAAATAAACTAAAAGAAATAGAACAACTTACTTTGACTTAGTATTACCCCTTGAAAACCTTTCTTCATGCCAGTAACAAGGTACAAACTGCTCATAGAATGGTGAAAATCTTCAACCATTGCTGTCAGCAAGTCCATAAACTAGGATAGCAAGGAAACAAAGTAAAGTCAGAGCAGAAAAAGGTAATTGTCAAGGAACAAATTTTCGTCACATCAAAATTAGACAGTCTGAACAATCACAGAGTTGGTTATAGGGCTGCTGTTTTTATCAGACCTTTAGAAACCATTCTACCAAATAATTCTTATGCTTCACAGCTTTTTCCTATCAATCAAAGTGAGGGAAAAATAATCAAGTAACACTCCAAAAATGTTTGAAAATTCAAGTATGCCTCAAAGCTGTCCCTCTACCTTGCCAATTTCCCAGTGCTATTTGTTTTAAATAGAGATGAATTTTTTTGCGTAATATCTTTAGTTATTTTGTGCCATTCATCCCTGGCTCTACCTCTTGAAACAGCGTGAGTTTAATATTTTCACCTTGATACAATATATGGAGACTCTATCCTAGTTTTTCTTATTCCATAAATTTCCTTGTCTTGTATTTTCTCATGAACAGTAATAGATGTTCTGACTTCTTTCTCCTCCTAACTATTAATAGTGCATTTGCTCTTTTTTTCAGTTTCAAATGCCTTCTTTGCCAGTCCATGCAGAGTACAAGTGAGGCAAGTGACACTTGAAAGAGCACAATAAGTAGAGATGGAGCCTCTTCCAAACTGCACCTTTAGATGTTGTTTCCTACACTGCACAGGAAAAACTACATCCATAAAGGACATTTTCAGCAGTATATAAAAAAGATCTTTAATTCCTTGCGTATAACATAAGAGACCATGAAAGGCATTATAATTTTCTAGTTGCATGAGGAAAGCAATCCTTGAATGCTGAGTTAGCAACCATCAAATTTTAGGGCACCTACTGCTGGCACCTGTTCTGTGGAAATAAATAGAAGGATTCACACCCCTGGGCTTATAAACAAATATTCTTTTTTATTCACCTCTTCCCCACATTATCTTGTTCTGAATCACTGTGTCCCCCAAGACAGCATATCTCTTGGACATGATTTGTCCTCTTTCCACACATCTACCAGAACTTCCTATATCTTTTCAATCCCTACAGAAAATCTGACTTCTTACTTTCTACCTACCCTTTTAACTTCATCAAAGTAGTACAGCCTGCCACGTGAGCACACTGCCTTTTACATCTTGGGAGTTAGGCCAGGCCACACTTGCACTGGAGAGGAATTAGGCTCTGAACCTAGAGCAAGTCCTACAGTTTTAAAAAGCCTTAAAGAGCTGATATAACTTTTCTTAAGGTGCAGTCAGCACAGAGACTGAAGTCAGAGGACTCCGTTGCTTACACATGTATATAGATTGAGTCAGTCATGATGTGAGACAGGTATGACTTTGAACAGAAGAACTGCTCTGTCCCAACACTGTTTTGAGGAATTACAATAAAATCTGACAAGAAATAAGTAGTACCAGAGGTCAGAGAATTACTTTCTCAGATCCAGCAAACACAGCTCTTTCTTCACTTTTTCTACATTCATATTCAGTGCAAATGGAAGAGCATCTTTATGTTACTCCCAACTTACACCAAGGCAAAAATCAAAATCAAGTCCAATGGAAAGAGAAACTGTCTCTCTTAAAAGGTTATTTGCTGCACTTACAATGCACTTTCAGCAAACAGCTGCTCTATCTATGACTTTTCAATCACAACTTGAAGATACAGTAAGGACAGGTTTCCTGTGGAGCTTAGAAATAAGAGTTACCTTTAGCTGATACTTATCAGCAAGCTATTCCTAAACCCTCCCTTGCAGAAAACCTCTAAAGGCAAATAACGGGCAAACCATGCAAAAGGACTTCAGTATTCAGAGGAAAAAAAAAAGGAAAAAAATACAAAAATGACAATTTTAATGATGCCAGTACAACAGATACGTTCCAAAATTCTGGGGTTTTACCCAGGCCCATCTGTCTCCTACTTATCTTCAGAATACTGCTGTAGTAATAATCTCTCACTTTACTCTTCAGTACTTGCTCATTGCTACTCACCAAGATTTGGTTCTGCTTGTCTATAAATACAATGCTCACTGACATGGGAGCCTTTGAGAGAAATTAGGGAACCACACAAACCACAGAGTATTACTTACATCAACATCTTTTCTTTTGGCTTTGTAAATATGTAAGAAGGCCACACTAATCACCAAGACTTGGGCTGAACAGTGATTGATAAGATTTCCCTACTGTGAGAGCAAGACAAGCCAAAACTCACAGGAAGTTCATGCTGAGTCCTGGCAGAACTGCAAAGACCCTGTGATAAAATCCTGCACAGCAAAATGAAAGTCTGGGAAAGAATTAACTCAGAAACAAAGCAATCAAGTTAGAGAAAGACATAAGATCTGTACAGGACACCCTTCCCAAAGTCCATAACAGGAAAAAGAGAAAAGAAAATAATTAGAAAAAAAAAAAGACTACGAAAACACATTACACCCTGCACCATCAGAGCATACTGGTATAAAAGATAAACTGTTTGAAACACCGATAAGAGAGTGGTTTAAGGTCTGCTGTAAATAAGCAGCATAATTTATGCATTAAAAGAAATGGAAGAACAGGGTGAGGAAATGGGAATAAAAGAGATATAAAACTTATACCACAAGAAAGAATGAAATCTGTAAAAAGTTCATATATAAAACTTTGACTGAACTTATGCACCTTTGGGTTTCACACACCAGTAGTTATTTCTATGCTGATATAACTCACAAATTAAATTTTTATTAAGTGCATTCAGAACTTTCTATTTTTGTACATTCCAGACACTTCAGACTTTCCATAACTGTCATCTAGAGGAGTCTCACTCCTGAAGTACAGTGGGAGAAAAATGTGCACTGTCTGTAGATATATAATACATGATGGCTGATCCTTTTTACCACATTTATCTTGGAATTCTGGTGACATGAACAAACCACTCGAGTCTTACTTTACTGGGGTTTTATGACCAATGCATAACCCCTTGGTTAAACTTGCTAATGAAAATAATTAGCAACCAAAAATATTCCCATTCTTCTGCCCTTGAGTATAGAATGGTAACCTGTTACCTTGTGACTGAATGCACAGTATCCTTCATACCACATGCAGCCAGCCAAATATATTTCCCCTGAAAAATCCAAGTAATTTTATGTCAGTACTACTAACAAAATCTATCATAAATTGGATTTTTGTAACACTGTCCATTGCTATTTGATATGGACTGCAACTGATTTGAAAAAAAAACCAGAGAACAAAGCATCTATATAATATTTCATAGAAGATGCAAAGTATCAAACCATACAGATATATTTTTTAGGCCATCCAAAATATGTAGTTATGCATACATACCTATATTTATGTTCAGGTCCAGAGTTTTTCACTCTTGCTTTTGGGCTTTTAGTTATAAAACAGTTATGATTGAATATCAAATAGCCAAAGTTGCAAGCTAAGAACTTGTCTTATGTATTCATTCCCTTGAAGTATGCAATCCATTGCAGTTTATTCAGATTTCTGACCACTGACAGGAGGAAAATGTGTCATATTTCAAAGCCCATTTTATCAAAGTATTGAAATGTAGTTTCCAAAAACGCTGTCACCAGTGTAATGTGTTTGTCAAGCAACATGTTTTTGAAAGCATTTTAATCAACTCTCAATGTCTTTCTACATTGGACATTTAGAAGTCAAATGTTGTTTTCAATGTATTTAAGATACATTGAAAGTGTCTGTTGTGAAGACTTAGCTTATGTTTCTACATTATTTTGAAGCAGAACTCTCTAAAGAGACATATTTTTTCGTCTTTGTAACATCAAAATGCAAATTTCACAAAAACATGGGATCAAATTCTTTCAAACTTCAGAAGCACGTACCTACACTGGATGCAAAGAAACAAAATGGATTATTTGGTGACAGTAGTACACAGACACCCCTGTGCAGAATAGATCTGTCTGAATAACAAAAAATTGATTCCCTAGTAATTTATTTAGCAGCTGACAAGGGGGAACAGAACAGATTTTCTATGATGAATATTATTGAGCTATATATAAAACTGGTCATATAGTAAAAATATACATTCAGAGATAATTTCATCATCAATTGAGTAAAACATCTTGGACTGAATTTCTGTTCATAAATTTTGTGTTCAGCAGTTGTACTATTTCTTTTATTCTCTGAGCTACATGATTTCTACCAAGAAACAAGCAAACCAAAGCAAAATCATTTTCAAAATCTGAGGCTAACATAGTCAGAAATGTTAGCAGGTATTTGTAAAATCTACCTCTATTTATATATAAAAATGATCAAAATTTTGATAAAAATGAACAAACACAAAATCCCATGAGAACACAGTGCCACACAATTCCTTTCAGTGCCTGGGGTAACAAACACTGTGCGTTTAAACCCAGTCTCTGCAGGGTTAGCATATGCCCTGGCCTTTGAACAAAATGTTCATAAATTCTCAATGTTCACAGCCATAGCACAAAGAATTGTAAAGACTCTTGCTGCAAAGGCTTTTAAGCTCACAAAACAAGGTGCTGCATGGCTTCTGGCACAGGAAGATATAAAAGTCATTCATGAGTGACTGTCACACCTTGTGAGAAAATACAAAGGTGCACAGACTTCAAACCAGTAAATGAAACAGAGACCAAACGCTCAAAATGTTTTTTCCTAGTCAGTAGAGACCCGCTGTGACCCAAAGCTCACAGATAGCTTTAAACTGGCTGCTGGATCTACTACCAGTGCTAGAGCAAATCACAAATAAGCAGATCTCCAGTAACTTCAGAAGAAAGCAGGTCCCAGTGACAGTGAAGCTTTGAACTGCTCGCTTCCTTTGGAGGAAGAACTGGAGCCATGCAGAGTTGGGCTCCTTCCTGTGGAAGCGGGAAGGAGCACCAACTATAAGCACTGGGTGTTTGAACAGGCGCCAAATTCTGAAGAACAGGGGGCAGGCTTGTTACGCACTTTTGAGAAGTCCACATCACCACACAGGCAGAGCACAAGAAGCTGGTGGGACTCATCATTCAGTTCAATGAGTTTGGCATTAGCTCAAAGTCTCATTTTGTGTTCATTGAGCTCATGAAAAAGTTAAGTGGAAGGTGATATATCATACCTGATATTCACCATTAAAAGGTTATTTGGGCTCCTTCTGTAAGCTAAGGGACACTTTGAAATGCATATCTAGCCTTCCTGAGATAAATGATACTTGACTTACTCCTTGGTTTATCCTGGTTAGTAGAGGCCACTGTTTGACTTTTGGAGAAGATTAGGTCAAGCAGGCACACTGATGGCAATGTGTCTTTTTGACCTTCTTTCCTTCTTTTGTTTTTTTTAGTTTGTTTGGTTTTTTGGTTTTTGGTTTGTTTGGTTGGTTTTTGTGTGTTTTGTTTGGGGTTTTTGGTGTTTTTGTTATGTGGTTCCTTTTTTGTTTGTTTTTGGCTTTGTTTATTAAAGTAAATTATGCTACCCTATTGAAAGCAGAAAGCAGCACATTGGTAATCTGATTTTTGACAGGAAATTATTTATACCTTTCTATATGAATGGAGGTAAACAAACAGATATACAGTCACATGCACACAGGATAGTTCCAGTTAAGATCAGCTTAGGAAATTCCTGTCTATGTAAGTGTTGATTAGAGATAGGTTTTTTTTTTTTTTTTTTTGCAATATTCCTATATTGTCAACAACACTGGTTTAGATGCAGTTACAGCAATCTTACTGCACTTTTGATGACATAACTGCTTTGGTTTAGTAACTCAATGTAAATTACTTTAATGGTAGTAATTCTGGCAGGTATAAAGTGCTTTTACTAGAGAGTGCAAGTATTTTAACCTTATCATGTAAAAGACACTATCAGAGAAATAGGATGAAAAAACTGCATATCACAGTAGGTAAAAGATAACCTGGGTTCATTCATGGGGCTACTTCCCTCTATTTTTCTTTTGTGACTTATGATAATATTTCTGACAAGTGTCTCTTACTCTCTTTCTTTTCTTTCATACTGGAAGAAAATCACAACCACAAGTCTCTTGTATGATTCTTGGAGAGAACATTTACAAGTTTCTCCAAATAAAGGCTGAAACAGCCAAACCAACAGCTATAGTTATGAAAGACCCAGGGTGTTTTTCCTTGAACAGACAGACCATCAGCAATTCAGGTTCCTCTGTATTAGCTTACAAATGCACAGACATTAAAGAGCTACTTGGAGTGGTAAAAGAAGCCACCTTTTGCCTGCTGTTCTGCAGGTGTTACTGCTGGAGCAATAGCAGCTGGAAGAGACCAGAAGCAGCCCCCCACACCACCTCACATGACAGCACAGACAACTTTTGACCACAAGACCTTGCTCTGGAAAACAGAAAGAGGTATACAGTTCTGAAGTCTCTTAATAGCAACAAACTTTGCCAATGCTAAGCCTTGGGCCTTTGAAGAAATTACTTGTACCAGGTACAAAACAGCCTCATGGGGAGGAAAAACAAAACAAAACAAAACCCCGAAAAAAAACCTACCACCACCACCAAGAGCTGCTCCCCAACCAGAAGAAGTGCCAGCAGACCCAGGGTCCTTGGTCCTTGAAAACCTCAGCACATGAGAGTTGGCAGGAGGAAAGGACCTGCCTCCCCCTCCTGGGATGGGGCTATCCACACCTTCAGGGGCTACAGAAGTCCTGCCTCAAAACCTAAGGAAAAACAAGGGTAAGAAAAAAACCACAGCTGTCTTTTCCAAAGACAGTCCAGGATTATAGAACTCACTCTAGAGATGCAGAAAACAGTTCCTAATCAGAAAAAAACCCTACTTTCTCAATTCCCTGTAGGACAAGGGTAAAACCCTTGTTCTTCTCCCCTCTCTTTGGAGGCAGACTGGAGATATTTTGTGGGGTCCCTATGCATAAGGAACTGAATCAACCCAAAACTTAGGTCACAAGGCCAGCATATTTCTTTATTTACATAACTTTCCCAGCTTCATCTCCATGTAAAGCAGGCACTCTCCAGAACAGAGCTAGCACTGGATTCCTTAGCAATGTGCACAGCACATTAGAACAAAATACAAAACCTGCATATATCCTTTTTCAGTACTAAAAGTAATCCAGCTTGCTTCAAGAGCAAGAAGCATATCTCTGAGAGAAGAAAAACCACGCATGTCCACACACACAGCAAATACATTTCTATGGCTTTCTCTTTTCATCCTCCTTGCACACAAGCTGCTGAAAGCTAAAGGGCAGCATTCGGTCATACACACCTCAATACTCTAGCCCACCTTCCCCTTCAGAGAACTTCAAAATTCAATTGTTCTTCAACGATGCAACAAAGCCTTACAAAATACTCTTTTTTTGCAGGTTTGCACCAAAGAATTGGAAAAACAATCATGCTAGACATCTGCTAGAAGAGCAGCAATTAAGAGCCTAGCAGATATTAATGATACAGGTAATCTAGCCCCTCTCTAAAGTGAGGCCTGCAAGGCAGAGGGAGTAAATACACTGCTGAAATCAATTCTTTATACAACAGATGTTTTAAATCACAAACTGACTGATGATTATATGTACTATGCTCTTTTCAAAATGGGGACTTTATTTTACCTCTCCTTCTATTTCCTTTTTGCCATGTGGGCATAAAAAGCCCAACTCTGCCCACTCCTTATTGTGAGACATCTGTGTACTTGCAAAAAGCTGAAAACACTTGTTGAACACCTAAAGAAGAAACACAGAGCCAACAAACCCAAGATGAGACTTCATAAGAGTTCAAAATCCAGTTTTGATTTATGTTTTTCTAATTGCTCAGGTACTGAGGCTTTAGTGCAGAGATATATCTCAGGCAGAAACCTGCTCACCACTTTAAAAATACCTATAAATAATTTATCATCAAGATGTTTATAAAGGGAGTACCTGCTGAAGTCAGAGTAGAGAATATTTTAGTAGTCCCTCTACTTATGGTTAGCAAAAAGGCAAGAACCAACACCCACAACTTCACTCACCCTCTGTCACTATTCTTACATCCTAGTTTAGAGCTGATGTGTCTCATTTCTTTCGCACACCACATCTCAAATTACTTTTGATTTGATGGACAAGCCTGATCACCAGAGTACCTCTATTTGCAACAAAGACCTTGCGGTCCTGCTAGAGAGAAAACCATGGATTACTATCCATACAGGCTCTATATTGCTATTTTCCTGGTTGTGAATCACAGCTGTTACTTTTCCATATACCATGATGAGCTTGTGAAATCCTATATATCGATAATGGATCGTCCATTTTCAAGTGTACAGTAAATATCCATCAATGCCCTTCCCTTTGGCTTTTCTCAATCACTGTTTCCATCCAGTCTGTCATTATTGTAAATGTTTGTGTATTAAAATTCAAATCAGATAGAGTCAAAATAGCTTCATTAACTATTTGTCTGGTTTTTAAATGTAAACTTTTTTCTTCTGTGCCATATTTTCCAGGAAGGTGTAACCTTGCATAGCACCTCATGGAGTCCTTTTGGACTTGCCATTCACAAGAGAGGTAGGTGCACCTTCTATGAGGCACAACTAATTGTGTGCTTTTCCTACATTAATCAGGGCCCTACAGTCAAATTTCAGCAGATTTAGGTTTAGAAAAACAGCTCTTCCTCCTGTAAGTAAGGGAGGATGCAGTTCATTATTAGGCTACATTGTAGCCTCACTAGAGCATACCTCAAACTAAATACAGATTCTGCCTGCTTTGGACAGCCAAACCAGTGGAGCAAAACTCCTGCCAGGTTAAACCTGCCAAGGTATATGGAATGGGGGCACCCATAGAGCTGTTCCTTTGTGTCCCCTTTGCCATCTTTTCCTCTATAGACTATTTGCAGATTAGTTATAATTTTGTCAGCTGGCCAAAGGAAAAGAAACTTCCTGGAAAATTCTAGATGAAAAGATGTTGAACAAAACTAATTTTGAAAAGAGGGAAAAAAATTTGGGGGCAGCAAGCTTATCTGTATCCATTTACTAACATATTCTTTATACCTCTAAAAAGAAGCATTTATGTTTCTCTAATGAGTCACAAAACCAGACTTTAAAAGTAGCAGATTATTATGACTGGAAAGGAGAGGAGATGAAAAGGAACTTTACTGATGTTTTTCCATTCTTTTAGATATCTTCAAAGGCAAAAAGCTGAAACTAGGAAGAGAGAGGTACTTGGAATCTGTGGTAATAAGAATACTTTCAAGTCTTCTAGTATGCAAGTATTTAATGTGTCACAGAATATTTCCTCACAGATGTTTTTATTAAAATCTCAGACCAGAATAGCCAGCTTAAAGTGTTTACTGTCCTGTCTAAAGAAGCTCTTGGCCCCACTTTTAGTATCCAGTATTTTCTCCATTGTTTAAATTACACTGCACATAGTAGCACTAATTAATTCCATGCCAAATAATAGAGTTATTCTGAATTATTTTCTTGTCAGTAGAAACGGAACAATGGAAAACACTGAGCAAGAAACTGCAGTTTGGGTCTGTCCCTAAGTACCTGGGACTTGCACAAAGGAAGGAGATACTGGGGAAAATAAATCAATGGAAAAACACTTTTAGAAGAACAAAAACTGTCATTAAAACAAACTGACGACTCCCTCCTGTACTTGATCCTACCACCTAGACAAGATATTTGGTAGTACCAGGGATCTTTTAGGTTGACCTAACTCAGAACTAGGTATTCACTCTTTTACAAAGGAAGAAAGGGGCACAGAGGAGAAAAGAACACAGGGCAGGGGGAGCCAATTCCAAGTAAGGTGAGGGACAGCAGCTGATCAGATCATGGTGAGCATCCCAGGAAGGGACAATTTTGGGCTGAGGCAGGGAAGGGACAATTTAGCTCCCTGCCAGCACATGTGGTTTCTCTTTCTCTCTAGAACATTACTGCTGAGGGAATGTCTGACGAACAATCAGAAAATCTGGAAAAAGGGATTTGCTTTTCTGATGCCCACAGCTGCCAGGAAAAAACATAGACCTGGGTCCCACCTGACCAGAGCCCTCACCAGCCTACATTTAAACTTGGTTTATAATTATCTCTAAGCATGTTTCACTAATTTGGCTTAATTTTAGCCCCTGCCACCCTGAGAAGTGCACAGCTGGTGCAATAAGCAAAGGTATCACTCAGCCAGGTCAGCTCCTGCCAGGCAAGGGACCAAACTAAAATCTGGTCACCCCTGAAATGGCCTGGTCACCACTTCAGTGGTGCTGGACTCTGCCTGCAGAGAAAGCAGAGCAGGTTTTTCCTCTCAGCGTGCAGGGATACCCCACATAATTAATAATGGGAACTAAAGCACTGGATGGAATTTATATTAAAATACCAATGCCAGCTAAATATCTGTCTCCCACCGAGAATCCAATACTCTTACTTTAAACATCAGCAGGAGAGTATCCAGGGGCCACAGTAACTTCAGAAGATTCATAGAATGGTTTGGGTTAGAAGGGACCTCAAAGACCATCTTGTTCAAACCCTCCTGCCATGGGCAGGGACACCTTTCACTAGATCAAGTTGCTCAGAGTCCCATCCAGCCTGGTCTTGAACGCTTCCAAGTATGGGGCATCCACAGGTTCTCTGGGCAATCTGTTCCAGTGCCTCGCCACCCTCACAGTCAAGAACTTCTATTTACCATCCTTCAATTTAAAATACTTCCTCCTTGTCCTATCACCCTTGGAAAAAATCCCTCTCTAGCTCTCTTGCAAATCCCTCTTAGCTACTAATGCAAGGAACAAAAAACTGAGTAGATATGAACTTGTAGCACATAAATATTTCTTAATTGTACTTCAAAACTAAAAATACAAAGGAAAGGAAGAAAGATATCTGGGGTTGAAGAGAAGGACCATTGCTTCTTCAGACATAATATTTCTCTGAGGTTTAGTTAACTAGTTTCTGATGAGATATGCCCTGCCCCAATGTTACAAAAAGTAGTTGCAAAATATTTTTAAACTGCATGCAAGCAGTAAATAAGAAGTAAAAGTAAATGACCACAAATGTCCTGATTTATGACACTAGAAACTGAAAAAAGTAATAAGGAAAAACTCTAGGGAAATCTATCATTTTATATCACTGGTAAAATAAATCCTTCCCATGCAATGCTGAGACCCTCTCAACCCAAAAAATTGCAGAGAGCTGACAGCATACCATCACTGTCTTTACAGAGGTAATCTCTAAGGTATACCAGGTATGAAATACTGTAGAGCCTACAACATAAAACAGAAATGGACTTCTCTCATGAGGAAAAGCAGTTTTCTTCTGTACCTCTTTTTGCCTCACATTTACACAATTCCATTAAATAAAGCCCAAGGACTCTCAGGAGACTGGCTGAACAGTATTGAATGTAAAAGAGATTTAAACTTCAGATTTGTGGGACTTCAAAGTTACAAAAACTCTGTAAAACATAGGTCTGCATCCTATCTTTAATTTATATGCATACATTTATCGCAGTCAAGTTTGTAAAAACCTCAGAGCAGATTTAAGGCATGGAAGAAGAATTTGCCTAAAGTGCTCATGGTTCTATGGGCTGTTTCAAATCAAAATTGCTTTCCTTTGATTTATCAAAACCAAAAATAGACTGATGTAATCCAATTTCTAGTTTCTTTTTTTCATGACACTCCTCTGCCAAAAATTCCTGTACAGTACTTTAATCCAGGGATGCATTGATGCTTGTAGATATTGAGGCCTTCTCCTAGAACATTTAAGGGCTATATGTTTGCATCTCTCAGTTGATAAAGAATTTGTAGACCAAAAGCACAGTTTAAACACAGGAAAAGAAACACACTAAGCAATAAGACCTAAAACATGACGTTGAAACTCAACAGGTTTCTGTATGAACCAGGGCTGTATATTCAAACACAAGCAAGGCATTCTCTCTGCTTCTACTTATGTTCTTTCGGCACAAGGTTTTTTGCATTTAAGGTAGTATCAACAGAGGAATAATTTTGCATTTCATAAATTAGATCAATTTTTGTTGACACAACAGACATCATAGAAGGGTGACAATGATAGAGCTAGAAATCACAGGCAAGAAAAACACTCAAAGCCTTTCCCATGTGCACAGGATGAAAATTGTCTATCTGTTACAACAAATGCATTTTAGACTAGCTCAAGATCATACTAAGAAGCATCTAGTTATTACCTGCTTGTTTATGTAAGTGCCTCTTTACTGTGCAAGTCAAGTATATTGCAAAAACTTTCATTGCAGCAGAAAATATCTAAACATGCAAATACCTTCAAGCCCCTGAGGGGCCAATAACACTGTCCAAGGAATCAGTCTTGCAGAACCTAGACTTCAAGCCAGAGCTATCTGAACAAATAGTTCTCCAGCAATCTTATCTTTTAACAACATAACTTTTTCAGGCATCTGGTTTCCTTCCTACTTGTGAGTAGTCACCAAACCTATTAAAGGAATGGGGAACAGAAAGAAGCTGGGCAGCCACCTAACTGGACTTGCCTCCAGCTGGGGAGGTGTAGAAAAATAGTGGCATAAAGATGGACAGGCTTGAGTTTGATTGCTTATCTAAGAACAAAGAAAGCTGAGTTCAGTCCCTGGCTCAGCCACAAAATTTTCAATACCTTCATATAAGATTCCTGCATGAGCCAGCCATCTGGGAGGAAATAAATAAAAAATCTCCAGAAAAAATGCTGTGTTAAATGCTGTATGTATAGAAGATTATAACATCCGCATCCATTTTGTACATAAGGCACATACATTTTTCCATGAGTTTGTTCACATTTCCTCTCATGCCAAAGGAAAATTCATTCAAATCTCCTATTGCCTTATAAGCATCTTAATTACTGATTAAAAAAAGTAAGAAGAGATGCAAGAAATTCTTCTTTCTCCAATCTGGGGATGAGTTCTATCAATTTCTTTTGCTTTTCTACAAAATGTCAGTAAAACAGTGTTTGCTCTTGTGGAAAAGAACTGGGGAGTGGAGACAAAAGAGAAGAGTCAATCTGAAAAACGTGGAGGTTTACTTACCCATTTGGTTTTGATTTAAATATATCAACACAATTGTCTGACCTAAAAAAAAAAAAAAGTTAAGAAAAAAACCCCACATCACCAAACTGCAAATATTACAGTGTAGTTAATATAATTTGATATACATTATAACATTTTCCTGGTTTTTAATATATAATGTAACACAAAAATTGCACAGGAAGAAAAGATAAAGCTTTGGGACTAAAGTACAATGCAGAGAAACAGGGATGTAAGGATAGGCACAAACCTGAGTAACTTTAGAGAAAACATTTAATTATTACATTGTTTCTCTCTTATAGACCCAAAACAATATGCCCTTACAATCCTAAGTGTTCCCCTGGCTATCATGAAAAGTTAACAGCAGAATGGCTGGTGTACCACTTCTGGCTACTTCACCCTATGCCATTCATAAAGGGTTCTTTCTGCCATCTGTATATATCCATATTTTATCAACATTGGTTCTTTTGTTTTCCAACACAAAGTGTGATGACAGTATTTTTTCCACAAAAACTGGCTAATTCTTTGGATGTGGAAACTCAAACTACTGAACAACTCTCAGAAATCATGGAGCAGTGCCATGTGCAATGACCTCATGACATCCAGCCATTTAATCAGACATGCAATTCAGGTGACTTGTATTGAGGTGCTGGTAAACACATGGACTTCTTTTGTAGGACCACTCAATGCTACTCCAGCTATCATTTTCCATCTCATTTTCCCTCCTCAATTTCCAGAACTTGAGAGAGTAGACAAAGGAGCTGGTGTGTTGGAAGGAAATGGGGGTGGAATGGGGCTCAACAAAGATGCCAGAAGATCTCCACCAAGGGCCAAGCTTTTTTCCCCTCCTTCCAGAAGTGCTCAACAGCTATTTACAAAATAAAAGAGGTTGGATTTCTTGATATCAAGTTCATGTCAGCATAGGTCTGTCAAGGTAGAGGATTAAAGGAAGGCTCACAAGAGACCCACCAGCATCACAAGGGATTGAGTGTCTTCAGAAAGCCACAATGTGGCCCAAAAGCCCTGAACAAATATATGTCTCCCAGGACTGCTGTGCTTGCACAGCAAGTGGTGATCCCCCAAGCTCAGTATTGGGCCCAGACCTGTTCAATTTCTTTATTGATTATCCACCCCAAAATCTGCTCCCCGGTCCAAAAGAGACCCACACAGCACTTGGGGAGAACACCTCCCAAAACCTCAAGGGTGCCAACTCTCAGCCTGTCATTTTAGAGCCTTACAAGGGCAAAAGAAAATGCCAATGTAGTCTTTCAGCTGTTTTAGACCACCTTTCCCAAAAATCTTATTACTCCTTCCATAGAAGGTGTGCCACAGCAGTCTCCTTCTCCAGTCCTTTCAAAACAAATTGAAATTTTGATACCTGATCACCACAGATATTGGGGGTTGAGGAGGGTAGAAGAGAATCCACTAAGGTGTTGATCTTGTTTCCCTTAAGGTCAACAGCAGCACTGGGAACTCACATCAATAACAATCTGAGCCAAGGAGATATCAATAAATTCAGATGACGTCTCTGTAGGTAACTGGGCTTCTCACACCCCTGCTCCCTCCCTCTCCCCAAAGAAGTGAACAGATGTAGTGAAAGCACACCCCTTTTGTGTGTGGGAGACCCTTTTTTCCCATAAGGCTTTTTTTCCCATAAGATGTTGGCTTGTGGACAGTTTGCCTGCAAACATTACTATTAAGTATATATTTTGCCAGTATAAGTGGGGAGGGAGAGAGGAAAAAAAAGTTATCTATTCTAAGGAAATAAAGAGGTTTTCTCTCAGCCACATCTCAATATGTTTTTCCATTTTTCCTCCTCTTACTGTTTACAAGAATTTCAGCAGAAGTCTTGACTAGAAGATGAAATTGTATAATTTCCATTTCAGTGAATGCAAAGCTTTTATTTTTACAAATCCTCATGTTTTCCCATTAGGCCTCTGTAAGGAAAAAGAAGAGTTGTGATACCATGCATACATACAATATGATGTGCATGAAGTACATCTAAAAATAAAATTAAAATCTCCAAGACAGATGTAATAAGAGTTTTGCAGTACAAGTTATCAACATTAACATACTAGTTCTAATTTATTCTACTTCATGCATTTAAATTTACTAACTTCAGGCCTTACGTTGGCTACAGAGCGTGGCTCTGCATTCCTGAGTCAGCTGACAATGAATGAACAGTTAAGTTCCAATAAATTGGAAAGGTGAAGTAGGGTAAGCCTAACTAATGGAAGAAAATTATGCCAGTGCAAATCCAATAGACCACAGTAAAGCTGCAGCAGCACAAAAATATTCCACCATATGTTTCAAGGGCTGCCTGATGCTTCATGCAGAAAGCTTTGATGTTTTCACTATAATTGAGAATGCCAATACTTCCAGAGTAGAAAACTTGCTTCCATTGATTAAATACTTGATTTTCAGACTCCACATAGGAAGAATATCTGCTTCCTCAAATTCACTCCATACCAGCTCACCTTATGTTGTTTTAGAACATGCAGCAGTGTGTCTTTAAATTGAAGGGCAAAATGGATATACGTCAGTTTTCAAATTTAGAACCCATCTGCACTCTCTTTCCAACAGTGCAAGTGGAAATTTGTGTAAGAATCAGATGGATCCCAAACATTTTGGCAAACTGAAAAATGCACGCCTATAAAAAATATACACAAATTAATGTCTTATCCATAGTGAAATAGCAGCACACCACATAACAAAAGCTCTTGAGAAGAGCCATAGAAAAACAAACAAGGGGCACCGAAAAGAAACCAAATTCCTCGGAACAACTGGCTTCATCTCCCTGCTCAGTCCACAGCTGCCTATTCACAGTTTTTGGGGATAGCATGCCATTTTCAGAGGAGCAAAAGAAGGGAGAAACTGACAATGCTTGATTATCACAAAATAAAGAGATTTAATGCTTCTCTCATCTGGTATCATGTCTTCCCCTTGAAATCAAGCTGCACAGAAGAATTTGGGCAGTAAATCCACATTAAAGCACTGAAACAAAGAGCCATCTCATTTTCCAGAAGTTGCTAAGCACAAAGGTTCTCTTAGCCAAGAAAGTAGGCATTTCTTTTTTTCTCCTCCTGTCTTACCTCAATGTTTCTGTTGTTCGTTTTTTGTTTTGCTTTTTTTTTTTAAGTTCAGAAGAGCATGTGCTTTCAAAGCAACTCTCATCTCCACTTTGGTCTGCATCATTAAGCAGCCCCACAGCAAGATCACTTCCAAACGAAATTTGGGTGGCAGATGCACACCAGCATCGCACCCAACGCTCTGCATCTTTGAATGGCCACTCTGTGCACAGGCCAAAGCTGAAGGCAGTGTATGGCAAACATCCCAGAGAGTATGTACACCCTGCATAACCGGTCCTCAGCTTTGGTGACAATGTTGCAAAGCACCCGCAGCAAACCTTCATGCAGAATACAAGCCTCTACTTCCCTTCTGCTCCCCACTCAGCCATGGATGGGATGTGTCCTAATTTTGCAGCTCCATGACAGATGGGAAAAGTCTGAATTAAAGTGAACTCTGTGAAGATTTGTGTCTAATGTTTGTGATATTAAAGACAAAAAACCCACTCCCTGCATATGTTAACATAGTTCTACTTTGCGTGGTTAAAAATAGAGTTAGTTTGACTTTAGGGATCTGAACTTGGTCAAACTGTGCATACACATTAATTTCTATTTTTTGTCAAATTAAAAAGTTTTCTATCTGTGCTACTATATTTCTGTACTAAAAGATCAAGGGACAGCTACACTCTGAGGATTAAAAGTAAAACCGTCTCGAAGTAGAAACTCAGTTAATGTTATCAAGAGAGTCCAACTTTATTCAGAAGCCCCTGAGGCACTACATAAAATGCCAAGAGAAGAAGAGTGTCCTCCTTGAAGACCTTACCATATAAACAGATGTCCAGCAAAATGGTAAGAATTGAGCCAGGAGAAGGAGAAAAAATAAAATTGAGGAAAAAGATACAGCCATAACCTCCTCATCCTTCGGGAGGAGAGCACAAAATTTCTCAGTGCTGCTGGTCAATATGCCTCATAAACCATAGCATATAAAAGCAATCTGTATACCCCTCCAAATCATACCCAAATTCTCCCTCTTCTCCTCTCTCCATCCCACTCACTTGCAATAAAAATTGAAGCACCTGTATGACTATGGTAGATTAACACCATAGTGGCAAATGTTGAAACAAGCAAAGCAGTGACCTCACGGTAAAGTTACAAACCCATCTTCTCTTTTGCTTCACTTTGTGGAGTTTGGGACAGAGGCCTCTATC
Source organism: Argya squamiceps (assembly GCA_037834095.1). NCBI lineage: Eukaryota > Metazoa > Chordata > Aves > Passeriformes > Leiothrichidae > Argya > Argya squamiceps. The sequence continues at coordinate 17,709,784 of JBBMKD010000001.1, read as the reverse complement.
CACTTTATAGGAGCTGATGTACTTAACAACATGGTGTTGTTGGGCAGCACCAAGCAGTTCTGTACCTGTCTTGGTTAAGTTTCAGATCCATAGCACCCTCCAAGATAAATTTTACACAAAATCAAACCAATATTTTAATAGGCATCTCATCAGGTTGGGGTTTTTTTCTTTTTTTTTTTTTCCCAAGACACAGAAATGGATTAGGAGGGAAAGTTAATAACCTGGATAATCATGTTTGTTGAAAACTTCAGTAAAATTTAGTTCACAAGAAAAAGCACATCTTTTTCTTCTCTGCCATGAGTAACATTTTGGAAAAGTGAAGAACAATTATAGATGCCAATCTAGCAAAACTTCTCACACGTTGTCATGGCTTAGCTCCAGCCAGCAACCAAGCACCACATTCACTGTCCTCAAGTTGGGATGGGCAAAAATTGGCAGAGTAAAGGTAAGAGAAATTGGGGGTAAAGACAATTTAATAGGGTAAAGCAAAAGCTGGGCACTCAGGTAAAGCAAAACAAGGAATTGATTCACTGCTTCCTGTGGATAGGCAAGAGTTCAGCCATTTTCAGCAAAGCAGGGTTCAATCAGCTACAGTCATGACTTGGGAACACAAGTGCTCTGAATATCACCTTCTTCCCCAGCTTTACATGCAGAACATGACTCCATATAGTGTGGGATATCCCTGTATCCTACACTTGGGGTCTGTTGTCCTGGCTGTGTCCCCTGTCAGCTCCTTGTGCTCCCCAGCCCACTCACTGGAGTGAGAAGCAGAAAAGCCCTAGCTAAAACAGCCCTGTGTTATCAGCACTGTTTTCAGCACAAATCCCAGACACAGCCCCATATTAGTTACTGTAAGGAAAATTAATTCTACCCCAGTCAAAACCAGCACACACAGGAACAACTTAAGTGGTACAAAGTGGATGACCCAATTCGACTACAAAAGGACTTGCAGAATCTGACTTTTGCTTTTTAAATAAAGACTGCCAGGGCACCAAAGGCAAAGAATAGACAGAAAGAAATCCCAAACCACAATTTACACATTTCCCCAACTGTTAAAACACTCTATTATGTTAAGATATTGCCATTTTCCTACCATTATTTAACCTTGGAATATTTGATAGGTAGCCTCTAAAAACTCATGTTCTTACAGTATTTCATCTTGCTGGTTCCATTAAGATAGGATTATAATTCCACATCTCACGGTTGCAACTAAAGCAGGAAGACTCTATATAAGCACAACTCCCCTAAATACTACTGATATTTTGATTTATATTTTCAGTATTTCACATAATTTTTAGTGGCATAAAATTGAATATTGTAATTGAACAATAATTTTGTTCATATATTGAAGCAATTTAGAGGGGAAACTAGATGTAGATTGTTAAGAAAACAAATGGCTATTGGAGTTTTTTGTGTGTATATATACAGGCACATATGTATGTATATTTTACCCTGTGGAGAATTTTGACATTGATTTTGACATTAATTTTATTCTGGCTAATTTTTGCAACAGACTGCTTCATATAATGCCAACATAATTCCAGATGCTAAAACAGTTTAAACTCTGGAAAATAAAAAAAGTATTAGCAGTATATTAGAGAGCTCATAAAATACATATCAACAAAATATACCTACATTTGTATCATGTTTATATCCAAGTTTATGTCATATTTTATTGAAAATTTCTATTTCTTTTCCAGATGCTAATGTCATACATTGACAGCAAATAAGGGCCTGAACACTCCTTACTTGACATGAGTTAAAACAGTATTTCTTATGAGCCTGTCCACAAAAAAACTTCATACAATGGCTCTGCAGAAGGGAGTGCACTTCCTTCTGCTCTGCATGCACTGGTGAGCACCTTATCAGGAGGCAGATGAATCAGAGGCTGCTTCTGATGGTTTTTATCCTGTTAATGATGTGTTTAAAACCAGATCTGAACCATTAATGCATTTCACATTGAGCAAAGCAATATTCTGCAGAGAAGGTCTTTCAAGTAACTTCTAATTTAAACTGTAAACTAAACAACAAAGTAGACAGGAGAGTTGCTGGCTGGAGATCTTGACTTCTCTGCAGTACCTTTTTATGCTTTAGCTCTTCAGAAATTAAAAGACGGGTACAAGAGCTACTGGATAAACTGCACTTTTTTATATGCAGGTGTCAGCCTCGATAACAATAAGGATCCCTTCTGGTCTGAAATCTTTGGAAACAATAACAGTGGAAGGAGATGTGGCTTCACAGTGGGTACCAATAAAACAATTTTTTTCTTTCACTATTGTACCAAACTATCACCAAACAAAATTGTTTTAGCATAAAACTTGATTTGAACAGCTCTTTCAGCAATGTAATGCATAATACCCAAAAGAATTCTCCTAAAAACAGCAGCAGATTTTTATCAGCTAAGTTATAAACAAATTTGGATGCAGCAAGATGCAATCCACCAGTTTGCTCAAAATGTGATTTTACTTTATTTGTCCAATGTTCAAGAATGTTCTGTCAATATTTTTTTCATTTCATGCTTCTCACTACAAATTGAGAGACCAAGAAAGGAAGGGAGATTTGAGAGCCCAGAGAATAATACACAGCCATACTCACCCACAGCTATTGCCACCATTTGCCTAGGGATTTCTGCAGAGAAGTTTTAGGATTGATTAGCATGGAGAATGAGGAGGGGCAGGAGCAGGGCTCTATGAAAGACAAATGCTGGTAGCTCTCAGATTAGCTAGTTAGTCTTAGATTAGCTGCACATCTCTGTGCAGCTTCTCCAGACACTAAGATTGCAAGACATGAGACACAATAAACCCAAATGAGCCACAAAGGTGTCATGGAAAGGAGAGTCTTCCTGTCTCCCACAGGCTTACAGCTACAAGCTCCTAAGGGGTAGAAAAAAGCCATCACAAGACCAGCAGCCTAGAGGTGCTGGTCCAGTAGCTGGTTTCCCTTGTATTAATTATTAATGCACAAAATCCTGCACAGACAATAGATATGTGTGCATCCTGCTCCTGGGGCCAGGCACCTGAACAGGCTACTCAGTCTCATACTCTCCTACACATTTCACTACAAGTAGTTAAATGCAGAAGTACAAAGAACTGAAATCAGTTTTGTTTTAAAATGAAATCATTTTCCTCTTCTATAATGTCTCTGTGATTTGTTACATCACACCATAGAGAAACTCCATTGACACCATAGAGAAACAGTTTCTTAAAGTCCAAAGTGCAAAACAAGTTTTGGAGACCCTGAATTCTGTTCAGAACTAGAATCATCAGCAAAAGTCTACAAGAAAGGCTTAGAAATGATGCAAGGAAGACTTCTCTAGTGTATATTTTAATATGGGAATAACTGACAAAATAACTGACAAAAAAACCCACCCAAACCAGGCCATTCTCATAAAAACTACCAAGGAGCCCAGGAAGCTAAAGCACTGAAAGTAACTCAAGATGACTTGCTAGGGTCACTGCCCTCTCTAACTCTCTCTGCAATTAGTTTTCCAAGCCAGAGAAGAATGCCACCTAGGAACTTCAGAGAACCCTCTTTATATACTGTGCAATAAAATCTGCCTATTACAACTTAAAACAGAAGGGCATATTAACACAACAGTAGTCAAATCTGGCTTTCAATATGCTTTTCTACTCTTTCTGATTCTATTTTTAAAAGTTTCTCATCCTGTTCCTTACAGCTAATATTACACTTACTCTCTCCTGTTTATTGCTTTGTCCTTTTTATTTTATGGACAATTTGTTTTAAAACCCTATTAGAAGTGTTTTCCATTTGTTAAGGGACAGAGAAGTATAGCTTTGTTCTAAATTGCTTCCAAACTTATATCTGAACTATTGTCAAATCTGTAAAAAAATAAATTGATTTTTCTTTCACGGTTTTCAGAGCATCAATGTGGAGAACTGATCAGAGCTAGATTTTCCATCACTTAATAAACTTTACCATGTCTGATACTTTTTCATTATAAACATTTGGTAAAATTTCAAAATTTCTCATGAACATAAAGGAATACAGTGTGTGGGTGTTGGATAACAACTACAAAAATATGTCTTGATACACTAAAATGTTTCACTTCAATAGGTTGTTTTGTATTCATTTTCACACAATCAATATAAACAACTCACATATCTTCATTTCAGTTACTTACACTTCCACCAGAATAGAGAAAAATAAAGCAATATATAAAAACCATTTACATTTTTTACAAAAGCAATTTCTGAAATTGGAACTGCTATAATAGGTAATTGTTAACAAAAAGCAACATAGAAAATGTGAAAGCTGGGACACAGACCATTTATGCCTACTAGAAAGACACACATAGCTTCAACAAAAATCTGAAGGCCGGCATTAAAATTAGCAATGCATCCCACTGCAAAAGCAAAACAAACCACCAAATATGGAAATCCTACTTAATAAATGAGAGATAATACAAATAACAAGCATGAGACTATTTGACACTATAATTCCCTTAGTTAACCAGGCCCCATGTGAAATACTATTTTTAAAATCTGTAACCATCATGTTTAGGCTTAGATAACAGAAAACCAGAAACAAGTGCATGAGACCAAAAGAAGTGAAATAGCTCACAGCTGGACAAAAACAGCCTGCAGCCAAGGACCTGGCCAACATGGGTAGGAGTCTCTGTTTCCTACAGACTTTGCAGAACTCTGGCCAGTCATTTCACATGCAGCCTTGCAGTGTGGCTGAGACAATCTGTCAAGGGTGAAGTTTTCCAACATTTTCTCTGCTGAAATAGGGCACATTCTGACCTTCTTCAGCAACAACCAACTGTGGCACACTTTTGTTCAAGTTCTTGCTCCAGCACACAGGCTTACCTGAGCACTGTAAGGTGGGCAAGGAAAAACCCCTGCTGAAAACTGCTCAAAGCTTTGTTGCAGCATTAATCACCCTCTGGTTCAGGAACCTTAGGTAAGCACGTCATCAGGCAGTGCTGGCACAAGGGAAATGGTGATAACACACAGCTAAGGCACATGAACTGAATCTTCCTTTTCACAGTCAGAGTGGCACTACCACAGTGCACCCACCAGGGCTGGCATTCACCTCCTCCTTTTGAGATTTTCATCCTCTCCAAGGTGCTCTTCTCCAGCCACTGTCACTCCACATCTTCCATCTCAGCTGCTCACATAGCAGCAAAAGCCATGATGTCAGTCAAGAAGAGTCAGATTATTTTAGAGAATTAAATTGAAAACGTTTGATTCCTCCATTCATTTTGCCCAGGACACATTAGGGAATTTCTCACTGACAGCCTGGCTGTGGGGTGGCAGCAGTAACTATTAAGGGTGACTTGGGAGGGGAGATCAAGGTGGTGTGTACCACAAGTTTTACTTCTTCAAGCCTGTTTATCTCCAATCTTGGAATAAAAAAAATGAGAGGAATAAAACCATAAATAAGAGACTCATAAAAAGAGATAATAGTACCACCAATTTTTTGAGAGATGTTATAAGGATAAATACATTAAGGATTATGAGATGTTCAAAAGCTATAGTAATAGGGGAGATAGAGGTAGCTAAGATAGATAAACTGCTATAAAAAATGCAGAGAGACTTTTAAAAGAAACATCCAGCTAGTAGAGAGCACAATACTTTTGTGGTTACTATTTATGTGCCATCTGTGAACAAGGAGAGTACTTAAATCGGTTTTGTTCACACATGAGCTGGGCAAATAATGTGAAATAGTTACTTGTAAACCATTATCCAAATGTAAATTTTTCTTGATTGCCTCCCCATTTTGTTGAGATATTTTACACATATAATACAGATACATGTTTCTTTGTCTGAACAGTCAAATGTTTGGAAGGAACATGTGTTTCCCAAGAATTTAATAACTCCTTTGTGGGTTTGGGAGCAGAAAAAAAAACCCCACCTGACATAGGATATCATTCCCAGGAAGCAAATAGCAAGTAGGGTGTAGGAAATAACTAACATAATAGTTATTAGATATCTGCATGCACCCAGACAGACAGTCAGCCAAAACACGTTCTGTCTAAACTATTCTCACGATAATTTTTTAGCAACAAAGGCTTCTGTTCATGTGAGTTTTTACACACAGATAATTCATTATCAGAATAAAAGCACCGTACTCATTGAGTTGCTTGCTTCAAATAGATTTTCTCCAGCTCCAGTTCAGAAACAATAGCACCAACAATACTGTGAGACTATAAAGACACAGTATAATGCTATAAACCAAGCCTTGATTTGCTTGCGTTGCTGCTGTGCTGTTCATATGGCTTAAGTAGCTCAGTGACAGGGTGTCTTGTGGGAAATGGGAAGCAGTTAAGGTGAAGGGAGATACAAATCCTGCTCACTTAAATGACTTGGGTATTTTTACAGGGGGTGTTCAATTGGAAAGCAACACTGAATCCTCAGAGGGTTGCTCTCTATGAAGTAAAATGGAGGTGGAACAACAAAAATGAGAAATGATCACTTCATAGGTAAAAGTAAAAACCAATATAATTTATTATTTTGGTAATGGACTATGTTTCAATTCCAGGAAAATTTTCTTTCTGTTTGACATTTCTGTTTTCACAGATTAATACACAATTGCAAAAATCCCCAGAGCTCCATTGCTGCTCTCTGGATATCTTAGCCACCATTTTAGCTATAGAGAATATCATCCCACTGGGAAAGAAAAAGGGTCTCTGCCTCATGAAATTCTTTGTGAGATGCCCTACAACAAGTGTCATTTTCTCACTAAATGACCAGACCAATATCTTTCAAGAAAATCGGTTTTATGCATTGGGTTTTTTGGTTGTGGTTTTTTTCTTGAATTATGAACAAGGTTATTCAATACAAACACTGATTGCTCAGATGGATGAGCTAAACATAAAGTGGCTTTAAACACTCACATTGTCTTTCTTCCCTTCTCCCCCCACAGCTTCATTAGATTGGCCAGAGTTGGTAAGTGCTTCCTTATAATTCCCATTTTGTCAGCACTACAGTATCACTGCAGTATCTGCCACAAAGAGACAAAAAAATGAGTAGGAAGGAGCTGTCAAATAAAAAAATCTTAAAGACTGTAAATCACCATAGTATGGAGTATATGGTGAGAGCAATCATTAAAAGCATATCAATCAGTGAGAGCAGTTTTGTTAAGAGGAGAGAGGACCAGCAAAAGAAAACAAAAATTGATTATGTTGAAGGTCTTGGGCACTATACAGACAAATATCTCTAAAAATGGACCTGAAGCACTGTGTGAGGTGGCCCAGAGGTCTAGCCCAGCATGAATTTCTTCACACACTACTCATAATTGGGCTTTTTCTTTTCACTGTAAAAGAAAGATGTCGATTTCCCAATTCTATTCAGAATCCTGGCTCTCATCACAAAAGAAAGGCTTGTATTATATTATGCACTTGCTGAACTAGACCATCTTCAGGGTACTTATGTGCCTGCTAGATGGTACATCCCTCAGCTGTTTGAATATGAAAACTCAGAGAGTTCCTAAAAACACCAGGGAAATAAAGAAACAGTCAAGAGGAAATGAGAGGGCAGAAAAGATCAAAAGGGCTGAGCAGTAGACAGTTTCAAGGTATTTTCTTAATCAACAAATCCATACATGCTGGAGGGTGAGCCCTGCACCACTCACCTCTTGTTTTGTAACTGAGGATGCCTCTTATTCCTGTATTACACATCTAAGAGAATTCTCAGGAAGCACTTCTTTTGCAGTACAACTTTACAGCACCAGAAGAAACAGAAACAACATGATGTTGAGGAACTTCATAAGTCCCAGGGAAGACCAGAGCTATGGTCATTGGATAATAAACCAATATACCCTTGTGACTCTTGACTTCATGGAAGGTTTTCTGCTGCAAATAAGATTATAATCTCTGTAGGTCACCACAGATATGGACAGGGATGGTCTTCAACAGCAAAAGCTTTTCCAGTAATTTTGGAAGATATCTTTTCCAAGGTTTTTAGTCTTACGATAATAACCCCTTTTCCTTTTTTTTCCTTTTTTTTTTTCCCCCATGATCCTAGTACAGGTTTATGTCTAATATTACTTTCAGCTCTTCTGAAATCTGGGTATCAATTCTCTTCAACAGGAGGGATTTTCAGCTCATCTCAGCAGGCATATAGAAACCTTAACTTGGAAAAAGATAGAGCCTATGTTTAAGGCAGAAAATGAGAGTTTGAATATTTTTAAGGACTATACTTACACCACTGAAAAACCTACAGTTCAGGAACAAAGCTGGTAACATGAAATGCAGTTGATAGAGAGGAAGATGCTTGAGATTTGTTTGGATTTGGTCCAATTTTTACAGCAAGCAATTAGCATTTCATTGGATAACTGGGACGTCCCAGGCCAGGGCTGTTACTCAGGCCAACGGTGTCCCAAAGAGAAACAAAAAACTACTATTATTTCCTGAAGAGGCCTCAGGGAACTCCACATTCCCAAATTCAAAAGCAAAACCCTCTCTCTTTTCAGAACTAGAGACCAGCAGCTTGCAGCTGATTCCTGTTGAGTCTGCCCATAGCTGCATCCCTTCACATGCTGCCTTCATTGCTGCAAAAATTCATTAGACCCCAAAGATTCTAAAAATCATGTCACTGCTGGATTTTTTTTTTTTTAATTATTAAGACTGATAGAGAAACACATATCATCCAAATAGGTGTTACCAGAGCTGGTCTGCTATAGTTGGCATAATGTATATAAATACCCACCACTCCTTGTAATTCTGTTTTTCTGGATTTGTTTGATGTATTATCACAAAATAATCAAAAGATCCCTGAATTTCTGCATCTCTTCTCCCTGGTATAGACAATCCCTGTATAAAGCTAGCCAGCACCTGAAAGTGTGAAATACTTGCAGCCTGTGAAGCTGAACAGTAGAATCCATCTTCCTGAAGTAATTACATGGAATATTATAGGCAAAAGTCTTCTTTTTCCTTACACGTTTTACTGTAAAGGTATATACAAACATTATGGGAAAAGGTTAGGAAAGTGGTATCGAGTGCAAAGATTTTGAGCAGGGAGAAAGCTTTTCCATGTTGAAAAATCTCTACAAAGATCTGCAAACTAGTGAAAAATGAAAATACAATGTACAAGGTTTGGCTAATGTGGTTTTGGAAGTGTCTGACCAAAGATATAGGAGTAAAAATGAATGTGCACTGAGAAATCATAAGGCAGCAGACCATATTAGTCTATTCAGTTACATGACAGTGATAATTGATGTAAAGTAAGCAAATACATTAATGACAGTCACAGGGGAACAGAAACTGAATTTATAAATAGATTTAGACTGTTAAATAAACAAAGGGAAACAATCAGCAATGATTACAAACAGCTTATTTAAGCACTCTTTAATAAGCTCAATGGCTTGGAGAAGACAAGTCTTTTTAAAAGTGATAAAAATCAGCCTCTCCATTGGGGGAATAATTAAGAACCATCTATAAAACCCTGAGGGTCAATTTGGTTCCACAGTATTAAAATGGAATTTATCAATTACATTAATTTTGCCCTCTAAGTATTAGTAAAGATTCACCTTCCAGTAAAAGCAACAGCCATCAACCCCAATAGGGAATTTTTCTTTTGCTTCTTCAGTAGTTCTTCTGGTGAGGGCAATATTCCACTTCTGTTGTCATTTCTGAAGTTGTGAGCTTAAGCTTCTAGGCAAAGACTTACCATGACACACAACCTGCTAGAGGTGAAGTATTATAAACAGAGACTCTGAGTGATGCAGTGAAGGAATTATGGTCTCCCTTGCTGTTTATACTCAAAATGTTTCCTCTGTTCTTTCATGCATCTGCCTGTCAGGCTGTCTCTGTCACCTAGGGCAAAGTTAGATCAGATGGGGCTAACACAGATAAACATCAGTACAAACAGGCTCAGCTCACCAGCAGGGAAGAGAGTGCCTCAAACAAACCACCAAGCTTCATGTAGCAGAGCACTTGGCATCCCATCACTAAGCCTGACCTGCCTCCACATCTCAGTCCATCTACAGCCTGTTTCCTGCTGATTGCTTCTGATGCATTGAGTCTACACACAAGAATAAGTTGTGGAAATGCAGTTCAGCTCAATTCTGGATAATGCAGTAGGAAAAAGAGCTGGGAAAAAAACCCCCAAATTCAGACAAACAAACAAACAAGAAAAAAAAAACCTCCTAGAGAATAAATTGGAAGTGTTGTGGTGTGTAGCTATTGCTTTAACCCCTACCCTGAAATCAGCTGTCAGAGGTGGAGGCAGCGGATTTTTGTCCATTTAGCCTACCTCCCAGTATGACCAGGCTTCCACCTCTGAATAACCTAAGCAACTCTCTCCAAGCATAATTCTAGCTCTGGAGAATCTAGCCAACAGAAAACATGCATTTCTTACAGCTCCAATGGGGATTTATTAAAAAAATTTCACAGTGTGGGCTAACAAGTTAGAAAGAGCAGGGGAGAAAGTGGAAGTGTCCCATGCCCACTTGGGCTCCAGGGCTGAGGAAAATAACAGAACATCAGGCTTACTTCAAAATGCTTTACCTTCCCACCTTCCATAAAATTCCTGTCACAAAACTGTCATACCCAATTATTAAAAAAAAAAAATCCTTTTATTTCTGCACAGTTTCAGCACACTAATCCACTCCTTTCCTACAAGTGATATCCTACCATTGAACATACTGAAAAGGACTCTTTTGCCAAGAAAGCAGATTTTCTTAGAGTGAATTAAGATGGGATAAAAGCTGATGTACTGTACTCGACCAACAGAGAAGAACCATTCCTGAGCAAACCAACATCCCATGGCAACCCTTACAAAAGACCATCCAGACAAGCTGACTGTGATAATGCCAGAAAGCAGTCACAAGTGCCAGTACCTGGCAAGATAAGACAAAAAAATACCATGGAGGACAGAACAGCTGAAGTGGGAAAGTTTCTATTAGCCCAAACCAGAAATATCATCTTAGGTCTTTCAATGCCTCCTGGACATTCAAATGTGCCACTCTTGCTCTGCCTGGATGCTCAAATACTATTTGAACTAGAGGAGCAGAGGCCCTGAAAACAAGCAAACAAAAAAACACCCAAAGAAAACTTTCACAGCCTGCCTCATTAATTCTATCTTTCCCCTTTGTCTTCACGAGCCCTCACAGAGCTGAGCCTCAGTCACTACCCCAGCAGCACCCCCACATCCCCTCACCGCCACAGCCCCCATTGAAGGGTGCACTCACTCCTTCCACTCTGCCTCCCACTTCAAAGTCTACAGGGAGTCAGACAGCAGAAGGACTGAAACTGCAACTGAAACCAAAACTTCGGGGAGAAACATGACAGGGAGAAAGCAGGAAAGGAAAGCAAAAAGAAAAAAGAAGAGAGCACTGACAGAGCCCAGAAAAGACTTTGACTAAAAGCAGTAGTAGCTGGATTTCGAAACCCCAGACAAAACCCATCTAAATGGGTGACTCTACCCAATTCAAGTACTGCAAAACTGACATATTTATTTCCTGCTATTGAGGAACAAGTTTAATGAGCACTCTAGAAGTGTTTCATATCACCTCTAAGTTTTTTACTGCTTATTACCTCCGTCACTTTGAGTACCAGACATTCATCCTCCACACAGTGATGGGCTTGGAACATCCTCTCCCACTCTGCCCCTGCTCACCAGTCTAGTGGTTCACAGTCACCCTCCCACTACCCTACAAGCCACAGCCTCCATCCCTTAGCAGAGATTGAAGGTGTGTACTGAGAGATTTTGGGTTCTTTCCTCAGTGTGGGTTCATCTCCACCCTGCTCTCTTCCCTGATTTTTACCAGAATACACAGCACTTCACTTCTAACTGCTTGCTATTCAGAAAATCTGAAAGGATCAGCCACCCAGTTTAAAGGCACTGTGGTGAGCCAGTCAGAGCAAGACAGGAGAAAAGGATTGGTGCAAAATATTACCATGTGACAAGCCTAGAGGATTCAGATGTTGGAGGAGGACTTGGACACGGGGTAATTGGGGATATCAAAGCTGACCAAAGGTACAACACTGAGAAGAATTAACCTGTGATACAAATACAATGAACAAAATTTACTTTAGTTCTCCAGATCAATCTAACCCGAGCAGACAACTACTATGGTTACACTGAAATTGCTGTCACAGTGTCTAGTGTTGCATCTAGAAAGAATAGAGGAAAAATTACACATGTGAGCAAATGACAGAAGAGGTGAAGATAATATAGCAAGTTTTGTTCCATGTTTAGCCTCTGTAGTCCTTTCTTGAATGTCTTTGGGTGTTTTTTAGTTGGATGAACAAACACAAATATCTCGATGCATTTACTAAAATTGCTGCAATGTTTCCATACTATTGATGTGTAACGATTTGTCTTCTTTTACTAATGCCAGCAGACTTTCATGAAGACTCCAGAGAGAAGGAAAAAAACTTTCTGTGAGACACATCAGCAGAAAATCCATTTACTTCAAGTGATGTTTCTATGGGTTTATACCACTATAGCCACAAGACAAACCTGCATCACAAAGCAAGGCAGAAGGGGAAGGAGAATGTTTATCTATCTGCTTTTTGCAACAATATTAAACACTGCTGTCTCCTGCTGAAGAGGCACCTCTGAGTCCTCATCTCATTGGTAAATGTGACATTTCAAAAATACTTGATTTTTGATAGCTATATATTGTTAGTTTGATAGTTACTGCCCAGTAAGTACATTTGTTATACTATTAACCACAACACTGTTGCAAGGCCAAAATAAATTAATCCCTTTGTGTACCTTCTAGAGCTTCTGGCAATGCCTTGTCAACTTGACGGTTACAGGAGTTTTGTTACTCATTAATCATCTGCATAGTTTTATATTAGAGGGATGTAGTAAATACAGACCAGAAAGAGTATAGAGATTGAAGTCAGTTGTAGGAGTTCACTTGTCATTCCTAATAGACCTATCAAAGTGCCTCTTTGACAGTGACTCTTGTCCTGAGACATGAGACAGATGGGACACTGTTGTGAAAAAAAGGGTTGTTTAAAGTTCAAGAGAAAAATGAGCACTCATAATCATGAAGTAATCTTGTAATGATCCAATGCCACACAGCCCTGGACAATTCTTATGTGAGAATTCCTACATGGATTGGGCATGATATTTGAGATTAAGTTTATAGCTGACTACAAGAATGGCTTCACAACATTCTAGTGAGATGGTAATACCTCTGTGGTACTGTAATCTAGAAGGGGAAAATGACAAAAAATACCCAAAACCAACAAAACCAGAGTGACTTCAGCAGTAGACAAGAGTGAGAGTACGCAGAGTATGTGTGAGCCCTGTAGACAAGTTCAGTGAAGAAGGAGGGGGAGGAAGTGCTCCAGGTTCTGGAGCCCTGAAGTCCATGGTACAGACTAGGGTGAGGCAGGATATGCCTCTGCAGCCCATGGAGGTCAATGGAAGTGCAGAAATCTCCTGCAGCCCATAGAACACCCCATGCTGGAAGCAGGAGGATGCCCAAAAGAGCCTGTCACTCTGTGGGAAACCCGTGCTGAAGCAGGCTCCTACCAGAGCAGGAGGTTTGTTGCCAGGATTTGTGACCCCACAGGGGTCCCTCATTGGAGAACTGCACCCTGTGGAAGGGGCCCACACTGGAACAGCTCACTGAGAACTGCAGCCCATAAAAAGGACTCATATTGGAGAAATTTGTGGAAGACTGTCTCCCATGGGAGGGACCCCACACTAGAGGGAAGTGGAAGACTATGAAGAAGGACCAGTGAAGAAAACATTAAAGTTAAGCCAAATAAGAAAGGAGGGGTGTGGGGGAGATATTTAAAGATTTATTTCTTATTTCTCATTATCCTACTCTGATTTGATTGGTAATAAATTAAACTAATTTATTCAAGTCATCTGTTTTGCCTGAGACAGTAATGGGTTAATGATCTCTCCCTGTTCCTTATCTCAACTTATGAGCCTTTCATTCAATTTTCTCTCTTCCTGTCCAATGTAGGAGAGGAGTGATAGAGTGGCTTTTGCAGGCCCCTGGCATCCAGCCAGGGTCAACTCACCATGAGTCACTAGCAGAACACATAACAGCTGTTTTGTACTTATGCTTCATACCTTTGTTAAACATTTAGTAATCTTTCCTAATCATCTAGGAAAACTTTAATATACAAGGTGCCCACGCAAACAATGGACTCACTACAAGTCCCATTCCTGACGGTAAATGTGAAGATGATTTTGCAATCCAGTAACAGCAAAGATGGAAGAGATCCTCACTTTTCATTAGAGGTCTTGCTGAGGTATGTTTGGAGTCATGCCCTGTCAAAGGAGTACTAAATTAAATACAAAGGTACTAAAAGGTAATAAAAGGTACTAAATTGAATACAAAAGAATTGTCAATAGTTGCTGCCAAATTTGAAATTAACAGCCTAGTTTACCATTATTAGAAATGTTGCCTTAATAAAACCACAAATATACTATTGCTCACGGTCAGAGATAATCAGGACTGCATTAAAACCAGCATTTGGATTAGACATAGAAGAGTGCCCAAGTTCCACAGCCACAAATCGCCCAGAAAAATGGGTCTCTGAATAGCATTCAGGTGACACTGGGGGCAAACATCAAGTTCCAATCTTTGCCTCCAGTCACTTGTAGTAAGCAGGTTGGCCTATCTCTTCCTCTAGCGCTGAGTTTTAAATTATTATTATTATTATTTTATATCTAAATTAGTCTGAAATTTGTATGGAGATGGAGAAAATCATTTAAGTAACACACCGGCTAATTTTTCACACTTATAATACCTATGCCTCTTGAAGAAAAATGGATTGAACTCCTTTACAATCATTACCCAGAAAGTGGGATCTAGCATCAGGCAGAAGGAAAATTGTGCTCTATATATTTGCATAATGTATCATTTTGTAATATAGGGCATACTCTTATTGCAACATTATATCAATTATTTACCAAAAAAAGCTCTAATAAATTTAACTATGTTGCTGCCACTTACTAACCGCTTTAGAATAATTTAAAGCTCATTTCCTGATGCACTGAAATTATTCTAAACTGTGCATGCTGGCAAACACAAAAACCTTTTTACTCCCCATTTGCAAAATGACATCTACTCTATTTCCATCTTTGTTTTCAGACTCAAGATTACTTTAGCACTTTATTTCTTAATCTGTCAAATAGCTTCATCAAAAACCAGAGCAACACTTACTTCCTCAAACCCCCATAGATTCAAAGTTACAAAAGCTACACATAACATTTTACCAAAGTTGCATATTAGACAAAAGAAATCATATAACCTTTCTTCCTTTCCTTTGTAGAAACACTTAAAAGTGTTTCTTTTAAAACTGCTAAAAAGCCTGCAAACATTGGTAACAACATGAAGGGAGAAAGCCTGGTGGATTTGTTATTAGAGAATGCCTGCTGCATGGCTACAGTGAAAGGCAGCTTTCCATTATTAGCTGAATTTTCTACCAACTCCCTCTTTCTATTAATGTAAGATCACTCCTGTTCTGGTCTCAGGCACATGAATACAAAGAGACAATAAAAGTCATCAGTGCTGGTGCAGCCTCTAGCACTTGAAATTTTTGCAGTCTGAAAAACTGAAAGCCAAAAATATGGAGAAAAGGGTGTTTTGTTTACTTCCTTCACAAACATTCTACACATCAGAATCAAATACAAGCAAGAGACCTTGGAGAATACTTAAAAATAAACATGTTAACACAGACCCAGTTGCATTTATTTCATTACAGATTTCTGCATCACACTGTGCTTTTTGCCTTCCAATTCTCTGATCTGGGAAAGGCTTATTCACCTGCTTATCTTAGAATCCAAAGGCATATACGTCATACTCAAAATTAAATATGTATGAATAGGATCAGCAGCCAAGGGTTTGCTTTTTAAAATCATAAGCAACGTCAATAAAATGTTTTACTAAAATAAAGTACAGTGTACTGTCCTAGACATGTGACTGTTCCTAGAGAGTACAACATTTGCAACTTTCATTTTATTAAGTGATCTATTTTTTATAATTTCCTAGTTGTTTATTTGGACAATATTTGCACAGTTTTTTCTCTTTATTATTGTTTTACCAAACTGAGGGGGCAAAGAGCAAACCAGATCTGGCAGAACTGGCAGAGTGAAATGAAAGGCAGTTGCAGGTCCCAGGTCAGAGTGCTGGGAACAAGAGTGGAGAGTGAAGCTAAGTTCAGGATGTAATGAGGAGGTAAAAAACAGACTTAGCATGTCAAGAGGGTGGTGGGAATGTCAGCTGAGAGGGCTGTGTATGGAAGTGAAGGATGGATGAGGAACCCAGATACAGAGACTTTTGACAAGTAGCAGGACTCAGAACTGTATGCAAGCAAAAAAAATAGGGCAAAGAGACTTTCTCAGGGTGCTAGAACCTGAGTGAAAAGGTTGGATGGAGTTGGCAGAGGAGGGTTAAGACAAGCAGTCAAAAGGAAAAGGGTGACAGAGACAGCCTAAGTGTACAAGCTCAAAACACTGCAGAAAGGGCCAAGTGCTCAGCTGTGGTATGCAGCTGGCTAAAGCACCTCAGGAATAGGAAGCAGCAAAAGAGGAAAGTGGCAAGAGACAGCCTGTAAAAGGAAATGAATGAATGACAGTGACAGACAGCAGGAGCTGAATCAAAAAAGTGGATGTTTCTTTAAAAAGATTGATTTGATCCATGACCATAAAAAAACATATTGCTTGCAATTGCATGGTTACCATAAGGCATCACTGCTCAGCAGAAGCTTTCTTGTATGATGTGAGAGCATTTGCACACTTCAATATATTTGCATTTCTTTAACTTCTGTTCTGGATGTCCCAGTACTTAACAAAATTCTAGTTTAAGACAATTATCTCTTAGAGACCACATCTCTAACACAAATTTCTACCATTACCACTTCTGTTGGTGATGCTTTCCATCAGATGAACTCAGGGCTCATTTACAAACTGGGTCAGCACCATTATCTCCATTTTACAGATGAAAAATGAAGGTGCTGTAGATCAGTCTGCATTATTAATGTCAACTCTCAACCTTTAATTCATTTTACTGTCATTTTCCTTGAAATATTCATTTTTACTTCTGCATTAAGGGTATTTTTGTCGTGTATTTCTAATGCATGTCAAAAGTACCTGGAGCATAGTAGGGTCTGTTTTTAGCATTCTCAGGACTCTAAATAGCATAATAAAGTTGCACAGTTCCAAATTCCCACACTATCCAAAAGAAATCCACTCTCCCCTAAGCTTACCTCTCTGGCTGAACATGTTCCACCTTAACTGTAACATCTCTAGGGAAAGCCCCTTTGTGTTTCCACAATTCAACTTGATCTCACATCCCCATTTTTCCTCCTAGTCCACACAGCTTGAAAAATGCAAAAATATCATATGTATTCCATTCAATTTCTATGGCAGGCACCCACCATATCCTGCATTTGAAACCTTCATTCTTCATAAAGAGAACATCCTGATTATGGCTTTTTGCAAGTGTATATATTACGGTCTGGAAGACTTCCAGAAAAGAAGCTGGGACATCTCAGCTGCTTCCTCTAGGGAAATTCACATGGACTTTTCAGTATTTTGAGAAAGGCAAATGATCAGGGGCTGCCCTTAAACCCAAGGATGATTTATAGGAACATACCAAGCTCCCTTCTCCTTCCTATTTTTTTTTTTTTTCTCAAATGCTAACCCTTAATAAGAGGCTTCTCTCTTCTGAAGTAGAAGAGGTTGTGCCCAATGACCTGAATGACCAGCATCATAACAACTGAACTTTCTCTTATGAAGAGCTTGGGGCCTGGCTGCCTCTCTCAAAGAGCAGCTGCACTCTTCTACTTCTACAGGAACCTTATTTTGCTGCTGCCAGACAGAATACAAGACCTAGTCTCAACCTTAAAATGAAAATCCCTGAGCTCCCCCACAAAGCCCTGCAAATGCATATCAAATACTAACAGGGAGGAGTTCATGCCAGACAGTATGGCTTTCTAACAAACTACAATCTGATGGTAATAGTCAAAAACTTTCTAAAACTCTGAATTTCTTCCCAGATTTCCTTCTTTCACATAATCCAATGCATTTTTTAAAATTTCAGTTGAAGCTGCTGCTAGGAAAACCACTAGGCTTTGCTCTATCCACATCTCCTTTACCTGCCAGTCCTTAAAAAAATTATGCTCACTGCATATTCCTTTGCACTTTGGGATGTACTTATTCTTCAGAGACAAGGACACCAACCTACCTTCCCATAAAAATACTCTGCTTGTACACAAATTCACATTATAAAAATAAAATTATGTTGCCACTGTGTTCTCAGTGATGGCATAGAGACCAGGATGACCTGTTCCTGAAGAGCCATCCCACAGGGAAGTTATGCAGAACAGTGGTTAAGCAAAATAAAACAAAAAAAATCATCAGGCCAAATATTTAAAATACTTATCCAAAAATTAGAATGTAAATTGACAAGGCATGGAAAATATCTGATCTTTTTCCACAGGCTTCTTGCTTAGCTGCACACTTAGTAACATTTCACATAATTGGCAGACTGAACTTCAACACAAAACCTCATCTTCTTTCAGGTTTCAAGGCCTACACATATTAGAGCCACTGACAAGAAAATAAAGCGGATAAAAAGCCCAGGGTTTGGGGTTTTTTTTTTTTTTGGTGGTTTTGGTTGGTTTTTTGGTTTTTTTTTTTTTGCAGCTGGTGTCATCTGCTCAGAAACAGATTCATTTGGTTGAGATTTTCAATGATACAGAAACTAGACTTCAACCTGAAGTTCAGCCTGAGGCTCACTTACCCATGCAGTAAATGTTTAATCTAATGGAAATAAGAAAATCATGGAGCATCAAGAAAATGGTGCTTCTTTAGGGAGTGTGGGTGTATGACTGTTGAAGAGGAAAGCAGAGGTCATTTAATTATATTTTCTTCTTCCCTCTTCTCTAGCATTTACTGTCTCTTGTCTAAGTGCACTCTAGGTCTTGACAACTAAATGAACAGATGCTATCCTGTTAGCAGGCTTGTTTTTAAGAATGTTCATTCCAGGAGAAGAGTTTTCTAAAAACATATGGTAAGCTAAATATATTGAAGATTTTTCTCAGCTGGCTTCATCTGTACAGGAATATACCTCTCAGGTGAGATGCTCAGAATACCCACCATTAAGTTATCAAGGTTAAAATCCCCAGGTGAAAGCTACAACATATCACAGAAAGGGTGAAAAGAAAAAAAAAATCTCTCTTCTATCTAGTCCTAGAAATCTGATCATGATTGTAATTGATTTTTATGGTGATATGACACTGCACTTTAAACCCTACAGATCACTGTAATATCAGCCATGTTGATTTAAACCTTACAGAACCTAACACAAAAAGACAGGCTGCAGAGCAGGCCACTGCATGAGACAACAGCATTTAACAGATGATCAAGAGTCAGGCTGACCACAGTAAGTCACCTGTGACACCAAAAGGCATGCCAAAATTCAAAGGCTTTACCACAGTGCCTTTGAGCAAAACAGTCTATCCTGCCAAAATAACAATACATGTTCCACCTCAGCATTGCTGAAGAATGCCAGAGCCCTTCTCCTTCTCTAAGAAACATCCTTTGCAAATCATTTAATCATGAGAGAATACAAATTCTGATCCTTAACAGCTGAATAAATATTTCATTATTTTTGTAGCAGCAAGCTAAACATAAAAGCAAAGTATGTTAGCCATGCATAAGTAGGTAGGATCAAATACTGGCTATTGTGTTTGGTTCTCAATCTTAACAAAAGGATTTTTAGCAGACGACTAAGCACACTAAGTGGCACAGTCAGTCGGATAAAATTAAACAAGGAGACTTACGTCAGCAACATTAGGCCCTTAGCTATGTGTGAAGAGCAATACTAGAAGTCACAGGGAAAGAAGCCCCACATAGCAAGCAAAACCTGAAGACTTCTTGCTGCATCAGGAAGGGATGAGAGTAGACACCCAGACACATCTCCTACCTTTTGTTTGTTTCATCCTTTAGCAAGAAGCCAAGCAAACCCAAGCAACAAGTAGACAGCAAGCCATACATCACCACTCAGCACAGGCAGAGTGAAAAATAATCTGCTTGCAACAGCCTGCGTGTACATAATGAAACACTACCTAAATTTCAACACAACTGATCACAGATACAGGAAAAGCTTCAAGAAGTAATGCAAACTCATCATGGAGAGTGTCAAGTACAGATAGCTCAAATTCCACTTTGCCTTGGATCTTTCTCCAGAACTTCCACAACTCCATCAGATTAGCCATCACACATTTTCTTTTCTTTAAGGAATGGTAAATGTCTTATTAAGACCCTAGAAAATATATACACAAATGTTACATACCAAGGGCAAGGTAGAAGATGGCAAGATTGTCATGCTCCTCTCAGGACCTGACCTGAACTTTCCCAGCAGCTCGTGAGTTCACTTACCATTTAACTGGTGGGTTTATCTGCTGACCCAAATTTATTTTATTTATTTATTGCTGCTGCACAGGATTGCAAGAAAAGAGGTAGCACCACATCCTTAACAAAAGGTTACTAACCAGCCAAGTGTCCAGTAGAGCCTGCACCACCACACACATCAGACATTAGGCCATTTGAAAGACCTGCTCCTTCCTTCAGATCTTGTGCGTTTTCCCTGGTGGAAATACTGATGCCTAAGGTTGATATAGGCTACACTAACACAAGCTGAAATCATGGCTGTGAAGCAAAAGTGATTTTGTGAAATCATAAGCCTGTCCTACATGAGAGGTCAGACTAAATCTAAAGATTATAGGAGGCCTTTTTTAAGGATTTCTGCAAAATTGCCTCATTTCTAAATCCCTACTCTCTTGATGCCTTTAATGGTGGCACTGCATATATAGCATACATACAAACCATCACCCCATTTTGCTTTCCTTTTCCAAGTATAACAAGAAATTTCACATTATCAGAGCAAAAGAGGTATCTTAGGAGACAAGAAAAAGGGGAAGGGGAACAAAGCAGCTTGGTGAGTTACCAGCCAGCAACTCATTTTCCACTCTGACAAACTCAAAATTTCTTTATCATGATTATGTTCTTTCTGTATCCAGCTAAAGGTTTCCAAAAATTTTGGAGAGAGGAGGGTAAGGAATCACATATCAATTTTTCTCTTTTGCTATTAACACGTGAGGAGAGGGGGAGAAAGGGAGAAGGAATGACTAATTAGAAAGATGAGAATTTTAATTATTTTCCTCTTCAAATTTTCATGCCAATATATCCCAGAATATCTTGAGCTGGAAGGGACCACAATGATCTTAAAGTCCAACTCCTGGCCCTGCACAGAACACCCCAGGAATCATACCATGTGCCTGAAAGCACTGTCCAAAATCTTCTTGAACCCTACTAAACTTTCTGCTGTGACCACTTCCTGTTCCAGTGCCCAGACACCCTCTGGATGAAGAACATTTTTTAATATCCAACCTAAACCTCCCCTGACACAACTTCAAGCCATTCCCTCAGGTCCTGTCACTGGTCACAGGATTCAAATGATTTATTACGTCAAAGAGAGAGGAAGTGGCTATTTTTAAATTTATTTTTTTAACTTTTAAGTGAAAAAAATACTATTACTACTAGCCAAACCTTATCATTCCAAGGATTTTCTATAGGTTACATTAGGTAGAACAAGGATAGAACAAGGGTATAAGCTAAATTCACTTAACCAAGGATCAATACCTTCTCTCCTGCACAATACTCTCTTGATACTTAGAGAGATCACATTTTTCTTTCCTGAGATATTTCCAATTTTGCAGCCCCCCAAAGACCCATATGTTTTTTGCAACTGACCAAGATTTCAAATTTTGAAGAAGTTTAAGTGTGGAAGTGTTCACTTTATAGATTTTTTTTTGCCAGAATATTATAAATTATTCTGATATTTTCACCAACTGAGTTTGATCATTTCATATTCAACTCTAAAGATGAGCAGCCAAAAAGCAGTCAGTTTCTCTGGGATCAATTCAAAAACAATTGAAGCACAACTAAAATGATCAATGTAAGAATATGCTGTAACACAATTACTGAAGAATGCAATTATGGATCACTAAACCTTTTAAAGGAAGTTCAATCTAAGTTAGACAATTCCATAGCTGTAAGTGTATATCCATATTAATCTTACTTACCACCTAGTAGACCTCATTAACAGGAATCAAGTTGCCACAGTATGCAGCTGAAGAGAAAGAGAAGCTTTAGGCACAGATTTAGATGAACTTATATTCATCTTCTGTACTCAGGCATGAGGTTCTCTGCAGGAAGGAATTTGCATTTCACTTTGTTTCCTATCTTTCCTCTCTGCTCAATCCTCTAGCCTTCCAGGTCTCCCCAAGTGGCAAATAAAGCCCCTGGCTTATCAGGCACTCTTTGCAGGTTTGTATCATCTGCAAATGTGGAAAAGTCCAAGTCCTCTCCCATCATCCAAATCACCAGTGAAGAAGATAAACAGCTTTGGATCTAGCATCAACACTTGGACTACTTCATTAGCAATTGACTTCTAGCTACAGTTTGGACCTATGACCGTAGCAATCTGAGCCCAGCAGTTCAGCTGGTTTTCAATCCACCTCTCTATCCAGTTGTATACCCTGTAACATCATTCCAAGGCCAGGTTGGGTAAGGCCTTGAGCAACCTGGTTTAAGTGGGAGGTGTTCCTGCCCATGGCAGAGGGGGTTGGTACTAGATGACCTTTAAGGGCCCTTCCAACTCTTGACATCTTATGATTCTATGATCATCCATTTCCATGAGGATGCTGCCAAATATGTTTCTAAAGACAGATTAAATAACATCTGCTTCTCCTCTACTGGGCCTCTCATTTCTTCACAAAAGGCTGTCACTTCCCCTTCATAAATCCATGCTGATTTACTTCTGTTCACCCTTTTGTCATTCATAGACCTAAAAACAGTCTCCAGGAACAGTTATTCCATTGTTCCACAAGGATGAAGGTAAAGCTGGTGAGTCCATAATTCTCTAAATCTTCCTTCTTGCCCTTCTAGTAGGGTGTGATATTTTCTATCTTCCAGCCCTCAGTCATCTTCTGATCACTGTGACTTTTTAAATGCTGTCACATCACTCGGCCCTCTCATGAGGGCATCCTGTTCTAGGGACATGTACATGAGCAGTTTAAGCCTTCCCTAACCTGATCCACCACCACTTGGGCTGTCTTCCTAGCTATAGAATTTTCTTCGAGTCTCAAGAACCTGGGATTCCTGAAAGGTAAATCTTATCATTAAAGATCAAGCTGAAGTACCTTCAGCCCTTTAAGAGTCCTTTGATACTAGAGCCTCTGTCCTGTTCAGTGCCAGGTCTGTTTTCCTTCAGCTGATGTACTGGGAGAAGATTTTTATGTCACTCTTTGTAACCCCTCACCAGACTCACCTCCAGGTGGACTTTGGTTTTCCTAATCCCATCCTTGGCAGATTGGACAGTTACTCTACCTACTGTCTTGGCCACCTAACCCTACTCCTGTTTCTTGCACCCTCCTTTCTGTGCCCAAATTTTGTCAGGAGCTCCTTGCTCACCCTCCTGCCACCTCCTGCTTGATTTCATGCTCTTAGAGATGGACAGCTCTTAAACTTTTTGAACTTAAGAGCTCTTGAGCTTGTTAAGTCCATTTTCTCTATTTAGCTGGAACTAAAGACGATGCAAAGGAGTTAGAAATACCATCCTGAGAATGAGATGAACTGGGAGCAGGCCAAAGGCAGAGTAGCACAGGAGAGCACACAATCTATAAAGGCCCTGCTCTCTGGTTCCTCTATGGCTGGCATAGATTGCAAAGCACAGTGCAATTTCAGGGTACTCTGATGCTGCTCTAATATTATACCTAAGCGCTGTCAGTTGTCCCAGCATACAAAAGTGGATTGCAGCTATCCTTCTTTCTTGTTACCTTACATTCTGGTTCAAAGAGAACAACTGAGAACTGGGGTCTCGGGAGCCAAAAGTCACACTCCCTTTTCTGACCCAAGGCAAGGGGAGGCTCTCCTCATACTTTTAAGCTATTCAACAGCTCTCTTCCTAAATTACTGAGTGTGACTTGACTTCCTGATCCTTGAGAGAAACCCTTGCTATTTCTCACTTTGGTTTCTCTGACCTGCCATGCCTTAGTCTCTCACTGCAGCTTATTCCATTAAAGTTAGAAAAGTCCAACTTTCCTTCACTGCCACTCCAAGTTTCATTTCCACACTTCTAAAATAAGTTTTTGAAAAATTACTCAAAGATGTTATCAAAAGGTAAAACATCAAAGACCAACATTAAGAAGTTGTAACAACTTAATGCTGCGTCACATGTTAAGCAAAGCCATGGCCTGTTTAGCACTAGAAAGGTTATGACTAGCAAAAGCTTAAACAGGAGCTTGCTTTGTTTGCCTGTGAAAAAGCACTTATTGAACTCACCAAGTCTCATGCTCCAGTACACCTCCTGCTCACTTATCAGCTGTCTGCAGCTGTACTCCAGGCCTCACTTGTTGCCATAGAGAGGAGAGGAACTGGCCACAGCAAAAAGATCCCCCCAAAAGCCATCTCACCACCCCACAGGGCTCTGATGGAGCATAGAACCCTGGCACATCGCAGAACACACACCTGGGGAGGCACAGCCTGCTCTGGGCTCATCACACCCACCAAAAACACTGCAACTGATTCAAAACATGGATTGTCCCATATCAGCATCTAGATAATCCAAGAAGTCTGATGTCTGTGGCTCTTGGCTCAAGCTGGCTAATATTCAAACTTCTACATGCATTAGAACACAGTTCAATAACTGAAAACAAATTAACATCTGCAAATCAGTTTATTAACTGTAAACATGCTCAAAACATCCACCCATCTTTCAAGTACAGGAGAAGCAAAGGCTTGGCAGCTTCCTACCTCAGAAACCTCAAGAGTCTCTCACAAACTGTTTGAAAGAAGTCCTTCAGCTCCTGTCAGGGCAAAAATCACATTTACTCTGTCTACATGCACAGCCTGAAATCATAAATTCATGCCCTGCTATTGCAGCCAAGGGTACTCCTCAGTACTTGTGTCTTGAATAAAACTGCTATAGGTACCTACCACTTTAGGCTGTCTTTATTCACAGCTCTTTTCACTACTGGTAAAACAGCTTTTTTACTTCTCTGGAGTCATCAAAGAGTAATTTTTCAGGCTCTTTAGAGCAATCTGTCATCTCCAGCTGCCAGCTATTAGTACCTTCCAGCCTGTTTTTATTTCTTCTACAATGAGGTAAATTAAGAAAATATATATACACATACATGCACATATACATAAATTAGGCAAATATAGATACATACATATACACATATGTATTTGTTAACAAGGAAGCAAAGGCCTGGTTTGTTAACCTGTTAGATAAAGCAAGTGGATTTTTTTTCCCAATGGAAATGCTTTGAAAAAAATCAGAAATGGCTTTGAATCGATATAGCTTCCTCAGTCAATCCTATAATAAATCCAAACCAAGGAAGATAACTGCAGACAAACTGAGTGAAAATTAAGTCTCTTAAGAGCTCAAAAGCTACACAACACTTGAGCATAGCAAGAAAAAGACTGACCAAATGTTTCAATTATAAATAACAGTAATTTTTACTGCACTGCTGAGCAATCTTATCAGTTTCCAGCCCCTGATTTCCCACTCCAGGTTTTCTGCTGTATCTGCACCCCAGCCATCCCAGAGTTTATTACTGAGGCAAGTAGCTTTGTAATCCTGAATATCTCAGGATTCAACAGACTAAGGGCATGGAGGAGAGGTGCTACTCTCAAGAGTTCTGCCACAGGAGACTTAGTCAAATACTCATCAAGGGACTAAACACTCTTGACCAGACTTCACTAGGTATCAATGGTGTCAATGACTCTTTTCTCCCACACCTCTTAACAATTCGACCCTACAAGACATAGCTTACTTTGAAGAAGGTCATGCAAAGTTATACCATCAACTCTCTCCCTGCAGCCCAGAGAACCTTTCCTCAGTGGGGAACTAATCATTCACTACTACATAATTTCACTACCTGAAAGGATGTTGTGAGGTGCCTGTTGGTCCCTCCTTCCAGGTGATAGCATGTGAGAAAATGGTCTCAAGCTTTACCTCAAGGGGAGGTTTAGATCAGATATGTGGAAAATTTTCTTCTCTGAAAGAGTGGACAGATACTGGAATTAGCAGCCCAGGGAAGTGACAGAATTGCCTTCCCTAGAAGTGTTCAAAGGGCATGTGGATGTTGCACTTGGAGATTTGGCTTAGTGGTGAACATTGCTGTGTTAGGTTAGCAGCAAGACTCAGTAATCTTGGGGGTCTTCTCCAACCTCAACTTCTTTAGGCACTCCATCTGAGGGCAAAAATTGCACACAGTATTGTTAGGATACTGATAGGTAGAGAGAATGAGTTCAGCATCCAGATTCACAGGGAGAGCTCATGAGGGTAATGCAAGCCATTCAGCAAGATTTGTTTTTTCTCAAAACAGACAGATTTAGCAAATGGAAGGGGAGGAAAATGGCAGTGAGAGGAACACACACCTTCATCACAAATTACTTTCCTTTTATTTAATTTTGGGTTTTCTTTCTGTTTCCTAAAGGGGTGCTTTTTCTGGCTAAACAGATGCATTAGATCTTGCCCAAGGTTTTCTCTTAAAGATTTACAAGGAGCCTAGTGCACAATTATGGCATGTACAGGAAGGATACTTCATTAAGGAAAGAATAACAAAACAAGACATCCCAATTTCCTTCTGACATTAAAGGAAATGCTTTGGTACACCTTGTACAGATAGCCACAAACTCTAGCAGTTTTTCTTATCTCTACTACTGTCTTAGATCAGAAACATTTTAAGCTACCATAGAATTCAAGTCTTCAATCGGTCACTGATTTACCTTTTTTCAAGTTGAGTCTTGTTTTTAGTTGACTTTTAACATGTTCTTTTACTTCTAAAATGTGTAGTTAAAAAAAAACCCCTCAGTTTTCAGAAAGTCCTCAATCTCCTCTCCAAAAAAAGTCTGTCTTTAAACTCTACAGAACTGGTAACATAAGAACTATGTCTCCTTAAAACAAATATATCTGAAAGAAAATAAAAAAAAAAAAAGACCCGAAGTGCCTTTTCAAAAAGACACATCAACAAACATTTTACTGCCGGCCAAAAGAAAACTCCATCTATGAGTGCTACAAATGAATTTCACATACAACCACAACTCAGCAGCTGTTCCCAGGTTTTGCTAAATGACATTCTCTATCCTGCTGGAACCACTGCATAGGATACATCACCAAAGAGCAACATGGTCTTTCTTCCCAGCATATCTATACTAACACAAGTCTTGAAAATAGTGGATGTACCAAGTGGATTCTATAATGACAGATAACACTGTAACCTTCACCACACACCTCAGGCCTCACACATCACTTTTGCCACCCAGAATCAACACTTTACTCCACAGAATAAGCAAATATACCCCACATGCAATGTGAGATCAAATATGGTAGCACTTCTACCTCTGGAAGGCAAACACTTCTATGGTGTAATTCCACTTCAGAATCAAAAGTCAGGCCAGAGAGAGGGGAGAAAATAAATTCCACAGCTTTGAAGTTTCTGAATGATCTACTGGCCCATTTTAAAATATACTACAGGAAAAAAAAAAAATTCAGAGCACCTTCCCCAGGGCGGTGGTGAACTGGACTGATATACCCAAAAGCCTTCCCATTCCTTAGGAATGTCTCAAATTATGCTTTTAAATGCTGTCATGCCTCCATAGCAGCCACTGTTCTAGCTGGCCCCAGAGAAGTAAATCTTTTACTCTAAGGGAAGAGGCAAGCATATTTGTATTAAACCAGGTAACTTCTCTCACTGACAAGTGCGTTGGCTGAGACACAACCTGTAAGCAGACATGCTACACCTTCATTGTCAAAATGCTGTTCGGAAAGAAAAGAGTAAACTACTTGGAAAGAGGCCAGAAAGAGCAAGCTGACTGCCTAAAAGGCAGAGAATTGCAGGAAAGAAAGAGAATAATGTTTGTGGGATTATATCATCCCCTACACTTCCCATGCAAGAGTATCTTTATTCCACAGTCAGCAAATTCCCCACCAATGACAAAAAATTTGGAATATTCAAAAGAGCAGATAACCAGAAATCATGTTATCTTAGGAGCAGACAAACAAGTACCTGAACTGCATCATCTGCTCAAGAGGAAATCAAACCCCACAACCAAGCATCCAGATGCTGTAACCTTGGCAGAGGATGTACATTGTAAGCTGTGTGTACAGCCTCCAAAGCCAGTGAAATGTTTGACAGGAGAATACAAATTGGCAGCATTGCTTAATCTGCATTTCAAGGGTAGAGCTGAAATTGCAGTTACACAGAGTGCAAACACAGATCATTGAAGGCAATTCTTCTATTCCTTCTCCTGAAGGAGGACAGCCAATCTTCTTGCCTTTCCAAGTGCAGGTCTCTACATCTACCCATGCTCCCTGGGAGACATGAAAGTAGAAAGTGGTTAAATAAGCAGCTCTTCACCTTTTATTGTCTTAACAGAATATCAATAAGGGCAATCTGGAGAAGGATTTTATTCTTTGGAGTCCTTTTCACATCAAACCAGGTTAATAAAGAAGTAGAACCTCAACCTGTCTCTGTTTCATGGGAGCATATTTCCACGATTATCAGTACTGATCAGTCCAAAAGAAGACAGTCATCTCTTTTGGAAAAACACAACCTGCTTCTTAATGTCCTATTCCTATACCTGATGTCTCTGGCTGATCAGTTCAGCTGTTATGAAGTAACAGCAAATATTGCACAGGCAAAAGCAACTATGTTGATTCCCTGCAGTTCTGGAAAACACTTCTATCAATACATGGAAAAAAAATTACTCCAGGAGATAAGTTTCACAAAAAAAGAACAGTAGGGAAACCCTGCCAGAAGGTAATGTCCAGAGGCCCCAGTTGCCCAGCATTAATAGCCTGATTTTCAGAGCTTTCTTTCCTTTCTTTCCTCCCAAGAAAAATTTGAGCACTAATTTCTTGTGAAGGGAAAAAGCAGATAAGGTCCAAATCAAGTGAAAATTCCAGTTAGTCCTTCAAGCACCAGCGCTGGTGCCTGGGGAATGGTGGCTGCATATTCTGCTTCAGCAGTTTGAAAGAGTGACACCACCCAAGCATTTGCAGCAGAGGTAACATCTGCTTTACTCTCTGCAACAGCCTTGCAGTATTTGCAACTAACAGGATGGGATTTTTCATCCCCTTTGGAAAAGGGTCAGATGTAAACCATTAAGACTGATGATCTCATTGTCCACACAGAACAGATTGAAGTGAAGGCAGAGTTAGGAAAGATGTAACTAAGGGCAGGTACACTAAAGACATACACAGCTGTGGATATCAACTATAAATCCAAAATTATTATCAGCCCCCAAATAAATAACTATGGAGCAAGTAGAGGCACAGCATGAAGAGAAACTCAGAGGCAAGAGTCTCAAACCCAATGTGTTTCTTGAAATAACATGATGTTCCTTGCCACAGAACATTATGGATACATTTCCACTGCTCAGAAAAAGGCAGGGCACAATTACAGAAGAAAATGCTGCTGAAGGCTAGTAATACAGATCACCTCTTGGTTCAGGATGCCTCCATGTCCCTAATTCCTCTGCCTGGGAGACAATTCTAGGAAAATACTACTTAATGCCAGGCCTGCTCCCATACCTTCTGTTAGACCTTAGTGATCCTCATCAGAGAGAGGAGACTAACTTAAATGAGCTTGGATCTGACAAGACCATTCCCAGGAGAACACAGGCTCTGTGTATGGACTATCTACAGGACTGTAGATATGGAACAGTGAAGCTGGCACAGAATCAAAGCCCCTGGCTCCATGTGACAGAGCACCCAGTATTGGTGAAGATTTGCTGCAAAAAGAACAAGCAGCATTATCAAAGAGAATAATATTCAGCTAGGGGTGCTGAATTACCAATTGTAAAACAACATCTCACCTATTTTTAATATTAGCACTCCTCTTAGCAGTACGATACAGGGGTGAAGAAAGGAAGTAGAAAGCAAAAATAGGGAGGAATATCTTATCTGTTAACATCTTTATATCTCCAAACCAGTCAGTAAATAACAAAAGAATCATAAACCAATTACAGGAGTGTCACAGAGCTGTATTAAAGATTACACAAAAAAAAAAAAATCCCGACATCAAAAGAAATGTGGAATGAAAAAAAAAATCCAGTACTGTTTGGATAATTCCTCAAAACTCAAAAAAACCCTATGGAATATCTTTAACAATTTTTGCATGCATGTAAAAGCATTGAATCCATTCACTCATTTTTGAAACATACCACCAATTATATATTGGCCAAGTATCTAATCATTCAAAGAGTGACAGGTTCAAAATGATAAAGAACATTGTTGCTGTTGTTATGATGATCTATTCTTGCTGCTTCTCACATTTTTCTCTTTCTTCATGTAGTAATGATACAGAAGAAATAAGCCACTATTGTAAATCACACAACTACAAAATGCATTCTCTTTCCCATCTCAGTCTTTTCAGCTTTTCTATTCAAGGTCTAATGCAAACAAAACAAAAAAAAAATTGGTAAGATCCTATTGTTAACTCTCAGTACAATGAGCCAGGGAACAAAAAAAGTACAGTTTTCAAATGTGAATATTCAAAGCCAGGTACTTAAGTCCACAAATGCCATTCAAATAAAAGTTGCAGTATCCGAAGTGAAGTCCCTCTTCTTTACTCAAGTGTTCTCCAAAAGCAGTTTCTGCTCTTATTCAGAGGAAATGTCTGACGTGCTGACCTCAATATCTGCTGTCACCTCATTAACACACCTTGCCTCTTTTCCTTGTCTGTGCATTCCTTGTGTTTTGCTTTTTTCCCGAGTGAATTGGGATTTTATTATTAAATAACGACGAAGACCTCAATCACTTGCTAAAAATTGTCTGTCAAGCACACACAACTGGCAGACAACAAATGCAACTTGGTTACTCAGAGCATAAATCAGTTTTGCTGGATAATGTGAAGCCAGAGGAAATGTGGTTTTAATACTTTCATGATCTAATTGCTGTTGCCTGCAATAGAAGAATGGACTTAATTACCCATGTCTTTTCCACCTATATTCCTATGCCCTGAACTTAGCATGTAGATGACCAGATTCACTCTGGAACCACAGAAATGCAGAAAGCTTATCCTAAACCATCTATCAGGTTGATTCTTACATTAGCTGCAGCATTCTTCATCCCTGCTTCCTTTGCAAACATTATTAACCTGCTTTCACAGGGTAGCTACACTTAGGATACTTGCCTTGTTTTTGCAAGCACAAGTAGCTCATACAAAGCCTGAATGGTGAATATTCTGTTATTCCCTGAATTTTCAGAATAACTTATCCGAGGATAAAATAAGGCTCAAGTTGTCAAAGTTTTAAATTGCCACCCTTCAGCTTATGCAAACATCACACTTTAAAGAAAAGAAGTTCTCACAAACACCCAGTGCTGCTACCACTATGGCAGGGTAATTAAAACCAACTCAAATTTTCAAGTTCATGTAAATATACATACATGCATAGGTATTTAAACATACATAGGACAGTCAAACATTAAAAAAAAAGCTTTTCTTAAACCAGATTATCACCACCTAAAAGCAAATCTATTATATAAAATAAAAATAATAAGGCTAGCACAGATCTATTGCTTAAGGCATTAAAAAATAAATCAATCAGCAATTAACAGCACAGACTTTGACCACAGAAGGCAGTTGTCTCTGCTGTTTCCTCTCCTCCAAAGAAAAACACACCCCAATACCCCACCTTCTGTATCTTCCTTCTGTCTTGTACAGGGTTTTGTGAGAAGAGCATGTGGACTCAAGGTCTGCCAGTGTCCTTTGCCCACCTGTAGAAACATCAGAGTCTTAGGAAGTGAACTGCCAAGTAGGGATATTTCTGCAGTACCACTCTTCCTTTCTGTTCAGCAGAGACCTTATGATTTTTGCAGAGACCAGGATTTTTGCATTTAAAATTGCTGAACACACTTTCTCAAACTGATCCAATGACTTCTGTGACCATGCAAATTGTGGCACCTCTTGGAGCAGGGTGCGTGTTGTGCAAGGATGTGCCTCATATTTGACTTGATTTGCCACCACTGAGTTACATTTGTTGCCCTGTTGAGCGACACCGAGCAATCACTCCTCATTCACCATTTTTGTGACTCTTATATCTTCCCCAGTCACCTCAGAGTTTGTTCTGCATGTAACACCTAATTTCAACCCCTTATTTTCACAGCAGCAATGATCCAAATGCCTGTGCTTGCCAGGAGCACTGCCTAGCATCACTGCCTAGGGGCAAAGGCTGTGCTGGCAACAGCAGGAAGGACAGTGTCCATGGATGATGCCTAGCTGTGAAGCAGCACACACACACACAAAATTCATCCATGGTCTAATACCAAGGCCTTTAAATTAAGACAGACCTTATGTGTCACCTGCAGTGACCTTTCATACAGGAAAATGCAGTAAGATTTCATTTAAATGCTATTTTTATAATAAATTATTTGGATTAGGGTGTGATTGACCATTTGCTCTTAGTCTTTCTACATTGATATTACCACCCCATTTTCTTCAGGGCTCTACAGTGTCTGTCTAAAGGGAATGAGAAAAATAGGCAGACTACAGTATATTTCTATATCTTTTCCTTTTTGCCTATAGTGAAATTTTACACATCCCTTGATGAAATGCAGGGTCCCTCTGAGTGGTGTCTACTGTCATTTTCAGAGGAGAGTCAACAGTTCCTAGGGCACTAGTGCTCTTTAGCCCTTCTCACTCCTGATGGGCAAAGAACAGAAGAGGAAGTGGAATAAAAACCACCTCTAATATGTATTATTCAGAAACAAATTTTCTTTCTATGCTTTTGAAAATAGGGCTTAAATACTTGGGACATCCATCAACAACTTTACTGGAGACTAATCAGTCTTTGCTGCTTCTGGAAGAAAATTGAATGGGAGCTGGTTTTCTTTTCCTCCTTACACTGATGTATCCTTTGACCACACAGAAAGCCAAAAAGGCCCCCACAACTACATCAGCATCACAGCTCATTTTTAAATTACAGAGGGGGCCTAGATGACAAAGGCAAATAAAATCCCATACTACTAAAAAAGTTTTAACAGAAAACATCCTACAGTGTAATTTGATGCAGCATGAGATAGTACATATTTAGCTGTGGTAATAGTGGCTTTCCCCCTTTAATCTGCCCTATTCCCAGCACTAACTTGGTTTCCCCCCTTTACCTCCTCAGATTGTTGGGGTCATTTTGGGTTTATCTTAAAAGGCCTTGAGGCTGTGAGCAAACAGGATGGGCTTGATCATCATTGATCATTTAAATCAGGCAGCTAAGTAGAACCAGCTGGGGCTGGAACCAACCAGAGATGAAGACCATGCTTAACTGGTGCCACAGCATCATGATTTCCCTTCTGAAGGCATTCATCACTCCCTTCTCTTACTTAACAGAAGGCATGTCATCTGAAATGCTGCTGAATTGTGTCTGGCAGAAAATAAAGAGAAGACAAAGCTAACATTTTGTGTTTGTGCAAGTGCTTCTGCTGGCATTTGGACCATTGCCAGCCTATTCAGTGCAAGCTTGCAGAGGGTTATGATGCTGTCTGGGCATTTGATGAAAAGTGTAGAACTTCAGAACAGAGGCTTTAGGTGTGAATGGTGTATGCTGAATTTCAATGCAGAGTTGCACTGACACTTGGAGCAGAAAACTGAGATTTCTCAGAATTTGCTTCCATTTTCCCTCCCCACTTAAACACGGATCTTCTGATGTTCCATTAATATTCCATTCTTTGAAAAATTACTTATGTAAGGAAGATGAATGTTACACATTCACTCCTCTGTAATAGATACTCTCTCCCTTTGAGGAAAAAAAAGTCCAGTCTGGAAGAAAGTAATCTCATTCTTTTTTAAATTTTGTGCTAGAATATATAGGCAGCATTATCATTTGAACTACAGCTACAACGCATGAGAAATTTCTTAAACCCTCACAGATGTAAATGTTTTTCCCCTTCTTCAGATGTTATAAATAGAAAATAATTCTCTTTTCTGCTATTCCTAGCATAAAGCCTTTGAGAACTGGTGTCAGATGGAAAGAACTGCAAACCAGCCCCAGACAAAACACACAGCAGCTACCAACTGCCTAAGGAGGCTGATAATACAAGACTTTACACTTCATAGTCCCTCAGGTTGGAACCTGCCCTCGGCATGTGATACACTTCAATGAAACAGAACAGCTGCAACACATTTCAACATGGAAGAAAAGAAGATAGAAAAGAAAACAGTTGATCTGCACAGAAGTAGCAGCTACAAAGCCTGCATAGCTGGACAGAGTCAATGTCAGACTTTGAATGTTTAATACAAAGAATTCAAAGGTAACATTTTGGCATTCAAATAAGTATTCATCTTTACAACCCAAAGTATATTTTACGGTAAAGATTATAGGTGTACACAGGAAGAAAGCCAAGGTTTAAGGTGTGAATTGGTAGGAGCAGGCAATAGGAGGGCAAAGTGCTCAAGTAAGAATTCATAAGCAGATATGAAATCCCAGGAGCCCAGGCTGATTTAGGTTCAGAAGCATAAAAAACCCCAAAGGAAATGTGTTAGAAGAATCACCAGACATGTAGCAGACAATCTTGGACTGAATATTCACGTGTTTAGGAGACAGTAGAAAAATTGGCACATTGTACCACAGATATTCCAGACCCAAGTATTAAGGGAAGAAACAAGGGGAATATAAACCACTACTGCTCACTCACTCACATACTCCAAACTCTAACTGGAATTAGAGGCATGCCCAATTCATATGTACTTTTAATTGAAGTTATGGTAAAGGTGCTGTAAAGCAAGAAGTTCCTGTACAGCACCACAGTGCAGACCTTCACTTGTTGGGGAACCTAGGAGTAAAATATTTTGTCCTTTGAACTTCCAGGAGTTATTTTCATTTGCACTAGGGGCCCCAAAGAGATGTACCATTATTGAGTCTCCTTGTGATTAAAACTGAATAGCTAGAGATCAAGCAAGCTTTGATGTCATATCTAATTAGGTACAGTAATTACAAAAGAAAACAGCAGCAATTGTCTCCCAGTATGACAGATCCACTGAACACTTTAGTGTGGGGTGTTAAGTTTAATTTTCAGCAGTACTGTAGCTCATGGCCACTGGTGTCTACTCAAGTCACCAAACAAAGTCTGACATCATTGACCTAGATCTCAGTGTCAGGAAAGGATTTACAAATTAAAACTAGAAGCTAGGAGACTGGCCTAATAGGCTGGAGTGATCAGTGTTGATCAGAGCACAATTTCAGCTGTCAAACGTGCACACGTAGAGGTGGCAGGAAGGGTACCTGGGACAGTGCCCAAACTGGAAGAGGAACTATACACATATTAAAGCAACTGTAAACAGAGAGGACAAGTACCATTTGAGGGTTCAAGATTCCTGTGTTTCACACTGAAAGAGAACATTGGTTCAAGCTACGAAGATCAAGTGTTTCAAAATCATAAAAACAAGAGACATAATTATGATAAAAATCTCTGTGAGAAAATAGGAAGAGACTTAGCAACTGCAAAATGTGCAGACAATTCAAGTGCAGTTGAAGACCATTCAAAAGTGATTAGACTGGAAGTCAATACTTCTGAGACAAAGTCATTTTAGAGGTGATGAAAAACATTTCTTGCTGCACAGTAGAGCTGTTTCCATCAACACCTAGTTGTGGCCCAGAAGTGTAACAGTATTTAGACATCTCACAATTTTGTAAATACTAAATTTTGTAAATAATAAATTAATCTAAAAAGGACAGAGACATCCTTTCATTCAAAAATTACATGACGCTGAGAATTTAACCAACCAGAAATATCTCAATCCAAAAAAAAAAAAGTTTTGAAAATGCTCTCTCATTTAAAAGTTCATAGTTTAAATAAAATTTCCATCTCACATTCAGGAAATTGTCATGGTTTAACCACACAAGTATCTCAGCAGTTTAGAAATCTGGACAGGGTGATTTTGCACTAGATATTTCCATTTATCTGTTAAGAGAGTTCAAGTCAAAACAGACTGGCCTGACCCAAATCTGGGGTTTATGTGTAATCTTTTTAAAATAAACAATTTGCTCCAACTCAGGACAGGAAAAAACCCCAAATATCCATAGTTAACACAGTGAAATCAGAACAATTCTCTATTGCAAATGAAGATGTGCATTTCCACTGACTGAAATATATGTAGTCTTATCTGTTCATGTGTCAAGGTCCTCCTTGTTGGCATTTTGCCTTCAAAGAGAATTTAAAGCATGAAGCCTTGGACAGCACTTTCTCTCCAAAAAACTGAGAAGCAAATTCCACTAGGTAGGTATAAGAGTCTGGGATATCACCTGTTATGTCAGTTAATGACAAGATAATTTTTCTGGGAGTCTGAGGAGGTGTGTCTTAACAAAATTTTATACCTTCCTTCTTCTGAGCTTTCCTGGATTTATACATTTCTGACCTTTTATGACTCTTTTGGTACAACTCAAGTGCAGGAGACCATCATACAACACTGGAAAGGAGAATGAAAAGGCCACGAGGCTTCTGGCTGATCTCTCTGTCCATTTGAGACACCACTGCCTTCACCCCAAATCAGTAACTGGGGAGAGATTTTCCATCATGCTCCCACTTAGATGAGCTAAGGTACAGCCAGAGTTTTATGTGAAGTGAGTGGAAGAGCTGTAAGAATTGTTGATTCTACTCTGGGCTCCCACCACCCCCTATTGACCTTGCCTTCCTTACTGATCACTGTAATCATATTTTCCTCACATTTTTTACCAGCCGGCAATCAATGACCCAAATCTACAATCAGTTTTGCCTTTGATTGTAAAGGAAGAAACAAAAGATCAACTGTATCCAGAACACAGAACTGGCCCAGAAGAGAGGTAAAGTCTCATTCTACAAAGTCCCTCCTTATATTTTGTATAAGGCTCACCAGACATCTGACAAAACTCAGGTCCCGTTTTTTCCCCTGCAGACCCATAACATTTGTCAAAGAGTAAAATGGATTCTGTCTAACATCTAGCATTAACAATATTGCTAGATATGACAAGAAATAGCTGGAGAATAATTTGCATCTGTGATTTACACAACAGTATAACTTTGCTTTTTAGGATCAGGTGACCTTAGAGGGGTGAAAGGAGGGAAAAAATATGCATCATGTGAGATAGGAACATAATCCAAGATCTGAAGAGAACAATCTGTTGGGGTTCTCTAGTTATTAATCTCTGCAGAGTCACTTTTTCCTCATTAAAAAAATTAAACTTCAAACCAGTCAGCCTGCCTTCAGCTGCTTGTTCCCAGATTAGATAGCTAAAAGGAGACAAGATGAGAAGGTAAATGCAGGCCATGGAATCTCTTTCTTGTCCTTGTTGCAAACAAAATGCCAGAGTTACTGTACCTTAGATTCATTCCCTAAAAAAATTACTTTCCAAAGTGTTCTTGAAAGAAGACCCTGGTCAGTATATACACCAAAATATAACAAAAATGTATTTTGTATCTGCTGCCTCAACATCAGTTGGTTAGAGCCTCATCTGCTTAAAAGAAAACTTACCCTTTACATTTCTGGCAGAGTTGTTGAAAACCTATCTGTTAGAGAACAAAGATAGAGAAGAACTGAAGTATATACACATGAAATGAGAAATCCATTTTCCTCATTAAAACTACTATTAGGCAGAAATTGCTACTTTTAAAAGTCCTATAACCACAAGGAAATCTCAGCATGCTTTCAGTCTGGCAGAAATAAATTCATACTTTGAACACATTCTAATGACTAATATTTTTTTTTTAACTCATCACTAGATGAGTTACTTTATTTACTGGTGTTTACCTTCCACCAGAAGGTGAGTAGATGAGCCCAATAAGTTGCTGATGTACAACTAGAATACAGTAATTTAACCACCTTTCCTTTTAGAAAGATGGATTTTTGAAGCATTTCTCTGTTGATTTTCAAGAGTATTTCCTATTTAGGATAGGTGTTTTCCCTTTCTGTACAGATGGGTAAAGACCAAAAAAAGAATTGAAGGTCTAGGCATGAAGTCAAAAGCAGAATTGAGAACCTGTATACTCATCTGTCTTTTAATTAATTCTCAGTTAGATGCTGGTCCCCACTGCCTTGGTTTTGCTGAAATTAAATATTTTGTTGCAAAATACACAATTGTGTTTGTTTAATATTATTCAGTTTTTCAATTTTCATATATAAGGGTAAAACCAGAGAAGCCATTCTTTAGTGGAAGGCAGGAAGATTTTCTTCTTAAAAATATTTTTAATAATTTGAAAGCAAAGAATTCATTACCAAAAAGCTGTTCTTACTGAAAATCATAATGCCACACATGAAGAAGCTAGAGAGACTTCATTGGGTGTGTGATAATTACCTGTGTCTTTCCTGTATAACTCAAATAAATTGCTTCTTGAACCATATTTTCTCCAGCTCTCCCATCCAGGCTTCACGTGAAATCTTTGTTAAGCCAACACAAGAAATTCAAAGCCAGCTCTAGCCAGAAAGAAAGTGGATTTCAAGCACAACTGAGAAGATGATACAGTCACTTGACTGACCAGATATTTGAATACTCTATGGATGAAAAGCCACAGAAACTCGAATGTCCTTTTTTATGCCAAATTTTGGATCCTCAGGGAATCCCACCCCTGCTGTTCTTTGCAGACTGCACAAGTTCTCAGCAATACAGTCCAAGTGACAGAAACTGTAGCCAAAGGGCTTTTTCTGGTAAGCATTGTTTCAAGTGTACAACCTCAGAAGCTCATTTCTTAAAACTAACCCGCCCTGACAGCTGTCCTACACCCCAACAACATGAGTTGCAGCCATCTAGCCCAGTGCCAGAGCAGCTTTCTGTGAAATGTGCCACGAGGGTTTGTCAGGTATGTGGACTGACATACCAGAGACCTGCTGTCCTGCTTTGCCCTCTTGCTCTCTGCTTTCAAGATTGCTTTAAAATAATGTGTACAAGGAAGGAGTATGAGCTGCTGGTTACCACCAGAGACAGTTGATGTCAGGACCCTGGGATTTTATCTTCAATTTTGTCTTGCCCTCTCTAGTTTAGGTTTAAGCCCAGAAAAAGTCAGAATTTCTGACCCTGAAAGCATTAGGAAGACAAATGAGAAGCTGCTTCAGTCTGCATCCCATGTAACATTTTAACCATTTAATAGAAATTCAGATCATTTACTTCTAAAAGTTGTGATGGATATTAGCCAGCTGTGATTCAGTTAGCCTCAGATAGAAAGTATAACAACTATACAGCCTGTTCAGCATCATGAATCTACCAAATATTAGAGGCTTATCATTTTCTGTCCCCCTTGAAGCAGCACAGTTCTTCCACACAAGCCTGAGCATATCAAACTGCAGACTTCCCCCATTGTTCTTCATTGCTCCTCACATTATTAATGACAAAAATGACATAGAAAAATACATCCATGTTCTCTTTAAAAACTCTATTCCTCTTCATCAGCAAAAATAAGAAAATTCATACCCAGACTTCAACAAGCTTTCTTTTAAACTCTGAGAGAATATTGCCAAAGGTTATGTTATTTTCAGCTTACTTCCCCTGTGAAACAGTGACTAGATACTGATTAAACTGAACACTTGTCCCTCACCACACAGGACTGGTGTAGAGCTATAGCTGCTCCTGCTAATCCTTTAAGAGAAGTTTATTTATTCTTTTTAAAACAAGTACAAACACACACCTAAAAGCAGATATTTTCACAGTTATCTTTCACCTGTTTCTATATGGCACAGATTAAAGTGAGAATTTGGTGCCCTCCGCATGGCCCTGTTGTACTATGGGCATTGATGGTAAATTCTTACACAGTGAAAAAAAGGACTGCTCAGCTATTTAAACTTAGTTAATCTGCAGGCAGGCATTAGTTCAAAACGGTGGCAGAAATTGCTACATACTTGTAGTTTACAATTGATTACAATGTTTACAATGTTTACAAAATTACTTAATCCTTTTACAGTCAAGAGCAAAGATGTGATTCTTGTTCAAGTCCAGTCCATTGCACTTTTTCAGGTTTTAACACATTACTCTGATTTGCTTATATTTCAGTTTAGCAATTACTTTCTAAGAAATACCAATTTGAAGATATTTCTCCAGCTTCAGCAGTAAATATAATTACTCTATTTGATGTGAACTGCAAGATAAAATATCAGGGTCCTTATTATTTGAGTAGCAAAGAAACTGGAAGCCAGTGTCCCTGTCATGCTGTCCCCTTTCTTGAATAACCCTTATTTCTGAGGCTCTCGAGGACCCAAACAGGGGGCTGGTTGTTGGGCTTTTCCTTACAGCTCCAGTTGCTTTTAGCCCAAACCTGAGCTCACAGCTCTGGGCTGCCTGTGCCCATTCAGCCACATTCTTGGCTGTTGGCTCCTTCCCATGCCTGTTTCTATGGCCACTTCCTCATCCCCCTCCCACCTGCATCTCTGCTCAACAACATTAAATGAGAACCTTTGTTTGAGCTCAGGACAGGATCAGGCTTTTTGATTGAGCTGCCTTTTTTTTTTTTTTTCCAGTGTGTGGAAAGTAAACATTACAATCCCCAGATTTAGGCAAAGGTTAAGCTTCACCTATAATAGCATTAATGCTTACAACTTTGTTGCACACAAATCAATCTAAAGAGCAGCTCCTTCCACCACATCCTGCCTTTGATTTCAAAAATTATGTTTCTGGATTGCATCTGTGCACTGCTGTATTGATATACCCGATCAATTCTTGCCACTCAGATTCTTGCTATAATTAAGACCCTCAAAAGAAAGCTGAATGAATAAAGCATCCCAATGGCAAAACACTTTGATACTCTAGCAATCAACACAATATAAGAAATTATAAAACTAACCTGTGATGTGGCGGAAAAAGAAAATGCTTCAGAACATCATAGTGAATGAACACTTATCCGCTGAATTGAATGCTGTGTGACCCTACTTTCTGGCTACCTTCAAATATTTGGAGTTAACAGCCATCTTAGTAGTATTTCATGCAAAGACATATATAGACATCACAGTGAAGAACATGAAACTAGTTAGCTGACTTGGTGTCTGTAACTCTAGACCAGAATAGCTTATAATCAGAAACAGTGACTGAAGAAGTTTGACTGGACTGATCAAAAGGTTCCTCCTCAGCTGTCGGCATTTAGCAGTCTCATAGGCAACAAGAGGTACATCCTCCCCATCAATGCTGTGGACAGAGGAGCTGTGCTTCACCCCACACTTTTTAAGCACACAGCTACTGAGACTCATTTTGGCCTTGATGTGCAATCCACTTACAGGTTAAATGAAACACTGAACAGTAACCCCAGAATATGACCCAGCATCTGCCACTGCAGAGCATCAGAATGGAAATTCCTGGGCCATCCTCACGAGAGCATTATCCCACTATATGGGTTTGTTTGTTTAACCTCTTTTTATTCTCCAACTAGCTTTGAGGTTGAACAACAGGCTCTGGAATGACTCCCCTAGGGACAATGGCTGACCCTCACAATCTGACAACCATCTGCTGAAACTAAATTTAGGGAAAATATGTCCATACAGTCCTGGCTGGCAAAGAACCACACAGAATATAAGCAATTCAAAACCAAACTGAAAAAGTGGCCAAGGAGCCATTGCATTACCTTGGTTTTATAGCAAGGACTTTGCAATACAGCAACATAGCTGTAATAAAAATCTGATTCCTAATGTGGGAAACATAAAACAAAGCAATAGTATTCCCAGATTATTTTTTTTCTAAAGCAGAACATTGTGGCTTTTCTCCTTTCAGTTCATTTAAAATGAATGTTATTATACATAGTCAAGTCCTGGCCACTATAACTAGACCCAAAGGAATTGAGGAAGATCATTGAGTGGAGTGGCAAGACAGAAGGTCATCAAACCAGAACCATATTACTCTCCCGTGACATCTGATGGAGCCATGACAGCAGTTTGGATGCTAGATAACATGAATATTCATCTTTATGATTTACAAGTTATACTGTGACTTTGAAGTGACACTTCTAATGTGCCCTTGCAGTACCTTGGTAACACTGTGGGGAATGAGTAATGTCAGAACCCTGACTTTGGCATGAAGTATCACCCACTTTATTATTATTATTATTATTATTATTATTATTATTATTATTATTATTATTAATCCATCTATCTCTTATTTTGAATCAGCCCCTGCAATTGGAAGAAGATGTAAGCAACGGGCCTGAATAACAAAGGAACGTAACTAGCAGATTTGTAAAAGAAGTCAATAGAATGCTGTTACCTCAAAGCATTTTCCCAAAGAAGCTGTGGCCAGAACATATGCAGCTCTAATAACAAAATCAGCAGTTTCTACAATGAAAACATTTATACCAGAAAGTTTCCCACCCCTGGAGAAGTCTCAGTTCAGAGGCAGATAGGACAAAAATAATAACTGTCTTGAGCTTTCTAAGAGGAGTTTCCTACAGATGTAGTGCTCCATTACAACACTTCTGTTTGGCCTGGATTTTTTTCTTGAATAAATAGCACACCCATAAAATTAAGACTCACATTACAGAGTGTCTGTCAAATTTGGACACTTTCTATATGGAGTTCAGAACATTCTATGAAAAATCAGGCTGCCAAGCGAGAACTGCTTGTCTTCCTGTTTCAAAGGAAGAAAAACAATAAAAGCGCATTCTCTTTAGCATCTTCTAGCCGCTGACAGAGAGTTATCCAAGAGTCACGCTAATACAATGAGCTGAAGATCTGACATTTTACTTCCCTGGGATTATTCACTGGAAGGGCAGATCTGAATTACCGCGAGCTTTCGGCTCAAACACTAATTAACAGAAGCACTTGAACAAAGTGCTCCGAGGCAAAACATGGAATACTTTGGTGACGAGCTACAGAAAGGTTTTAAAACACCCCTCCATGCACTTCCTCTACACATTGTCCCGTTTCGGCAGTTTCGCTTTCTTTTTTCAGCCGTCCCTGGCCTCTCCCATCAGTGGGTGCCCCACTCCCCGTTCCGGCGGGCGCCTCGGAGGAGCCAACGGACCGCCGGGATGGGCAGCGGGACGGGCAAAAGCACTGGCCCGTACGGGGATCGAACCCGCGACCTTGGCGTTATTAGCACCACGCTCTAACCAACTGAGCTAACCGGCCTGCACACTCGCCCCCTCGCAGGAAGCGACTCCAGCTCGTGTGCGAGCGGAAGCGGCACTCGGGGGCAGCGCCGCCTGCCCGGGGCTGGCTGCGCCTCCCGAGCCGGCTGTGCTCCTCACACAGACACCCTGAGCTCTTCCCAGGGCTGGCTGCGCCTCCTGAGCCTCACATAGACAGCCTGCACTGCTCCTGGGGCCAGCGCCGCCTGCCCGGGATTGGCTGCGCTCCCCGTGCCGGCTGTGCTCCTTACACAGACACCATGCGCTCTTCCCGGGGCAGGGACACCCGCACCACTTTCCCCAGCAGGGACAGGGAGGTGACAGCGCGCGGTGAGGCTGTGCAGGCTCCGCCTTGGTTTTCCGGGCTCCTGGGCTGAGCCCCGGCCGCCTCCAGGCCTGCCCTCACGGCAGCTCGGGCGAGGCGCTGCCGGCGCCCTTCCCGCCCGGGTTATGCCGTGGCGGAGCAGAACTCGGCACAGGATGTCCTCCCATGAACCCGGAGGCAGGCACCGCTGGCCAACACCACCTCCTGAAATTCACCTGGCAGGAGCGCTGAATAAAAAAGCACTTCCCTCCCGTGAAGTAACACAGGGAAGAGTTACTCACATTCCCTTTTTAAGCCCTATTTTGTCTTGCATAGCCAAAGGTTTCCCTTTTACCATGTTTATTTTCCTGGCTTAGACTGTTATAAAAAAATCATGCTTTTCAAATGCTTGGTATTCTTGGTGGAACTCATTATAGAGGGAAAAAACATGGAATATCTATACCTCAGCCTGGAATGAGACTGATTCGGGATCACTGGGATGACAGTGCACTGTTTTTTCTAGTCCACACTCATCCTTGTGGTCAGTACTCCCACTTCTTTTTGCCTCATTTACACCATCAGTTCCCTTTTATTGCTGTTAGCCCATCTGCTTGCCAGCACTTTCCTCAAACACTCATAAAATTCCCCAAATCTAATTTTGCCCAGCTTCTTCATAAAGTCCTTCATCCCTAGGAGCAAACTGATCAAATCAGTTGCAAACTCCAAACTGTCATTTCTCCTTCCCCTCTTCTATTTGATGTCCATGAAGTAGCAACCAGCCAACTGCCAGGAAGCACATATGCTCTGGGAGCTTGATAACCAGCTATATTTTCTGGGAAATGTCATCCTGTGTGAGGCTAAACTCACTTGAATATTTAAAAGCAAGGTCACATCTGGAACTTTAGCACAAAGATGACAAGTGAAAGGGCAGAAAGAAAATACAATCACAGAATTTCCTGAGCTGGAAGAGACCCACAAAGATCATTGAAGTCCAACTCCTGTTGGACATTCTCCCAAACAAACCACAGCATGGGTCTGCATAGGGAGTCTGGGTACTCTCCAGACTGATAGAGCAATAATTGGCAGGTACAGAAACAGCAGACCTTTTTTTGTGCAAAAAGAAACTGTTAGCTAATTATTTTTTGGTTAGTTGCTCCACAGACAGAAAGATAGCAGGGGTGAGGATTAATTGTCTTTCTCGACTTTCTGACCAGAGTATCACTAAAAGTAGTTTAAGGCAGTAACATATTGCCTAATTCATAGCTGTTCACCATTGTTTTTGAATCAAATCAGGTCCAGTTATGCAATAAAAAACCCCAATGCCCTTTGGCTGTTTCTTTCCTCTGCTTCCTAGTTAGGCTAAGCAGACTTGTCTTTTTCGACAAAGTTTAATCAGCAAGATGCCAAAAGCAAACCCCTGTTGTTCCAAACCCTCCTTTACACACAG
This sequence comes from Argya squamiceps, assembly GCA_037834095.1. Lineage (NCBI taxonomy): Eukaryota > Metazoa > Chordata > Aves > Passeriformes > Leiothrichidae > Argya > Argya squamiceps. The sequence continues at coordinate 17,665,007 of JBBMKD010000001.1, read as the reverse complement.
AAATAACATCCCACCTTTTTAGGAGAGACTCAGTTGGGGCCTGCTGTACGAGCAACAGATTTTCTGTGATTAGACAGTGACAGATAACATAACAGTCCAGGAGATCAATGCTGCCTCCAAGAAAATAAAATTTTCTAATTGAACAGTAAACTCAGCTTTCTCTCCAGGGTGTGGGATCCATATTCTCAAGCAAAGAACAAACCAGCTTAGAATGTGAAACAGTTATCAGGCTATATACTGGGTATCTGTACTGTTATGGAATTTAGAGGCTGTACAAAGTGTTTTCAAGTATTTTCCAGCACTGTTGGTGTTAGAGAATTGTTCTTGCAAGTGCTTTATCAAACAGAATCTGAACTGTAAGGGTTTTGCTAATGCAGAGCCTCAGCTGGACACCTCAACAACTTCAGATTTTTACAGCACATTTAGAAGATCTGTGATAATGTTCCCCTCATAACGTTAACTGTTATGGAGAGCATTTTCAAAACTCCGAAGCATCTATATTTAAATAGGGCACAGACAGCAGGCCACTGCTGAACAAAGGTGGTCCAGGTGCTTGAGCTCTGTCTCAGCTCTCTTCAGTTGCCAGTTTCCTCTCTACCACGAGTCACCCAGCACCACTGTCCCTGAGCTCTCCTGCTCCCTTCCATCCCTGGCACACTGGCAGCCAGCAGTGCCCTGCAGTGAGAGCAGTCCCAGCTCCATGCTGTCTGCCAGTACAGTACAGCCTGCACCACCTGTACTTTTGCTGGAATCACAACAGCTCAACCCCAGTCTGTTGTCTGCAGAGGAAAAGGATGCTTTTTCTTTAGACTCAGTGCAGTTCAAGGTTACAAAGATGCTTCTGCCTCTGCGCCTGAGCAAATTATTTCTTTTCCTTCTCACAGGCAACACATTGCCAAATAATATAAGCTTCACATCCCCACTGCGCTGCAGCCTGTGTTGTGCATCACATGCTGCCACAGACCCTGCCATTGTGAACCCTGCCTGTGTATGAAAGCAAGGCCATCCTCCTGAAGATATTTAGGGAGAAAGTAAAACACAGCATGCTCATGAGCTTCTCTCTGCCTCTGTCCCTCCCCAAGTGCCTGTGCTGCAAGGGCACATTAGGATCTTATTTCACACAGACTAGTAAGGCATCGTTCAATGTGATCTTTGGTCACTTCTCACTTCCCAACCCAAAATGGATCTGAACCAACAATTTATCAAAGAAGTGTAGCTTTAGGCATTCTGCAGCCATGTTCTATTTGTTCTAATCTGTCATCAATTCAGAATTGACAACTAGAGGGAAAAAAATATCATTAGCTGCCCAAATAAAAGGTTAGAGGGAACTAATGTTATCAGTCTGCACATTATGCCAGGATTTATTAATAAACTTGCCATTGAAATTTCACTCATAAGTATGCTAATGTAAGTTATTTGCATATGTCTGTGCATCAAAACAGAATAAAGATCCATAATGTTATATTTAATAACATTATTATTACCACAATCATAAAGTAAACATTTGGTGATCATAAAATGTGTGTTGAAGTTTTGAATACTATATTTATAGAATACTACATTTATGGAATTTTTAATAATAGCTACTGTGAGTTTTTAATAAAACAGTCAAGAGGACTGTTCTTATCCAGCCATTATCAGCATTTGGAACTAGAAACCTGCAGATTCAAAAATCACAATCAAAACAGGGCATTATATCCAGTAAAACCACCACAGTACATTCCTGCTACAGCAATAGCAACAATGTCAGGCCTTGAACAGAAACCCCAAACTTAGTTTTAGCATCTCTGTGTTGGCCAGAAATGAATGAAGAAAACTCCAGAGTCTCAGGGAGAAGAAAAACCCCTTCACTTCAACCACCTAAAATGAACCACCAGCTATGAGCATTGGTCTTGGAATGCCTGCACACCATCCCTATGCTTATTTAAGGCCAAATTTACCACAAGGCATGGAAAAGTTTGGGTTTGACAAGAACTTAAATATCATCTAGTTCCACCTCCCTCTGCCTTAGGCAGGGACACCCTCCACTAACACCAGAGCCCCATCTAACTTGGCCATGAACCCTTCCAGGGATGGGTATCCACAGCTTCCCTGTGTAGCCTGTTCCAGTGTGCCTCACCACCCTCATGGTAGAGAGCTTCTCCTGTAATTTAACATAGGAGTAAGCTATCCAAAGGACACCAGAAGTCCAACATTTCTCAAATGACATGGCATATAGAAAACACCCACATCTGGTACACCCCCTTAGCAGACTACACCCCTAAAATAGTGTAGCTATGCACATGCAGCTTTCCCCTCCCAGCAGGCAGCACACGGGATTGAAACCCTGATAGTATGGCATCAGCCCAAGCTCCTGGTAGAAGACACACCTGTAAAGATATTTGGCTTCTTTACTGGTGTCACAGTTCCTGAATCTGGTTTATTCCCCTGGAAAATGTTTTGAGATACTCTGCAACTCTCAGCCTCCAGCAAGTGCCAGGCATCGGTTTGCCATTTGGCATGCCACATTAAGCCTATAATAAGCATTACAAGGGTCACCAGGATGAGTTATTGTAAATGCCATCTCATTATTAGTACTGAAATTATTGGCAGTTTCTGAATTTTTCACTAGAGCCTGTTTGCTTTGTTCCTGCTATTGACAGGCAGAATGGATTAGACTACATGAGCTTTATATCCAGCTCAAGTGATACTCTCTTGCAGACAGAAATAGGAGTTTGATTTTCCCCTTTTTACTTAGAAAAAAATTATAAGTTTGCGCCTCATCAAACCATACTTATTATTTTACATTCACCATGTGAAGATGGAAGTTAATTATTGCTGCAGAGAAGTTAGAAACTTCATTCTAGTATATCTGTTTTATAAAAGATCCATTTCATGGTGGCTTTCATTTAAAAAAACCCAACACCTTAGAATGGTCAAAAGACAGAGTACCATGTGATTTCACTAAAACCAGCTTGCAGATGAGTATTTTTGACTTTTTAAGCAAGGACTGCAGAGCTGCTTCACAATTTATTTTTATATACTGAGGAAGATGGTCAATGTAGTTCTTTCAAACTTGAATATTAAGAGAGCTATGCGTTACAAACTACTTATATTTTAATTAGAAACAGTCAAGAACATCCTGACCAAATTTCCCTCCCCCCGCCCCCAAAAAAAGATAAATGCAGACTTACTTTCTGTGAAGTTGTTGAAATCACTTCCTTCTCACTCTTTGGTTTTCACCCCTGCTCCAAGCTACAGAGCTTACATAGAAGAGCAGTACACCAGAAAATGTATTTTGCATTAAAACAAAATCGGCCTTCTATTGAATGAGGTTTTACAAATGAATTTTTTTTTTCCTAATATGCCAGGCCTCTGTACCTTTAGTCTGCATTGCGATACTAAGTGTCTTTATTATAATTCACAATATTTCCTCGTGAAAAGGCCAATTTGTGATCAGACAAGTGTCCATTAGCCTTCATTCAAAACCACTAGCATAGCGATAATTTTTTTATTAGACCTTTAAAACCTGCTGTTTCTGGCCCTCCTATTCCTTCAGTGCAAGCCGACATCCTCTCTTCTGTTCTGTAACACACCCAGCGGTCATTAAATTTCCATTTGAAAAGAATTAAAAAGGACTATAATTTTTATGTGATTAAATTGGACCAATTATTTCTTGAAGCCACAAGCGTATAATTTCCTATAAGCACTGAAGAAAAATCAATATCCCAAGTTCATAAATTATTTATTACTCCATCAGGCTGCCATTTGTTAACATAACAGAAGGACACCATTCTGGACCTGAACAAGAACTGCAGCTTTCATTCATATAGATAAAAAGGATGCACACAAAAAACCCCAATGTACTTGAAGAACAGTCCCAATACCAGAAATACTCCCAGCTTCCTTCCCCCCTGCTCCCTGAAGACAGCTATTTCTCTATAAGAAATGCTGGGAAACACAGTGTCTCTATATTAATAGAGATTACAGAGGTGACATTTAACTATTTTGTTGGGTTTCTTGCTCATTTTGCAATGAGTTCCATGTACAACTTACAATTACAGTTAGCACTTCTGGAACCAAGTTTCTGAATGCTGGAAGCAGTGTATAGTGTAACTTCAAAGTGTTTAAAGAGAAATTCCATAATATTTCTATACTTTTTTGTGTTGGTTTTCTTAATGCCATGAAAGATGCAGCAGTATATACTGTTTATCTACAAAATTTTTTGTTGGTTAGGTTTTTTTAGACCTAGGATCCTCAGTGTAACTTTTCTCAGCTTCTGTCACAGTCCACAGCATTGTCACTGCTCAGCGCTCACGTGGCTCTTTTGGTCTTTACATGTAACAGCAATGTTTGCAACCACCATATACATTAACATCTATTTCCATTAAAGCAGAGGAAGAAGCAGCTGAAGTATTCAGAAAAATCAGGGATTCATGCAAGGCAAATTCTACAGTTCACATCCTGATGGGCCATCCAACCATTACATCTTGAAAAAAGCATTTGAGGCCAGTTAGAGAAGAGTCATGCTGACACCCATTATCCCAGGAGCACAGGGGTGTCATTACCCCAACAGCAGTACCTGCCTGTGAAACCCAACTGGATCAAGATCTAGCAGGGTCAGCCCCCCTTTCTGTCTTCCTCTTGAACAACATAAATTGAACACATATTTATTCTGTACACACCTTTGTGATGTGACAGAGTGCCTGTCTGAGAGGGTATGAAAGTTGCCGTGTTGCATCCCAGATAAAGGAGGCTTGGATCAGTGTTATTAGGTCAAATATTTGTTTGTCCTGTGAAAGCCTACTCTGACCAAGATCAAATATTGCTGGACCTATGTGTCTGTGGATGGATTCAGAGTTAAAAATCAGCATGCCCAGAGGGGATACAATACTTTAAGTTACATGATTTTATTTGAAATATTGCTTCTTGAAGTGCAAAATAATATTTTGCATTAACTTAAATGCATGCACCTCACTTCATCATCCCAAGCCTGGGAACACAAGCTGTAGAATGACATGAACTACGGAATTTCATGTTTACTTGTCATCCATCAAAACTTTCCAGAACCAGCAATTCAAAAGGTACACATAATCTCAGAGAATTTTTACTTTTCTTCAAAAACCAGCCAATTAGAAAAAAATACAGACAGTCCGCCTCCTCCCCATAAAGTTCTTCAGTCAACTGAAAGGGGGAGTTTAGCACATTAATCTAAAATCAAATATTGAAAAGATTATCAATGTACAGACTTTTGGCTTACCTGACAACCATATCTGTAACCACATTTTCTATTAATTGATTCTTGATCAAATTCAAAACAGTTATCTCTGTTTCAGTAAAATTGACAAAGGAATAGAGATCCAAGTTTCAACCTACTTGAAAACTCTTCAGAAGGCACCTAAGTCCTGATCTTGGTAAAGGCAGGATCAGTGCTGTAAGACACTGGTGGGTCCAAATGCAAGATTTCTTAAAAGGGAGAGAAAGCAAAGGAGAAAGGACTTTGTTTTTTACACAACAACTTCTACACCAAATTATACTGATCTGATAAATTGAAAACAAAGTGGAACCAGTTACCTAGATGTTCTTTTCCCTACCAGTGTGATATCAAGGTCCAGGATCATGACAAACAGATGAATTTTAGGAGCACACTTCAGTTTCTGGACATAGGAAAGAGTTTCTTAAAAATTCTTCAGTACAAAGAACAAAAGGTTTATCTAGTACAAGCTCATAGCGGTGCATTTTTTCCAGGGCTGGCGCTTCATTTTGCTTGGCACTGGGAACAGAGTGGAATTTACCAGCCATGACCAACTAATTCAGAGGCACAAGTTTTTCTACTGCCAAGCCACGCCAGCTCCCATTGTGGAGCAATACAGCACAGAGCAAGGCCTGAACCAGCTGTCACAGACACAATGGGAAGTGCAGCAAGGGAGCAGAGCTTTTCAGGGCACAGATCTAGTAAATATCAGCATTGTCCAACTAGGAATATGTTTTGAGTTTTGTACACCAAGAAATATGGGGCAACTTAGCACAGGCTGAAAGCTCAAGAAAGGATTTATGTACAAAGCCAGACCCTGTTGGACAGGATCAATTCAAACAGAGGAAAGAAAAAGAGCAAAAGCCTTTTAGGCAACACTTGAAGGAGGATGACCTTCTGGGACCCTGCTGATTATTTACATGATTTCTTGCCAAGAAACAAGTGCTGCACTGCTCTCCAGCCAGCATTAATGATCCCTTGCACACTGGCAAATTTACTTCCAGCCCCAGGCTCAGCTGCTAAATGTGGTGACAAAATCCTTTGAAAAATCTGGTTTGTAACACATTAAAAAAAATTTTAAAAATTTAAAAATCAATCCTTTTCAAATTTGGAAGTTTGTTTTAATTTCATTTCGAAGATACAGAACTGAAAGTAGTCTGCTTTTTTTAATAATCCTCAACTTTACCACTGGGTCTGCTGGCTTAGAGATGGATATAAGCTAAAATCTCTTAACTATACCCTGATCCAGCAAAGCAGGTCAGCACAAGTATAAAGCAATGAATGGCACAAAACTTAATTATACCAATCATTCCAAGCAAAGAAGGAGCCTCCAGGGGCTTAATCCAGATTGGAATTTTTTGATTTTGTTTTTAGTTCTGCCCTCCTTACTGTCCCTCCCAAACATTAGATTCTTGCACAGGTAGATTAAGAATCAGTGCATCTTGACATGGATTTTTAGGGGTTTCATAAATAATTGATAAATAAAACAAATTTTCCCCTGATCTTTACCCAGTTAATTTTCAGCCTGTCTTTATAATAGAGGTGCTCTGTCTCTCTGTTCATCTTTGTGGCCCTTCCCTGGACACTTTCTAACAGGTCCTGTGTTTTCCTGTGCTGGGAACCCCAGAGCTGGATGGCTTGGCAACAACATCAGCCTTCAGTACCCTGAAGGGATGTATAGACTTGTGGCTATTCAGCTTCATCAAATGGTCCCAAACCTGCTCTTCATTTATAGTGGGAGGGAGTTCATTCCCCTCACACACACTCAGAGGATCAGAGACTTGAGGAAAGTCTGACTTCCAGTGAAGACAGAGGAAAAGAACTTAGTGAGTACCGCAGCCTTTTGCACATCAGTCACACCAGTTCACTCTTCTTACTTACTGGCAGGGAGAGAAGAGTGGGGGGATACATTCCTTGGAACTTTTTTCCAACCTATATATTTACAGAATCCCTTTTTGTTATTCTCCCCATCCCTGCCAAGTCCTGTTCCAGTTTTGCCCTCGCTTTGCTGACTCTATCCCTACAATTCAAATTATATCCTTGTACTCTCCCCAGGTCACCTGTCGCTGCTTCTGCTGGCTCTGCATTTCCTCCTTCCTGTTCAGTCTGAGAGTCAGGTCATCAGACTTGCTCACTCATCTCGGTTTCCAGCCTGCTTTGCTTGATTTCCTACACTGGGATAGAGAACCCTTGACTCTCAGAAAAGTGGCCTTTAAGAGACATCAGCTCTGGTCAGCCCCTCTGTCCTGAGGTACAGCTACCCAAGAGGTCTTATTCACCTACCCCCTTCCTAAATAGCTGGAATTTCACCCTTTCCATGTTCTGGGTCTGCAATTTACTCCTAGAGATCACAAACTCAATTAGGGCAAGGTTGTTACAGCTCAGTCTGCCACCAGTCTTAACTCCTTTAATGAGCTTATACCCATTGGTAAGCATCAGATCCAGCAACTGCTCACTTCTGGTTGTTCTGTCCGATGCCTGGACCAAGAAACTGTCCTCTACACCTTGCAGGAGTCCTATGGACTGCTTGCAGCTAGCTGTATTGCTTTCCCGGGAGGTGTCAGGATGGCTTATTTGTCGCTCTCAGCCTTCAGGAGGCCTGTTTTGGTTTAGGCATCTACCCAAGGGAGGCTGTGTCCTTTCTGGCTGGGTTTCAGCCTCAGCCAGGCAGTTTTGATGGATAGGCACCATTTTGTTGCCAAAAATAGGCTGCTTCTTGTTAACCCCTCAAGAGGATGGAGTGACCCTTCCTCTGAGCCCTTTCTCACTAGCAAACATGCAAACTGATGCAGCACATGCTGTTTGCTATTCTCTGGGTGTCCTGCTCACTCCACTGATGGTAGTAAAGTGAAGTAATGAGCAGGAAGAGAAAATAGATTACTGAATTGAAATTAAAGAGAGAGCAAATTATTTTGAAGCAAAAAGATGGGTGTGAGCTGGATACCTGCTGCTTTTTTCTTCCAGTAGAAATTAATGAAATGTAGAATCAGACAGGGATAAGATAAAATTAACTCTCCCTTTCCTCCAAATAACAGTAACTAGTCTCTTTCTTTATGCTGCAGACATGTTATTTGGGCGGTGGCTTTTTTATTTTAAAAGATTAAAGTGATTTGAGGACGAAAGGTAATTTTACTACCCAGAAACTAGCAGGATCCTGCAGGGACAACACTAAAATTTATTCTGAAAGTGTTTACCTCCCTATTGCCTACGTTTTAGCAAAATTTTATCTATAAGCTGAGTTTTATTACAAGGTAAAAAAAAAAGCCAAACTGAGACTGCTTATTAACAATAATGCATGCACTGCAACACAGTGATTTGCTATTCACATTTATGTTCATACCAGGCATCCTGGGTAGTGGCTTAAAACCTCAAATCTTACAAGTTTTAATAGAACTCTATTCAAAATAATTTTTTGTTCCTCAGCTAGAATGGAAAGACAAAGAGGGAGGGCAGTATTTAAACCCTAGTGCCCAGCTTGGATGACCCAAGCAAACTGCATCATGAAGAGCTAAGTCTTACTCCATGTGGAAAGGATTTCTAGTTAAATTTATCCAAATAAAAGGCACCAAAAAGTGACCATCAACATATTTCAGCCACAATGAGAAACAAACACTTGAAGACCTTATGCAAACCAATCAAATCTTGTGTTTACCATAGTGCTTACAAAGATTAGAAACACGCACATGCAATCCACTCTCAGTGAAAAAGCCTTACAGAAATATTATTAAATCACAAAAGAACACCTCTAGAGCAGGCCTCCTGTAGGGTTTGACTTCAAAAGGGACAACTGGGAGACACTGTAGAAGTGTCACCTTTATCCAATCTAACACACTAAAGTTGATGCAGCCATGCAGATTTTGGTATCATCAGTGCTCATATTAAGTCAAAACTTGTTCCCACATCAGTCGACTTATCTCAACAGTTTCTCCCACAGGGAGAGAATTTGGGACTGAACTACCTCTGATGGCACAGACTTAACACAAAAAATTGAGTCAAACTTGCTAAAAATTAAAGATAATACAGTAAGAGAATAAGGCTATGCTGCAGTGGATCCACCATCAATTTCCTGAATGATCTTACATAAGTAATTCGCTGTGCCTCATTCCATCTCCAAGAACATGAGAATGAACAAATATTGGAAGCTACTCAGATATCACAAGGGGTCAGACAGCTACAAAGCTCAAAACAGCATTTGAGATAATTATGGAATGATTTTGAAGCAATAAGGTCAACTACATAAATTTCCATCTAAACCCACACTGGAAACACCTTGTTCCTAGAAATATGTGGCCAAAAAACCAGTTGAAGTTAAACTTATGTCTGCTGGAACACATCTCACTGTTTCTCTGGTTGCCTTTTCTTTCAGAGACTTAGGTTTTGTTTTAAAAGCCTACACAAAACAAGAACAAGCAACACACCCACTTTCTCAAGTTTATAAAAACAAAAATTCTCAAAAATTATAACTCAGTGACTAACGCCTAAAGGCTCTTACAAGAACATTATTTTTAACAAGTAGGGCTGGCAGCTTTTAAAAGCTCCTGTTATCACAGCAACATTCCAGTTGAGAAGTGGAGCACAAAAAGAGACATGTTCTGACATTCACAGCAATATATACAGGAAGTAAAGGGTCCAGAGAAAATAAGGAAGCAAAAAAAAAAAAAAAGAAAAAATCAAACAGTTGAAATCTACTAACAACAGGAAATGCGGATAAAACCACAAGATCAGTAAAGTGAGAATTGACAAGCGATTCCTCTCAGGTAATCAAGTTACTGATTGATCACAGGTATTTTAATCCACTCTATTTTAGTTACAATTCAATCAAATGTATGATTCAAAGCAGAAAAAGCAAGCATCTTGAAGGAAGCAATCTATATGAGCATAATAGATGAGAGTAATTTTTATAAAAAATAAATCAAGGTAGAGGTGCCTGTGGGCTTGATTTAATTGCAGAGGAAGAAGAGTGACCATTTTCTGGAAGAGAACTTTGATGTGCTTTCAGTAGAACTCGTGTTTTTAAAATTATCATGTGCATCGTGAAAAGGGCAACAGCTGCACAGCAGTAACTTGACATGCAAATTCCTGCCTTTATTCAGTCCACGTATGCACATGCTGATAAGAGATTTAAGCAGAAAAATATTCCTTTTGCGTCATCATATGTAGAAGGGATATAGTTGTTTGCTCTGAAAAAAGCTGCTTAATACCAAGAAAAATGTGCTATTTCACAAGCAAGCATCAAAACATTTAGATTTTCATAGCTGTTTTAGCCTTATGAATAGAAATATACTGATGGGTATGAGCTGACCATAAGCTGACAGGTAGGTTGAGAGCAAAATTTCTGAAAAGCCATAATATACAGAAAAGCAGGAAGGAGCAGCTAGTTTAAATATTTTGTTGTAAAGAGAGAAATCCAGGCAAAATTATTTTCCCCTCAGAAATAAGATTAATTTGGTTAGATGTGGCAATACCACAATACCACACCAGGTTCCAACACCCATAAAAAGCATCCTCCTCCTGAAATTCCAATATATCCCACCCACAATATTCTGTGCCCTGAATTACCAAAACATCTCTTAGGAAAATCAATCATCAGGACAGTCACAAGCAATCCCCCCCATCTAAGGGACTGAAAAAGCATGAAAATTGAAATTAAAAAAAAATCTTATATAAAGTTAAATGTGGCTCCAAAAGCTTTCCCCATATTAAATGCATGAATTACCGTGCCATGCCATCATTCTGAATGATGATAAGCCGAAGAAGAAATTTTAAAGAGAAAATGGCAGGATTTCACAAAAATGTAAAGCCATATGTCTGCGTGAAAGAAAACCAGTAAGTAGTGAGTATCACAAACACACAGCTGAAGGGAAGATATCTGCTGGGGGAGGCATTTCTGCTTTTAAATCAACAGGTTGATGATTTATCTACCAATCTACGGATTCTCCAAGCAGAGTTGGGACTGATTTGCAAAGGTGTGAGGTATGCATGCTTAGGATGAGCTAAGAGGGTGAATACCATTTCAGTGTGAAAGCAAGAGCTGCTGATAGCTCCTGTCAGCAGGATTTCACGTGGTAAACACTGGGAGTGGGAACACAGAGGCCAAGAGGAGGAAACTGAACACCTTTGCTGCTAGATAGAGATACCCCCCAAAAATAAACTGATCCTATATGAGCAAAGATCCAAAGATTCTAATTTTAGTATTCCAGGTCCATCTGGGCCCCTAAGACAAAGTGTAATCAGCTGAACAGACTTTTTAAGAAAACGTACACCATGAAGTCACACTGCAACATGCTCAAAGACTGAGGTGCACAAAAGCAAAACAGCCAATTGAATGAACTGCAAAACCAGCATTATGATTACCAGCAGTAGACATAAAAGATGTATCTGGCAAACCCAAACCAAAACATTGCCTGGATTGACAAGTAAGAACAAATGAAAAACAGGACTGCATGCATACACAAAACTATCTTACTACCTATCCCCTCAACTTCTACAGGCAACCACTTTTCTGGTCAAGTACATAAACTTTCACCTGATTATCAGAAATTGCTCAGATGACTGCAGGAGGGAAAAGGTTATTGCCAATACCACAGCTACCACTTCTTCACTTCTATGACTCATCCCATCTCTTTCACAGCACCTTCAGTGCTGCATACTAGGATGCACAGTTATTACGAATTTATTCCTCAAACAAAAATCAAAGGTCTAAGCCGAGCCCACTACTGCCAGTACAGTATCAGGGAACAAATCTAATCAGTTGTTTATCAAGGCCTAATTTTCTTCAAAATTTATTATTCTAGAGCATTTTGGATTTTGTGAAAAAGTTAAATCAATGCAATTAAAAAAAGAAAAGAAGCACCATTTAAGAGGGACTGAAAAGACAAAGGAAGTCACACGTATAGACCCATTTCCTAAATTAAATTTAGCAGCTTTGAAAGATCCTCAATACACAGCCCTGCAGAAGGAAGGCCTTCATCTATAAAAGATGCCGAGCATACATATTAGAAGTGCATTCTGAGCTGTATGAATAAGCCATAAATAATGTAAGTCATTGAATGCCTCCCCACCTCCCACCAGAAAGGAGCAGGAACAGCCCATGATTTTCAGATAAAGTTTGTTATTCAGAAATTATCTATGAAATCATCTCCATGAATTGCTATTTGCTTATACCTTCTGCCTGAATAGATAGTTGCTCCTATTAGCTGTTGAAAATTCCAGTGTTTTGATTGGCATGCAGCTCACATAGCACATTCCTCTTCCCTGAGCATGGACACTTACAGAGAACTCACAAAACTACCTGTTTTAATCTGAACCCCAATTCAATTTTTTCTTTTCTGTGAGCCTGGTAGAACATTTCCTTGCAAGCAGCAAGCATTCAGAGCACTGGTAGAAGCTGTGCAGCCACGTGGACAGAGCTCTAAACACCAAGACCTGGGCAATAGGTTTTCATCAGGTGATTGCCTCTCACTTCTCAAGTGCCACCTGCATCAGAGCTGCTGTCTTTAAGAGCCACTAGGAGCAGGTGACAGTAGAGGACCCAGATATTATTAAACATGCAATAGTTACAAAACTGGAAGCATTTATGGAATTTCTGTGCCATATTTATCCCAGATCTTCAATACACATCCTCTGTTCACCTCTGAAACCCACCTGTCCTTGCATAAAAACCACAGATATAGATCAAAAACTGACATAAAAACTGCACAGAGTTGGACAGCCTAGAGGATACTCCACATGACTGTTTCCAACACAGCCACGCAACAGATATTAGTATGATCTTTGCACAAGTGTGTCGTTTTCTCGTGATTTGAATTTTTTAAATTCCTACCATTTTTAGTCAGATACTTACTTTGCTCATTTACACTAAAAGCATTTGTCAAACATATGGTCTTGAATTTCTTCAAGGTTTACCTCCAGATGTGATGTCTTCAGTCTGCTGTCAGTAACTCAGTAATCTCCAAAGGAAGCCTTTGAAATTGGCTCTCCTTCAGAATCCTAATTTAGAAGAGCCCTTGATTTCTGTTTTAGAAACTTGAGAGACAAGGTAGACATTTGGTGGTTGCCTTTGCGATGTTTCTTTCCTTGTTTGGGAAATACTCCCCCTTTATGACAGACTTTGTTAGATTCTTAGAACACAAAGAGATCTCCTGCACTGAAATATGGTGTTTAGGATAACTTGTGTTCAAATCAGTCACTCTTGCAACAGGAATCCCACAAGGCTACCCCTAGAATAAGCAAAAAACTGAGGAAACTGTTCAATCATAAAAACATCATTTTGTTAAAAGCCAAAACATTTCAAAGGAATGTATTTTACGTGGATAAAGTGGAAATCTGACAGTATTAAAATACTTTGGGTTTACTTTTATGTGAAAAAGTATTGTAAATTTCACTGGTTTTTTCAACAATTTGAGGTATGAACAAAAAACCTAACAGAATATAAAAGAAAAAAAAAAAACATTACTTCATTTCAGCTCCAAAAGAAATGCTTTTATGATCTCAGATAAGTTTGGAGGAATGATTTTTTTTATATGTTTCAAAACCTGAGGTGGCTTTCCATGAAAACAAACCCAAAAAACTAAAAATTCCTGACCAGTCTTGGGTCCAACAATCAATCTAGATGACAAGCCTGCTGAAAGCATCACTACACTGCTATTTTTTTGCTATCCCCCTACCCACAAAGATCCAACAAAAATACACAGCAAAAAAAGATAGACAAGCCCAGAGAGAACCCCGGAGTCTATTTTAGTTGTAGACAACATACACTTTGCATCCTGGTTCCAAACAGGCTTCACCACAAAGCCTGAATATCAGGCTCATCCCCATTAAAGTGTTGTACCAATTTTGGGATGAATGTGAAGCAGCTAAGCCATCCAAGACCAAATTTTAAAGGTCAAATGCCTGTTGTAGAAATATCATCTCGTCAACAGCCTTGGCTGATGCAAGAGATTGCATTAGCACAGAATTTTGACTACTACTCATCAGTGTAGTACTCATTCTTCAGATCAAGTCCCTGAAGAGCAGTGCTAAGGTACACAAATAGGACAATGTGAAATAAATATTCTTAAAATATGAAGTTGTACTTCTGCCAAAGCAATTCACAGGCACTCAAGCAAAACAGTCACATTACTCTTAGCATGCAAAGGATTTCTATGCACTGCTAGGGAACATGCCGAGGATTATTCTCAATGAGCAACACCTAATGGAAAAAGCAATGGTCAAAAATATCGTCTAGGATGCAAATGACATTTGAATAACAGTGAAAAGCAGTATACATAATAATAGCATGTTCCCAGAAGCTTCCAGCTGCAGGTATCCAAATGCTTTTGCCAAAGGGTAGTTATTTCAAGAAACTCAGTACCTGTTTTCGCAAAAAAAAAGCACAGTAACTTAGAGGAGTTAAGTGATTTGCTCAAGAATATTCAAGACCAGGCAAGAATGGCACAGTGGCAGCCCTGTGAATAGAAGCCTGCTCTCCCAGTTTCAAATTCCCCAGCCCGGCAGTGTCTCTGCTGCAGCCACATCTGGCAAGCCTTCCATTCAGGGCTGCCCATCTGACAGGTTCTCTATGCACAGGAAACACATTAACCAAGAGGTAATGTGTACTCCAGCAAACACATCCACACAATAACGAGAGGGCAAAACAGCAGCATCCACATGAAGCAAGACCTCACTGAAGTGAGTGATGCCAATATGCCATTTTTCCTTAAAGCCTAGCTACATCTTTAAAATATTTGGAAGCGTAAATACTGCCTTTGCATTTTATGACACAATAAAAAGTGGTTTAATACAGCAATAAAAACTCCAATATGCCTTGACAAAGTTATTTTAAACACAGGTCTAAAGCCCATAGCTACTAAGTTGTAGACAGATTTAATTTCAGAAAGGCCTTGACACAATACTGTTTTAAATGAAAGTAAAATATTCTGCATATCCAGACTTACTTAATAAATCTCAAGGTTTTTATGGCACTAATTAATGAGTATGAGCACATTGGGACTGCTGAGTAATTTGCACTAAGGCTATATATTGTAGATGCAAAAGCAGAAAGTGGCAGATGCCTAAGTACTGAAAATGGGGTTTAGGACCCTCTGAAATAAAATAGCTGCAAATGAGGAATTCTTGTGGTTCAGGAGAGAATATTTACTACAGTGACCTAGGGCACAAGTGAGATCAAAGAATTAAAATCAGCATGAGCTGTATTCTGCCCTTCAAAACATCACACAATGAAAACAATGAATAATTAGAGTTAACTGTGCTCGTTTGCAGCAATCAGTGTTCCATCACATGTAACATTTAGCGAGGCACATGAACAGCTTCACACCCACTGTGAGGAATGGGATTTGACCTGTGTTATTTCCCAGCCCTTGGGGTGGGAAACCCAATAGCCAGAGATCCATGCCCTTGCCAACCCAAGCTCACAGCACTAATTATCCTCCCAGGCAGCACTAATTACTCCCCCCGGGCAGCTAGGGGACCCGGCTGTTCCCCACAGGCATCAGAGCCAGCCCCAAGGCCAGGAGATGCCAGCACAGGTGCTGTAGTGGCAGCCAGTCATGGCCAGACACCCCCACCTTGGCCAAGTATCTCTGGCAGGTCTGTCCCCACAGAGTCCAGTGTGGGTGGTGACAGTTTTGGCTTTAAAAAATGTTGAGCTCAGTGTTAAGACAGAAAGCATTTCTCCTCAGGCTGCCCAATCAAGTGCTCAGAAGCTGAATTAGCAACTTTTAAATGTTATTTTTAACACACAGTTATGCCAAACTTTTGCGTTTCAGTTGAAATGACAAAGATGCTGCTCTCACACACAGCACAATTGGAAAGTATAACAGGACAGTGGTCTCTGGCTGGGTGGCAATCTCTATCAATCCCTTTATCTGGCACTAACAGCCCCAGAGCTTCCTTCTGTGCATGACCTTCCCACAAAGATCCCCTCACCGCCTTGGAGCAGCACCTCCTGCTGCTGCAGGTCACAGGACAGGGAAAAGGCAGTTTTTGAGTGAACAATCACAATCAATTCCAGACCTGTTAAACCTACAGGGTAATGAGCCATAGAAGATGTTTAAGCCTACATAGTGTGCTAACTAGAACAGCACAGGTTTGTCTTCTGAAAAACAATTCAATTTGACTTTGAAAAAAAAAAAATCACAGTGAACAGAAGTTAAAGCACAGAAAAAACAAGTTCTACAGCATACATCATTTGCATACAAATTGTATTTATTATTTTTCTTTCCTTTTAATGTGGAAAAGTATATTAAAAGGGGCTTATCTCATCTTAATCAGAATTATTTTGGTGTTTCTGCCAGAGCATTCTTGTACCAATTGCTCCTGCCCTCACCTGGCATTGAATATTTTTCCCAAGATTAGTCAGCATGCTTCTAGGGAATCAAGGTGGTATTACAGCAAGACAAAAATTAAAATAAACAGCATTCTCAAATCACATGCAAAATAGTTTGCAGAAACAAGACTCAGTCTTCTGATTTAGACACTGCAGAGCCCTCTTCATTTTAATTAAAAAAGGTTAGGGGAATGATTTAGATGAGCAATTCAGAAGAATTATGAACCTTCCCAAACCTTTGTTCAAAATAAGAGCTGAAATTTCTGGAGACTCATAAAAAGCTAACCTTAGTCACACATACCCTTGTTGCACACATACAGAGACAAGTGCACACCCCGAGCTCTCCGTTCTCTCCTACCCTTCCCACATTTAACAAGCAGTAAAAGTGTCAGAATAATCTTTAAGAATAATGCCTGTGTCAGTAGAAAATTTTCCACCCCATGCTGCCCTCAGATACACCATGTTCTTTTTCAGGGAAGGAATTCTGAAAACAGCTTGACTGTTAAAAAAAAAAAAAGTAGCGATGAAAATAATAAAGAATAAAACTTTATTTTTGTTAACCAAAAAACATTTTGATGAATGCCATTTTGTGCTTGACTTTTTAAAATGTCATTCAGCATGCAGAAAGACTTAGGAGAAGCTTTTCATTAAAAAAAAATCCCAATTGCTTTTTGGCAGTCTACAAAAGCACCTCCAACCACATGATTTTTTAACACTTAAATGTGAAAGAACATCTATTTTGAAAACACTGCTCAGGATTTAGTTTATTTGCTTTGCCTCAGCATGATCAATGGCCCAAAGGAGCAAAAGAGGAGCTGAACTCTGGTTCTTACCACGACTGCTGTGGAAGCTCTGTCCAATAACTGCATTTCAGCAGCCCTGGGGTCAGGCTGGCAGACTCTGAGCACCGTGCCAGTGCCATGATGGTACACATGCCAGCTGGAGAAGGCTCACAGCTGATACCACAGATGTGTGCAGGGCAGTGTGGTTCTGCCATCTAGATCCCCATAAATATGCCTGCAGCAAAACCCCAGCCTTTACATTAAGAGCTTATCTACCCATGGCATGCTCAGGAGAGCCAAAGCAAATCAGCTGAAGACACAGAGTTAAAGCCAGGAACTTAGAGTATTATTAGATGAAAGTTACTTTTGAGAGGGAATACCAAGGGGATACTTTAAACCTATTTTAAGGCAATATAACCCGATTTTAGAAGTCAATTGATTTACCTTCTCTCTTCAAAGTACACATGTGTATAAGAGGAAAGCAGAAGAAAAAAGAGAGCAGAAAAGGTAGTAAATGTCAGCCTTCAGAGCACCAGTATCATCCAAATAAATGTAATGACTCACATTTACATTCCTTTTAAAAACCAGACTACAATAAAGGCATTGAAAACCTTCCTTGGGTTTCGTCTCGAGGCAGTACAGCTGCATTCCCAACACCAGAACCAAAAGATTTACACTTGGGAGGCAGAAACCCTTAGGCCATTCAAGAATGCTCTTTGTTCTAGCGCCTCAGTTGTTATGGTTCTGGGTCTGTTTTTCTCTTTTCCCAAAATCAGGTTTATAAAAATATGATCCCACTGCAATGACTGCTGTAGTTCTCACCTCAGCACAACATCGACTGCTGCCTTTTTGATCTGAGAAAGCAGAAGCATGAGTTAGTGACCCACCATCCTTCACAAGGAAAAGTGCCATTTAGTTTTAAAACCAAAAAAATACCAACAAAACAAACAAACAAACAAATTATAAGTCCTGAACTCTGTTCCCAGCTGCTTCATTTTACTCTTTCATCTCTTGATGCTTAGCTTCTTCACCCTACACATGCAGAAAATAAAGTCTCAAGAAATTCTCGCAGTGCAGGAATCTGGGTCATTTAAGCTTTGGGGGTTTTGCAGCATTACTTGACTGCTTCTGAGCCAAAAGTTAATCCTTATGAAGTCTTCTGAAACCTTCTAGAGTCTATACTTCATGGCAAAAGCACCCTGCACATATCAGTAGCTAAACTCCAAGTATTTCTTCTCTGGAGATTTTATAGATTTAAAATGAAATTATTTAAGTTTTGTTCAAAGTATTCTTATATCAGTTTCAAGGCACAATCCATTAGGACAAAAGTTTCAGCCTACATAGTACAAAGGCTGGCTTCTGCACAAGAGTGTACGTGATTCAATTTTGGTTGGCTGACTTGACATTGATACACCACATTGTGCAGAGAAGGACAGCGAGTATTTGATAAGACATTGACACTCTACATAAATTTAAGATTATCCATCAGTTGCAGTTCCTTGCTGAACTGGTCTCCCATATGTGATTCTTTTAGGGGCATAAATATTTCAGAGAGATAAAAAAAAAGACTTTAAAGAACCTTCCCATCCCCCCAAAAAAGCATGAGGTGAAAACCATGGAAAAGGTGCAGGAATAATCCTAGCCTAACCTTTTGGCCGCAGGTCATTCTCACTTTTAAAAAATTGATTTAATAAACTTTGAAAAGTTTTGTATTTTATATTTATCTGCATAAAAGCATTAGGACTAATGTTTATTATTGCACAGGTGAAAAATACAATTAACTGAGGAATCAATTTAAATAGCATTAGAACTACTGCTTTTATAACCCAAGGCTTACATTTTTCCATCTCCCTCCCAAAAGGCTATGCATTCTTTACTTGCTCATCTGCAGAAATTTACAGGTGTTAAATTAGCCACAGTAAGCCTTACCTTTTGTTCCCTGATTGCTATCAAGACATATTGAGAATTACAATAGAAACATATTGAGAATTACAGAGAAAAAGTTAATTAAAAGTTTGAATAGAAGCTCCAGAAAGTTCAAACAAAAGATTTTTCCCTAGTTCATACCAAGATCTGGCTGCATGCATAATTGCACATAAATCAGAGTGTAACTTTCTATGCTTTTCTTCAATTAAAAAAGTAAACCTTTCCCCTTAAATTTAGCTAAATGTTTATAAATGTCCAGGGCTCCCATTGCAGTCAATACCTTGTGGATGTGATGTTAAAGTGATAAGACAGGCAGAAAAAGACCAAAAAGTTCCAGTGATTTGTATTGTTGGGGCAGGATGCCAGGTTCACCATCTAAATCTATCCTATAAATAGAGGTATTCTAGTATAAAAAAGTTTCCCAAGTATCTACTCTAGTTTAAAGACAAATTCTTTCAATGTCAGCTTTCCACAAATATAAATGATTGAGTTTAGCTCATAAATGTCATCTGAAAGTAAATTTTAAGATTCCTGCTTCCAATATTCATACCAAAATAGCAAGTTTTATGTTAAAGGCCACTGCCTTACAGAAAGAACCTCTGTGCTCCACATTTCTCACTGCAGCCTTGGCACACAAGTACTTAAATTAACTAAGCAAAGATCAAATTACACTCTTTGTGGAAAGGATGATGCACATAGATTTATTTGGTTGTTTTTATTTGGTTTTTTTTTTTTTTAGTTTACTTCATTTGACATTAAGCAAAAGTTAGAACTATCTGTATGTCGCAAAACCTATTGTAGCACAGTTTTCTTCTCCAACAAGCTGTTAGTGACCATGGTAGAAATGCTGTTAAAGGGAATTCAAGCAGACAAGACAAGAGAGCCAAGGCAAAGGCATTAGGACATGTGCCAGCATAACAAACAAGGGTCTTCTGTGTCAGTAGATCTGGGAACCTGATAGCTCACCATCCCACTCACTCCCACACACTACTTAGCCTTAATCATCACAGGATATGGGGCAGAAGCATTTCTTAATAACACATTTTCAGCCTTGAAAAAAGGCTAAGTTGCAACTGCCATCAGGTTTTCTATCCCCAGTTTCCTTGAAGCAGATTTGATTAAGCATCATGGATGCTCATAATTCCAGGTTCTGTGACTAGTTTGAGTAGTTCAGACAATGCCTTGTGCACTGGTTGTAGATTTAATACAGTCTCTGGCACAGCACCTCCTCCAATATAAAGCTGGCATGACAGAAAAGGAATCAGTTTCATAGCAGTGCTGTGGCCATAATGGTGTTGAGAGGTAAGTCTGGTGAAGAGCAGTGATGACTTTATTTAACCATCCACCAAAATGGACCAAAAAAAACCCCCACAAACCACCCAAAGAAACAAACAAACAAATCCCCCCCACAATAAGTGTTCTTTTCAATAATTTAGATAGTTAATATATTTAAATATTTAAGCTTTTAATAGTCAAAATATGCCATATGTGGTTTTTGTAAAATATATTGCATGTTTCATTACATTTTCTTCATTAGAAAAACTGTACATAGAAGCCCTGATCATCACACTATCCTGACCTAGGAAAAGTGAAAAATATTATTTAATAGATTTCACCACCCATTAGGTTCTGCCTTTTTCCTGCAAATTTTCGCTTCTGTCTCTCCACCTTTGCTAAACTCTTATTCCAAGCATACAAACTACTTTTACCTTTTGAAAGCATGCCACAATAAAGTATAAACCCCAGCAATGCATTTCCACAGTGACAGCAAATACTGCACTCCTTGCAACAGCCATCAAAATCTATCCACCCTACACAAACACTTCCTAAAATGTGCTATGCCTCATTTCTTTGCTCTCTGGGAGAGACTAGGCAGCCACTATGTAGTCAGCCAGCTCATGGACGTGACTATGAAACATCTCACAAAAGCCCTGCCTCTGCTCTCTATCTTCATGAAAGCCCTACAAAAGTAAAATCAAGGAAATAAGATTACTAAATCTAGTAGGTGCTATGTGCTCAATATTAAAAGTAACCAAGGATTTGGAGAAATCATTTTGCAGCCCATTAGAATTTATCCTATTTCCACCCTAATGGAGCTTCTCCACTTATGGATACAGGTGAGCATGTCTCTAAAGAATATGAGATGACAAACTTTTCAAGCAACGTGTGCAACAGAAAAGTATATTTAAAAAATTTTAAAATAATAATTTAAAAAATCCCTGCACTTGCTTTTTATTCTATAGTCTGCAGGTCATACATATAAAGGCTTTCTCCTGAGAAGGAAAAAAAAGCAGTTCAAAAGCTGAATGTCAAGGAAATTGTGAAGCTCCACTCCACAGAATTAAAAAAAAAAAATTAAAAAAAGGACACTGAGCTGTGTGAAAGCCTTGGGAAAAAAAGAAATCAAGAAAATTGCACTCTGCTTCTGACCATTTGATGAGAAAAAATAAAATATGCTTTCATTAAGTTCTTAATTTCTAATTATATGCACAGTTAGAACAAGACATAGAAATAGCCAGCTGTTGGGTATGGTTTACCTCTCCCTCCTCCTCAGTTGTAAGGCTAATCCTGTGGCTCTTTGTTCTCGAAGTTGAGAACGTGACACAGTGTACAAGTTGTGTTCACTTTTCACCTTTACTTTCCTTATGGGATTCCTGTCTGCTACCTCCCAGACAAAACCCTTCATTTACTGCTCAGTTCCCTGAAGCACAGGAACAGAAATCTCAGTGGGCTGAAGGAGGTGGAGCAACACTTGCACCACAGTTCAGTCAGTTGTGACAGGCTCACAGATGAGCTGAGGTGACAGACACCATCCATACAAAGACATCTTTCCAAGCCAAGCCCACAAAGTGTTTGCAGTCATATGTGGGTGTGCACCCACTGTAATATCAGTTCTATTATTGAGCCATGTAGAAAGTCTGCTTAATTTATGAATACTTGCCTTTAGTATCCTTTTAGTTGCTCTTAAGTCTTGTTCTGAAGGGCTTTTAGTATCTGGCAGTTGAAGCAACACTCACTGAATAACACTATGGCACACAGACACACAAATTATTTCAAATATATTTGAGAAGCATCAATAGACGTTATATTTGCAAATATGCATGGGAGCATTTAAGTAAATGCAGCATACTACTTCAAAAAGTACAGACCTATCAGTAAAACCATTAAGCTCAGCACTTTTACCTTCCTTTAGCTGCATTAGAAATGACTGCTTGAGGTTGGCTGAAGCTCCTGCTAATGGATTTTGAATGCAGTGCACTTTCTCTGCCTCCTGTTTTAGAAGCCTCTCATCCTATTTCCATGTACATCTTGTGCCTCCAATTGGCTGGGAGTTGCTCTCCTGTGTGCCAATTAACTCATAATCAGGTGGAGAGCTATCTCAACCTTGGCACAGGTCCCCTGACAAGCTGGATCTGAAGCATTCCAGTTCAAGCACCACTTTCAAAATCACACATGTGGCAGAGAACAGGACACAGCAACTCCATGTGCCTTGCCTGGTGGTGGGGCTTTCTAGCAGCACTTCTGGGCACATGGGCACCAGCTCCTAGAACAGCAGGTGCTTATCCCAGCTGCTCCAGCTCTTCTCTGCCTCCAAGAGGTGTGGGGCTTGGTTCATGAGGTCAGCAGAAAGACTTTTTGCAGAAAGCAAATACATGAAAAACCTATAGGAGAGCCCAGCTGTTCTCAGTAGATGAGGTAACCTGTGAGGAAGAACAGCATGCCTTTCCTCAGCCTCTCATTATTCCTCTGGCATCACTGTAGGCTCACCTGCAGTAAGGCTGCTGGGAAGCCTTATGCAGGAATCTTCATGTTGTAGCAAAATCCGGCTTGGCCACCAAAGGTATCCCACAGCAAGAGGAGGGAAGTCCTCACTGGTCAAGCCTAGCTCCAAGGGTACTCAGGAGGAGAAGGTCCAGCAGCAGCCAAGTTCAGACAAAAGTCTAGATCAGAAGGCAATCTCCTGGTGATAAAGCATGTCTGATGCCAGGCAGGAAACCAGTCTGCAGGCCAGCATTAGGATCAGGTCTAGTAATTACCAAGCTGGGCCTTAATGGTAGAGACAGTCAAGCCAGGAGGTCAGTCCAGAGACTGAGGTCTAGATCAGGAAACTACACCAGCACAGGCAGCACTGAAGAATAGCATTCCTTTTACAAAACTCAAACACGGACCAAGAGCCCAGAGCTGGTTTATGTATAATGTGTGGATGGAGGCCTCAGGTGAGGCTCTTTAGGGTCACTAAGGCTTATCAGTGCCCCCAGGGCCTCAGCAACATATACCTGCTGCCACTCCTTCCTCAGGGTGCATTAACAGAGAGTGTGATTGAAATGTTGCCGTGGTTTCCTGTTCACTCTGTGAGCTGGTTGTCTTCTTCCTCAGCTATCCCCAACCCCAGAAAGACCTGTACCATTAACAGCCTGTGCATGAGAGATAAGAAAAAGCAGCCACTCTTTTTCTTTGTATTGCAATGCACCCTTTTGGAGACTTTATGATTCTGTTCTCCTTGGGGGAGACTTTGGCAAATTAATTACATAAATACGACCCCCAGCAATGCACATACCATACTGAATGGTTTGCTTGCGTCAGACACTGCAGTAGTTATTGTCCATTCATTTCACCCTTCAAGGAGTTTAGATATTGACTTTTCATTGAGATCCAAGTAGAAATCCAAGACAGGAAATTCGCCCTGGTCTCATGAAATACCAACAGAGCCAGATGTGTGTTTTCCTGTGTTACTATTTCTTCCATTGAATGTACCAAGCACTAAATTACCTCATTCAATGCTTTGTGCCACTCCCTTAAGCCAAGCAGCTCTGCTGCCTGACCCTTCTCCAGGAGCTCTAGCCCTTGGATGATGCTCCCTGAGATACACTACTTTTCTACCTTTGAGAGGCAGGGAGGAAGGAAGAGATCTAAAAGGTAACAATCAGATGTCAAAGCTGAAGGAGGGATTGTGATGTAGAAACTTGGCAACCTGTTTGATATTTGTTCTGAATTATTGCAGAAGCTTTTCAGTCTATATTAAAATTTCATAAGCAACAAGGATAATAAATCAACTACAGAAAATAGAAAACTTGTGTTTACTCTTGAAAGAATTGCTGTACCTTGAGGTAACTTTTCTCCCAGCAGATGCTAAGATATTTTACTTCAAGCTTGACAAAGAAAATAGTGTCACTTCCATGGGCAAAACAGATGTAGAGGAAACACATAAAAAGCAATACAAATGTTTTAAATATAAATACTACTGAAGAATTTCTGGAACAGGATACATATGAATTAAACAAATAAATGCTTGACAATTATGCTTTCCTTAGACAATACTTATGGGGGGTTTTTTTGGTGGGTAGTTGCTCTCTAGTTACACTAATCCCTTTAGGATTTTTTCACCTAGACTCTGTCTAATTGGTATTGAAAGGGTCTGGCTGGTATATTCACAGTAATTATTACTTTCAAGGAAAATGAAAACAATTGTTCAGTCATCAGTGTAATGCTAAATCAACTCCCCGCTTGCAGCTTGCATGCCTAAGGTCCTCAAAGTGTAAGAATTCATTTTCATTGAGGACTAAGCTGAAGTAACATATTCTTATATTTTATCTCCCAGATGTATGCAACATTTCACCATACATCTCATATTTTTTATCTCATAGAAAGGAGATAGGCTAATGAAAGCTATGCTATTGCAAATAAAACCTTCACAGAAAAACCTCTGTGCTATTATATCCCTTAAATTTGATAAAGTAATAATAAATCCTTCACCAGGATTTTGAGCCCATCCTGACGCAGGTAAAGCTTTCAGTTCCCTACTTGCTCTGTGCCAGATTGCTCCACCGTTTGTAGAAAGTAATTACATGTTGCACACACACGTGGAAAATCAAGTAGTGACAAATATCTCATCCTGTCCTTCGGTGGTCCCATTTTTTCTAGCCCATTTTCACTGCAAGTTTTGATTTTCATTTTATTTTTCCTTTGTGCAGATTCCTCAGGTATTTTTGAGGAAATCAGCTGGCCAGTATTAGCAATTAATGTAGCAAGGCAGAGGCTAATTGCACTGATTATTAGCTGGATGGCCAAGAAGGGAGGTTAAGAGACCAAGGCCAATTAAAAAAGGAAAGGACAGACAGAAACAGGTCTCTCAGCACATAAAAGATAGGAAATGTGTACACATGCTGTGTACCTGATAATGAAGCCAGATGCTTAGTTTCATATTTGGATTTTGGGTAGCATGTTTGGGTTGTTTTGTGGGCTTTTGCCTCTGGGCAGCATGCCACCTCCCCACTCTCTAAGGAAGTAAAAGTTCTAGGCTTATCATGCATGCAGCAGTGAAGTTGACCATCTAGGAGCCGCCTCCTCTTGCTGTGTGAAAAATCAGTCCCGTTCATTTGTCAGGGAAAAGGCTACAAGACCGTGGGGAGACTGCTTCATACAGCTCTCACTTCTCCCTGTGTGTCATAAAGCTTCTCTACATGGACAATCTTGGCCTACGCTTGGTAAAAAGCAATTAAATATCTTTGTGAGTTATAAGAAATTATGAATTCACTACTCCCTCTCTACATGCAACCAGAGTACCTCAGTGAAAAAAAAAACAACAGCTATAAGAAAAATTGTGGTAATCATTATCAGTTAACTCAGGCAAATGAGGCTAATTTGGGAAGGATGTTACTACTCATAAAAGTCAAATAGTTCAGAGAGAAGTTTTAAACAAACAGAAGGTGAAATCCAGTGAAATTTGTGACTGATTTAAGGTTAAAGAGCTAATCTTGCAATTGCAGTTAGCAATCATGGTAATTGAGCTTATGATAAGAGACCAGATGGTGATTACAACTGGGAGAAAATACCCAGAGAAACTGATTACTACAACCTTGGGATTAACGTGTAATTTAAAACAATAACAACAACTAGAAAGAAATAAAGAGAAATGTGAATATCTTGAACCAGGCATTTTTTACTTCAGGCTGATGCTGGGGAATATTGGATGCTAAAGCCACTACTGAGAATGTAAAAATGACAGAAACAGAAAGGTGTGAATGACTCAAAGTAAGAATTCAAAAACTTGGCACAAAGAGCTCCACACAATATTCTCACAAAATAGTAAATCTCAAGTCCCATAAGCCTGGAAACATACAGATAAGTTTCCTGCAAGTGCATTCAAGCAAGGAAGTGTCACATTTCTCCTAAAACGATGAGGTTAAATCCTGAGACCACTGATATCCTATATTTAAGCAGAGATGGTGAATGGAACTTTGTCCACATGTGTAAAATTTTATTATTACATAAAGCTCAGATGAGCTGAAACAACCATAAACAATTTAATATCTTTGTCAAAATGGGCTTGGCAAAGAGTCTACTTCCTAAAAGAGGAACATGATTTTTTTCCATTTGCAATGTATGAGTTATAAAATTCATGCTAACTTGAAAAAAAATTAATAGTTAGAGGCACAAACACTTCATCTTCAGCAAAAATCTATCGAGCTGAGTTTAAACCTGCAGTACATACCAGTCAGTGGCCATTTCTTTTCTTTCAGTTCAATTTCAAAAGGAGTATTAGCTGCCAAGTCATGTTCCAACGCCAGAGGTAGTTACAGAAAAAATATTATCAATATTATAATCATATTCTGATCAAAAAATCAAACTTGAGTAATGGAGATGCTAACCTTCCAAAAAAAGAGAGCTGGAACAGGGTGTTTTGCAAGGTCAACCAATTGAATCCTTCATGGCAGCAGGGTAATAACTGATGTCCTGGAGCAAAGCAGACACAGCCCGAAACAGACAAAAACTATTGTTCTATACAATACTTCTCATTTCCAATTCATCTCCTCTACAAGATTCTACAAATAAAGAGTTGCTTGCTGGCTTCTATTTTCATTAAACCCAGTAGTGGAATTCATGAAATTTAATTTTTAGTATCCTAAAATGAGTACCTGACCTAAGTTAGTTACTTAGGTTCTCTCTCCAGTAAGGGAAGTACTTTGAGAGGATTCATCATTTTTATGTCATTCTAGGATAGTTATCTAAGGTAGTAGCACTAATTGCTCTCTGGAGCCATTGATCTTCATTTTATCTCTATTGACTACAGACAGAGTTTAAACATTTACCTTTCATGAGATGCTTCATTTTTATGTGTCTCAAATTAGATAGGAAAACTCCCACTTGTTATGCCTGGGAAAGTAATCACTGATCATGTGCCACACTTTAATGGGCAGGAGTTTGAGCAGCTTTCAGTGCAGCATAAGTTGAAAGATAACACTTGTCCCTTTCCCCCCTACCACCCTTCTTATCCTTAGATGCCTAAAAAATCACATCAAAATGCTGGAATAGTGTGTTCAACAGGAGCTGCAGATTGAGATTCTGACCTGTGTTTAGCACTAATGAATTGCAGGATGGCCCCAGAGGACACAGTTCAGCAGGTACCAGCTTGGATCAGCCTCTGTTCGACAGGGAGCTGTGCATGGGAGCTCTGGGGAAGGACAAGCCACGGAACCAAGAGATGAGTGGGGTCACAGCTAGGCCTGCCACAGATAGCAGCAGCTGTGAGAGCTTGCTACTCCAGCTAGATCAAAAGGAATAGGGGAGGCTTGCAGTAAATTGTGCAATAAAGTACAATGGTGTAATATAAAATGGAGACAAAGAGAATGTGATCAGTCTTCTTACAGGAGGGGATGTCTGAAACTGGAAATTCAACTCCCAGGGTAGAACAGAACTAGAATAAATGGGCTTACAGCCTCACAAATAGTGATGCACTGACTCAGGAGACATTTCCTTTCCTGGGAGATTCCTGGAGATTTCCATACCCCTGTTACAACCCTGGGGCTTTGAGAGCCTACCTGGATGACATCAGTAATGAGGTGTGATTTAAATCCTCTGTTAAATTAAGGGAAATTCTTAATTGATGTGATTTTTAATGGTTGCTCTGGAAAGGGAAAAAAGAAAGCAGGTAACATTGCCTTTTGAAGGTTCTAGAAAAGACCCAGCTGCCAAGTCACATGAACATTTCCACCAGGCTTTGCTGGCCAGGAGGGCTCAAGTGAAGCAGGGCCCTGTGGGCTCTTTGGCTTTGAGTTGTTCAAAAGTTTAATTTACATACAGCTGTGCAGGAAACTCGCCAGTTGTGAACACCAGCAAAATTAAATTGGGTGAGCAGCTGCTATCATAAGTTTTATCATCCCCTGACCAGTACTCTCCCTGATGACTTAACTCATATAAAAAAAGTTCCTTTACCCACAAGAGCTTCACAATGTTGAAGGACGTTTTAAAAATAACTCACTCAGTAGTTAGACCTTTAGCCTCTAACATTGCTTTATTAAATCACAAAACACGATATATTCAGATAACATTAAGGTTCTGACCTTGGATGCACAAAAGTAAGGAAATTCAGAGGAAAGTTTGAACCTCTCTGTGTGTCTGACATCAGACTTTTGCCTACTGTTTGCATTGAGGGCTTGTGGCACCTACTGTAGCTATGAATGATCCCCTGGTGGTTTGGTGACCCTTTCAATTTGTAGGTACAATAGCTTAAGGACAGGACTTTAAACAGGACATGAATTACCTGGTGCTTTAAGGTTGAATTTAGATCTTTAGCCAAGCTTGGAGAGTGTTTTGAGTTCAAATGTTCCTGTGTTTTAAACGTATCAAGACAAAGCAAAGAAAGGCCCCTTATCGACAGCCTGCTGTGGTGGTTAATGCAAAAATATGAAGTCTTTACAACCAAACTATATGAAGGCTGAAAAGTTTTCTCCTTGCCTGAGAATCAGCAGGAGAAATTTCAGGATAGAAGAAGGGATTTTTTTCTTTGTACTTTAAAAAGAACTCCAAAACTGGGGATAAATGTGAAATTATGGTTTAATCAAACAGTCCATTATTCTCTAATGAACTAAATGGAGAAACTCATAATTAGGTGTGTTTTCCTTCCCAAAGCATCTTTGGTGGAGTTATGAAGGGGTTAATTCCCTAATTAAAAAAATTCCACCCACATTAACAATTACTTTCCCTTAGGTGAAACTGTAATAGCAAATGGTATCTCTCAATAAGCTGCTGCAGAGCATTCATAATTTCTTCTACAAAATTACAGATATGCAAACAGAAATTTAAAGTAATAAAAAAAACCCTGAACACACATTTCCCAAAATAAAAATAAATGCAGAGTAACACAGGATTGCAAATAAGTGTCTTATACAGTCAGGAAGATCTGCTTGTGGAAGCCTCATTCCTTTCAGATGTGTGTTCCCACATTTTCCTCACCCTCTGATTGCCTCCACCACAAGCATCTCTATTTAAGTTCATCAGCACTGGCAGTGCCCCCTTCCCAGCTCTCCCATCCCCACCCTTCCCCATGCATCTCCCAAGGGAGAGAGAGAGTGTGGAGGGATGAGTGTGCACATCTCACAGGAGCCTCAGGGAACATAAGGCTTTTTGGCCAGGCAACTTGAGGGTCCCACAGACTTCACACAATCCCCAGCTTGTGCAGTTTGTGGTCCTTTACTATCCTCTATCTATCTGATAAATTCAGCTGAAATTAAGCTACAGGTGACAACTTGAGAGTGGGAGCACAGCTGACTGATGTGCCCACAGACAATAATCTGTTGATATTTAAGTAATCTGCAGATACTTAAGAAGGTTTCTGAAAGAGGAAATCATCACCTAACATCAGCTCCACAATTTAGCTTCATGTTCTTTCCCTCCCAAGACACCATGTATTCTTCACATCTGTGGCCCTGATATCCTGCCCAGCCCTGCTGCTACCCCAGCTCATGTGGGTGATAAACTTCATCTCTCAGATGAAGAAATACTCCTCAGTGCCACAGACCACACCAGTGAGGACACAGAAAAATCACTATGTGATGGGTTGCCCCCCTATAAAGGATGGTGCTTTAACCCTTGTTCACTTCCTAACCAATGCTGTTCTTATTATTTCCACATGATATCTAGTTTATAATTGCATTATTACTTAAAAATGCTGGTCAGGTGCCATAAATTTTGTTCTACATTTTTATCACAGGGTAGTATATTAAAAATTTAATAAAAATAGGAAAAAAAACACCCACAGAAAATATTAGGGATCACACAAAAAGACAAGAGCAAGCTAAATTGTGTTTTCAGGCTAAGAGCTTTGACACTTTACTGCTAGCTACAATAGGGAATGCTAGGTCTGTATGTGTACAGTTATTTCAGGCTGCTGCATGCAGGTACTTCAGGATTTCAATTTTATGCTGTGTATCATCTTAGGTCTGTCTGTGTATTTCTAATTGCTTTCTCCCTGCAAAAAGATACCATAGATTACCAACAACAGACCTATTAATCATCGATCTAAGTGCAGCTGGGCTGATGCATGCAATATTTATAAGTGTTTATATACCTCTGGCTAATGCTCACAATCAATGAGTGCTAGACAAGGCATGCTGGAGAGTTATCAAATGGTCATATCTTTCCATGATATTTAGTCTGTAGTTGACCTTTATTCTAGATTACATTTGTGAATAAAAGGGTTTTTTTAATATATAAAGGAAATTATTTTTAAAATGCTTACTTTTCTGGGGAGCTGAAAAAATTGACTGACTGCAAATTTCTTGTAGACCTAGGGGACTGTTCATTGCTGCCTGTGTGGTCTTTCAGATCATCATCTACCACTTAATGAGCAAATATGATTTCTCTCTCGACTTTGTAGTTTCAAAAGTTATAACTATGAAATAGGCCTTATGTGAGCTATAACGGGTATGTGGGGGGGGGAATCCAATTACTATACGAGTTTAATTGTATCTCCTTACATCGTATGAGACCAAGAAGGAGTCTAATCAGTTTGCAAATAAAGTCTATTCACTTTTTACATATTTCTGGTTGTTGGAAAAAGCATATTTACATTCTAAAGAGCGCATTCATCAGCTTCTGGTCAAACAACATCTAAGCATTCACTTCTTCCTTTCACAGTTAGGCTCAAAAAAATGTAATTCAGTAATGAGAACTACAGAGTCTTCTTTCATTTGCATTGAGCTCTTATGTTAAAAAACAGTGCCAGTCAAACGATTTATTTCATTTATTTATTTATTTAGGGAATAAATTATGTGATATTCATCCTTTTTTCCCCTCCCTCTTTGTAAATAATTTGTGAACCAATCCAAATACTGTGACTGTATATCTTATTTGCAGGCATTTTCAAAAACTTATTCCAGTCTTTGAAATATTTGCTACCTCTTTGCTTTGAATATGTGTGATTTGGTCTTCTTGCTGAGGGACCAGTCAGAGGGTAGTTACTAGAAACATTGAATTAATCCAGCAGTCGTTTTGCTTAGAAGTAGAGCAATTCCCCAGCCATTCCAATAAAACAAAACCTAGGTGGAGGGTCATAAATATTTGAGGGAAAAACAAAGTGCAAGCAGTTTGGAATTCTGCATAAAATACCCCACACTTGACCTCACTCTCTTATTTTTTCCTCCATGAATTGTTCCTTAACCATAATTTTTAAGCAGAAGTATTGAGGCCATTACTTCCCTGACCCTGTACTCCTGGAGCACGGGGTTCTGCATCTGGCACAGTCACAGCAGTGCCCTGTGGAATGTTCAGTCCCAGATCTCCTTCTTTGTCTGCATCTCCTCGCCAAAAGCACAAAAAAACTCAGCGTACATCACTGAAGGTGGCAATGGGCACCTGTGGACATCTCATGAAGAAAAGGAATATTTCAGGAGGTTACCAAGCCACAGCTGATATACTTGAAACACTGTACAATATGTTAAGTTTCTGAGGTTGGTTACGAAAATTTGCTTATAGATGGCATTTGCAACTCAGTTCAACCTAAATTCTGCTGGCTCCCTGCTGCAAGAAGACTGGGCTTTGGAATTTTTTCCTTCTTCCTCTGGTCGACCCCAGGAAAAGTTGGTACGGACTTGACTGAGTTGATCCTCTCTGGCTTCCAGTGACAACAAAATTGTAATTACATGAAAAGAGGCTGATGTTCACAGCAAGCTGTGCTTCAGTTGTGTGTTTCCTTTTGATCCCAAGGTAACCCATGGCAGTGGTAGGTAAAATGATTTTTCAAGCATAAGCAGAAAAGCCCCTGAGGAAGAAATACACTGTATAATCATGAGAGGAAATGCAGCACTTTTTGTTGAGGATGCCATACCCTTGCTCAGTGCAGACACAAACACCCCTCTCAAAGGAAATAAAACCAATGTTTTCAAGCATTCTGCTCCCTCACATCCAAATCTTAAGCTATTTACAGGAATTCAGAGTCTTAGTATTGAAGAAGTGACGCCTGGAAAACAGTGATAGGATTCTCCACATGACTATGTATGTGTGTGCTGGAGGGAAGTGCACATCCAAGCCCAGGCATATCCCTCTAATATCCCCAAAAGAATCACCAAATTGTTCAGGCTGGTGTGCCACAGCCTCCACAAATTAAACAGCTAAGGAAGATGCTCTGTGTGCACAAAAAAGCAGCTGGTAGACAGCTGTGATTTTAAGCTTCTACTTAAGCACAATATTAAGCACATACTTGGCACAAGGCATTGAAATGAGCAGTGTTAGTCATTTGCTTAAAGTAAAGTGACACTTGAAGGGCCCAGCACTGTCCTCAGGGGAGTCTATTGCCATTCCACCACTGCTTCTCCAGCTGCACTTTGGTACCTGCAGTGATGATCCCCATGGCAAATCCCTTTTTTCAGGAACTGTAATCCCTGAGTGTCACCCCCAGCCATCCTGAATGCTTCATACTGCACGTCTCACACGATGGGATGTGTTTCTGTAGAGTTTATAGCAGTCTCCCAGGGCCTGAAGGGAGCCTACGAGAGGGCAGGAGCTGCACATTTTACAAGGGCATGGATGAACTGACAAGGGTGAATGGCTTTAAATTGGAAGAGCTGAGATTTAGATATTAAGAAGAAATTCTTTACTGTGAGGGTGCTGAGGCACTGGCACAGGTTTCCCAGAGAAGCTGTGGATGCCCCACCCCTGGAATTGTTCAAGGGCAGGCTGGATGGGGCTCTGAGCAACCTGGTCTAGTGGAAGGTCCTGCCCACGGCAGGGGGGGTTGGAATTAGATGAGCTTTAACGTTCCTTCCAATCCAAACCGTTCTGTAATTCTATGATATTTAACAACGTACCTTGTTTCATGTCTGAGCACACATGATCTTTGTTTGGGGCTGCATTGGGAAGTGCTTACATTTCAAAAGGAACATTTCATCACAGCCTTGTTCCCTGTCAGTATTAAAGTTCCCAACAGGTTGACTAGACACCAGACATTGGCTAGCAGCTGATAGCTGTAACTTATTGCACAGACCAGTGGTCACTCCTAGAGTGTAAACCTTGACCTCGGTGTCACCGAGCACACATCCAGGAACCTACTTGTGTTGAGCTGCCACTTGGCCTGCACACACATGGATCACAGTTTTATCCTCACTTGTTTTTAAGTTATGTGAATTGAAATAGCCAGGACCATGCCACAGTAGGTGACATTTTAGATGGTGACACCTATTTTAAGACTGCTCCCATTTTTCAGATCCCAAAATGAAACACCATGTGCCCTGCTTTTTTACGCACATTGAACACCATCACATTCTTCATTCCCCTTCATCATGCTTTGGAGAAAGGGGAAATGAATACCTAAAGCTCCTCAAAAATTAACCAAAACCTTACACTTCCCCAACTCAATATTGAGAATGTCTTAATATTTTCTAGTGGGCATCAAAGTATCAAATTATCATTTTTTAATTTCATGGGCTTTATATAATGCTCTCTTATGAGCATGTATTCAGCTGTTCTTGCTGAAGGGAGTGTTGCCTGAATCAAGAAATAAATCCTCCAGGACCTTCCAGAAAGGCAAAAGTCTTGTTCCCATGTCCTGTAAATGCAGTTCTTGTAAAGTAGTTTAAATTTTTTTTCATTTTCAGTATCTCCCATTGTGTGCACCAGCAAAATCTGTGCATACACAGCTTAAGCTTAACAAGAGCCTTTTCCATCAAGACATTTGTTCAGCTTTGTTACCAGGCACCTATCCATTCTAATGGAATACAATTATGCTCAGAACATTATTTCTGTAATATTTTAGAAGTACCATTTAGCACAAATTTGCTATCTTTTCCCCACATGTAGACTATTTACAATTTCAACAGACCATTTCAAAGCTTGCTTCAGATTCCAACTCTATAATTAGAAAGAATATTAATCACTAAACTATTTTTACTTGAACATGATCTAACATATTTTACAAAAAAATGGAATTTTATAGTGCTCCTTGAGCAATTAGATCCATTAGGTATGTGGCTTCCTTAAAGGCAATAGCTAACCTAATAGGGTGGCCATATACAATATTTTATTCAGATGACATTTGGGGTTTTAGCATTTATAAAAAGAAGCCATTGCTTAGCGAATCTTTTAAAATGATCCAAGCAGATTATTTATCATCTTCATAAGTCTCTAGCTGGCTGTTTATGTTTCACTTAGACTTAAATAAAGTGACTGCTTTCTGGCCACTGAGCAATTTTTAACATGCCTTTCAATAATACTTTCTCAAAAGCTATTATTGGCCCTTGTTCCTACAGAAAGATTGTCATCAGTGTGTCAGCAAACATCGGAATGTGAACACACTCTGAGAGAATGACACAAAGAGAAAGAGAGAGAGAGACGTGCTGAAATTGTGTTGAGGTACAGGTTCAGGAAAACTGCCTGTCTTTGAGACTAATATCCATAAATTTTATGGCAGTTATGGATAGATAACATCCAAAACAGAAACCAGGTACTTTTAATTTAGTCTGTGTGTTCTAAGGTAGTCACCAAGCTACCAGTGATGTGCTTTTTCAATTAATTTTGAAGGCAAAGTAGGATGGATTCTTGCCCTAAGTTTCCCAGATGCACTGTAGAGTCCTTATTAAATCAGAGGTGTGGCCTCATAATTTTAAACCTGCTAAAAAGAGCTTGTACTCTTTGGAGGAAAGCCACCAACTGGGCTAGAGGGGCTGTGTGGGACAGAGTTTTTGCCTAATGTGCTAAGAACACCCAAAACAGAAAAAGGGGAGGGAGGAGATCCTGTCTTTTGTGTGTTAGAGAATGTATCTTGGTTACTCATAGCTAGAAATCAGAAGTCACAATTTCTAGAAGATGCTTAAGTCTATTAGGGTTTTTGGAATTTTAGGTAAAACACTGCTGTGCAAAACAAAGTATAAATGCCTAAAGAATTATTTAGCATGAAGTTGTACATTTCCAGCTACGTTTGAGGCATTTGCTTTAGCTGATATAAAGAATGACCCCTTTGATGATACTCAGAGATATTTCTGTTTCATTCAGTGGTGCTGCATTAGCTGATATTCACCAAAGACATGTCTTCAAAGATGAACTTTCAAAAGCCTTTCAATTGCAAGCTTTTTTCTAAAATCCTAAAATTCTTCAACTGCTTGGGAGTAAAACCAATTTGGGAGTAAAACCAGCACTCAAACTGTGCTGAGGCATATAACTGAACATACTGAGCTCTCCAAAGCCAGCTTCCTCCACTCAGTAGCCACAGCCTTGTGGCCAGAATAGTTTCCTCTACAAGGCCAGAAGACAAGTGCAACAAATAGCTGAGGACTTGTCTAAGTGACTGACCCAAATCCATAATCACTGCAGGTATCTTCCTCAGAGAGATGCAGGACAGTGTTAGCACTGCTGGATGAACCATGAGAACAGCTGCTCCTCACCATCACCTCAGTGGCTGTTCCTGTACCCCTACTTCTGCCAAAACAGGATAGCAGCCTGTAACACCAAATGGTGTCAGCTGGTACAGTGGCACCACATTATACTGCAGAAAATTTGACTTTGCAGCTTCCATTCTTGCAGTGTCATAAACTCTGGGAGTCAAACTCAGGATCTTCAGCCCCAAAAAGCATATATTTCCACCTTGAAAGTTCAGAATAATCTTCTTTGAGCTGTAGCTAGGCAACAGACTCTTCCTGTCAGTGAATCAGCTGCTGGAGGAAGACTTCATTTTATGTACAAGTTACTGCATTTACATTTTGACCCATTTGAAAGATGGCTGAGGGGGAGTGACAAGTCAGAAATCCTAATATTTTGGCAAAGTTCATTCCAGATTCCTAACAAGAAGAAAAATAATAGTCTAGATTCAAATATAGTAGCTTATTCGTATGTTTTATGTATGAAAATCATTTAATTAGCAGTTCTTTGCCTCTGCTCCACATCCCACTTCTCCTGAAATTTTCTGGTTATACTGCACAGTGCAAAGAACAATGCACACTCTCTAGAGAAAAACAGTGCCCAGGCTCCTGGGCTTTCTCCTGAAAGTGGACCCAGTAATAGATTTTAGTTCAGCTCAGGAAAGCAGCTTTGAAGTTACATAATATTTCTCTTTCCTGCATTTGAGTTCATATTGGGCAAGTCTCTGGACTGCAAACTGGATGCCCTTCAGATGAGACCAAGCCAAAAGATGCTCCCCAAGGGACACCTGGCACAGTCTACCTGTGTGGCAGCCTAGACCTGATCTGATGTTAAAGCTACTAACAGGCAGGCAGTGCAGACCTTGGGCATCCAGCAGCAGCTGCCTTGACTCTACAGATCCCGTTGCACTGTGCTGCCCTCTGAGGCAGGCACAGCTTCATGAGTCCCTTTATCCATGCTTTAAATATAGAGGGAAATTTGATCAATGGATTCTATGCATTAAACTGTAAATGGAAATTCATGAAGTGCTGGAAAGCCATCTTCAAGTCCTGAGGCTTTGTATCACAGATCTGACTGACCTGTCCCTGATGGAGAGAATGCCATTGCAGGGATCCCTACAGCCTCAGCAGGAAAGAGCTACCCACTCTGTCCATCCTCCTTTCCTTCCTCTGACCCAGTGTTAATCTGCAATTTACCTCTTTTTCAGATCTGTCATGCTATGGATATTATGAATTAGAATTTAATATTCCAAAGACACATCAAAAGTGGAACACGAGAGAATTTGAAAAGGTTGCAAAAGGGCTGTAATAAAACCACCACATCACCTGTATTTCCTGTAAGACTTTAGACCTCTGGGAGCCTAATAAACATTCTTGCTTCTCTTTTTGGGGTGCACAAAACTGTACTCATATTCCTGTCTGCCTCACTACCAACCACAAAGTCTTCTTGCCCTGGAATAAACAAAAAAGAGAAAAAATTCTTAGAACAACATAACCTTTTTAAAGATCTTCCACAGTCCCCTTCCTCAAAGACATACTAACTGGAAACCATGGGAACACAGATCTCTACTGTGAGTCTATATTATTTAGCAATATTCTTAGGAATCTACTAACTAATTTCTCAGGGGGATATAAAGGATACTGGGAAGTCTATTTCCCAGTAGGAAATGGAATAAATCTCTCTCACTGACAGATTTACACACACACACAATTTTTTGCAGGCTTATTCAACACAGACATAGAAGTCAATTGGAACAACAGTGCAATTCAAAATGCAGCTTTCAATCCAGTCTGTTGCATAGCCCATACATAGAATTGGAGGCTCATATGCCTCCAGTTTCAAAGGTAAATCATATGTTGTACACACACAAATCTTTATTTCATCACATCTTCCTAAGGCAAGTAAACTGAATTCTGTATCAATCACCATGTTCTAATTTTCTAAGCTTTTCATTGTTTCAACGCAGGACTGATGGTACCAAATGCTGCAGTTTACAGCATAGTGCATCTGGATAGTTTGGAGTTGTTACTGTAAAATAGTCATCTCATTTATATGAAAGTTTTGATCTTAAATTACAAGGTGTTCTGCTTAATTTTTATTAGAGATGTCAGGAATATATATATATATTTAACTACAAAGGGGTGAAAAAAGTGTCTTCCTAAGTATTTAATTTAAAGAGACATACTGCATGCAACCCAAAAATGCTCTTATGAGCATGATTGCCTGAATCTTAAGTACTTGGTACTTTCCAGGCTGTGTTAGCCAGGGCACTGCGTACAGGACAAAGAGGGAGTCAGTTCTATGTCATCACTTGCAAGACAAAGCAGAGACACTTTGTTGCTTGTTTTTTCATAGCAAAGGTAGGATTCAGTCATCAGCTGAGCTGAAATCACTCCTTCTCTATTCTCTTTGCCAGTTTTCCATACTCTGAGGCTCGTGATTTGATTCCAAACAGTCAAATATTCACAACTGTTGTCTTCCAGAGAGTGGTGTGCTGTCTCTCACCTCCAATCTCTCAGCACTTTAGGCTGCCAGTGAAGCCTGGAAGGGGGCTCAGTGGCTGCTGCAAGCTCCCATCTAGGCAGGAGCACACAGCTCAGCAGGATGTTCCACTGGAAGCAACTGTTCTCCTGGAAAACCAGATGTTGACTTGTACCATGTGGGAGTGGTATAATGTCCCTCATCATTGTGCTCAATTTAGTACATTTGCATCCCTCTGCTTCTTACCACTGCGAATGTCTTAGCTAGTATTTAATGGTTTGTGTTATTTAAATTGGATCCAAATCTTATTTACCTAGGTCTGATAGAATTCCTGTTCTGTTTCCTCACTTATTCAGAGGTATTGTTCTTCCTCCTTGTTTAGTTCAGTCTGGTTTTGTTTTTCCTTAAAGGCTCCATCTTCTCCCAAGACCACAAACTTGTGAATTTCTTTTTCTTGATAATCTCAGGAGTGCAACTGTGGTCCCTCACCCTACACAGTCTCGCCATCCAATTGATCAGCATGCCCAATCTCTGTTTCCCTTGTTCAGGAACAATGCTTCTGTGTGCAAAGTTGCAATCTCTGGAGGACCCTATTGTGACAGGCATTGCATCATCCCTCTGTCTTCACATGCACAGGCATTTTTAAAGAATAAACTGGAAAAGGCCAGTTGTGAAGTCAGAGAAAAGTCAGAAACAAAATACCTTGTTATCTTGAAAGAGGCTTCAATGATACAACTACCTCTTTTCTTACTTGGCCACATAATGGTAGATTGCCCCCTCAGATAAAAACAAACTGAAAGAAATGGAAAACAGTCTACAATTCCTCTATCTTAGCAAACATTCTACACTACCCAAAACACACAAAGCTAATGAAATTTATAAGGTGAGGAACTGACTTAGAGGGAAGGCTTATAAAAAGCTAATGAGGATTTCAATAAAATAAATAACTGCCTCTCTACACACCCCCAGCCAAAGTTACTCAAAAATATTGAATTTGAACAACCACTCTTCTACCCTTTCTTATGTGTGCACTTCTGTGTGCATATATATATTTTTTTTTTTTTTTTTTTTTTTTTTTCTTCTTAGTCAGAGAGATAACCCATGCAGGCTGAAAAGCTGGATAAAGAGCATCTCTGATTGCCAGCCAGAATCAAATACACAGTGTTAGCTGAGGTCAGGACAGACCTATTGGTGAGGGACTGGGCAATACACAGCAGTTCCCACTGGAATAGGAATAAGTCCTCTGGAAAACAGCTGTGGATCTGTTTAAGAGACAGCCTTTCCCATTCAGGAATCCACTTAGAGCAACAAATCCCACGCTGTCAGGGGAACCTGCAAAACAAAAAGCATAGGGAAGCCCTGCTAGGTCAGACCTTCCAGCCCAGTACTCTGCATTAGCAGACAGAGAAGCAGTGACTTAACTATTTATCCTCCTAATATTCCTGCAGGTTCCACAACTCCTCGGCTGAAGCATTTTTGAGGTATGTCCATGGTTATTCCATTATCTGAATTTAAACGGACCTAAATAAATATCCATTAATTTGTGTATTTCCCTTCTGACCCCACTGATGCAATCTGCCTTCACAGCCTCCTAACTCAGATACTAACTCTCTGTGATGTCAAAAGTTGTTTGTGTCTGTTTCAAACCAATTTCTGCTGGTTTTAATGTGCATTTCTTGTTCTAGCCTTGCACTAAAAACAGTCTGCTCTGGGTTAGCAAATCAAGAGACCTAGACCTCAGACTAGACCCCCTAGGTGTGATCCTGGATTTGTGCTACCTTACCTGCCAATTTGTGATGTCATGAGCTACCATCCTATTCCCCCCATAGCCTCCACTCCAGCCTGAAAAATCACGGCCTTATTAGATTTTCTTCATAAGGAAATTTCCTCACCCTCCTAGTCTGTTGCCCTTTCCATTATCTTTTTGATATCCACTATGTCCTTTTAAATTGTGAACTTCTGAATCGCACAAAGTGATTCACTCAAAAAGTTTGTCAAAGTTTTAGATAAGAGCAAAATAGTGTTTTCTGATCTGCTCTCAGTACATTGATAGTGATACTTCATGTTTTCCTGACTTTTTGGATGGCATGATATCCAAGCAGTGATTTTAGAGGACTGTCAAGAACAACTCCGAGGTCTCTTCCCTGAAGTGTAACTACCATCTAAATGCTCTGTATAGCACAAGCACAATTTAAGTTATTTCTCTCTAATTCTATACTTTTTTTCATCTGCTGGGTTTTGTGGACAACATTTTTACTGAAGTTACTCATCAGCACAGTACTTGACTAACCAGAAAATATTCTTAATATCATCTGTAGGTTTGGAGATGTCACTCTCATGCTCATGTCAGTCAGTTGAGGTCTGACCATACAGATTTACCTTTCCTATCCTTTTTGGAAATGCACTGGGGGTTGTATTACTCCCACACCTGTGGGACCTTTCCCAGATTCTGGTTTAAATATTCTTCTGTGCTTTTAATTAACAGAGACAGCAATCCAGCAACCCCTTGTTGAGGAGCTTCCTCCACAGTGTCACAGATTGAAGCTTACATTGGTTTATTTCTCTCTTCACTGGGCAATCAGGTAATTTCCCTTATGACATGTAACAACAAAGTACCTAGCTGAGGTACATCAGCCTAACTCACTTTCCAGGGACAAATTCCACTTTTCTCCCCATCTTTCTTAGCCAAACTGCCATGAAAATTGTCTTACTTGTGGTCCTCTGTTCACTACATTTCTTTGTCTACAACCCTTAATTCCATGGGTTGTTTTCGTATGGGCATGAATTCCCAATAAACATCAGGACCTGCTAAGACAAATGTATAAAGGGTTTGAACCAGAAGTGCACTACTGTAATCTGAAACTTCTTGTTCATCTAGAAATACTTAGCAAAAAATCTACCAAGTAGGATACTGTAAGACAAGTTATGAGAAAATGTAGTGCCTGTATTTAGCTGAAGAGAAGGCATGTAGATAACCACAGTCCTTGAATTTTGACTTCAGTGGTGTAAAGCTTCAGAACAGCTTTTAAGGAAAAAGATAATTAAAGACATAGAGGTCAAATGAAAATGACATAAAATACAGCATGGGCTTAACAAAAGTAGATTGTACCAGATTAACCTCATACATTTCTTTGACAAGATAACCTACACTCTAGACAAAGGACATGATTGATCCCATCTGTCTTAACTTTAGCAAAGCCTATGATAACAAACTGGGAATTAATAGTAAAACAGGAAGAGATGGGGATTAACAGAGAAATTGTAAGGATGAGAAGCTGTCCGAAGTCAGACATAGAGTGTGCTTTTTGAAAGGGGAGGCTTATGGCTGAAAGGAAATTAGGAAATGAGGTTCTTCAAGTATCAGCTTTGACCTGACTATATATAATTTCATAAAGTCGCTAACAATCAGGGAAGAAACATTCAGAAACACTATAAAGAAAATAACTCACCCATGGATTTTTTTTTTCACTGAAGAGAAGAGCTGGGCTGCAGTACACAAAGAAATGGATACCACTGAACATCAGGTTAATAAAATGGAGAGGAATCCTAAAGTACAAACTGAAAGATAACAATCTTTGGGACTAACAGCAAGAAATTCTCCTGTAGGCTGAATGCCCCACCATTGGAAATGGATAAGAAAAATAAGGTTTTATTTCTGCATGTTGATTTATAGGAGGGCTGTAGGCCACTAATAGAGGAAAGGCAAACATGAAAAAAGCAAATCCAAGCACGCATAAACAAGAGCTGTTTCTGTAGAGGTGGGGAAGGATATTTGCTATTAGGAGAAATAAAATTTGAAATGGGAGAGGTACAAAGAAGATTTATAGTGATAATCATAGGACTGTAGAACTTATTTTTGGTGAAAAGTCAGGAAGAAAGTTGAGACAGAGAGACTGAAAGGAACATGATTGTTATGCACTAAATTATTTAGCCTAAAATCAGAGTTCACCCAAGAAAAAATGAGTACAAGCTTTAAATTGGATTTCTTGAGCTTGAAAAATATGGACTTAGGAATTAGATTAGATTTTTGAAGGGAAGAAGAGGGAGAAAAAACCTGGTTTTAATGCACAGTCTTACAATAAAGGAGATGTAATACAGTGCTTCCACTAGCCAAGGATGACACTCAATTAACTCTGAAGTCTCCTTCCCGTTCCTGTATGTTACCTTTAACAGAAGCAGTAATCCAACTTTGCCACTTAAACAGAGCAGTTAGAGGATGAATTCCTGAAGAGCAGAGGCTTCTTCTCTGGAAGTTTGCAGACTTTTTAGGCAAAAAAAAAAAAAAAATTAACCTGCCAATCATGTCTTCCTCTTTGCAGTGGTCCTCCCTCACACAAGCAGTGCAAAGGAGGGGCAGTAGTGGCCCTGCAGATGTCTGTGACCTGTGGCTGTCACCCACCTCGGCACACAAACCCTTGAACCCACAAGGAAGTTGAGTGCAGCAGTAGGGGTGGACATGTATTTGACTCTGGTAAGAGGTTTCCTCCTGTTCTACATTCACAGCATCTCTATGCAGCTGACAAAAGCAGGCTTGAAGTGCTGGCTAGGAACGTGTCCCATGGTAGATTCAATTGCAGGAAGTGAGAAGCTGTGGCAGCACAGACTCCAGTGGGACTGCTGCAATCCTGCCAGGGACTGGGGTATGTGTGCTCCAGTTTAATCAACACCAGCAAAGTGTGCTTCCCACGCTGCCATTTTTTATGTAGACATATCCTCCAAAGCTAATAATCTCTACTGTCCAGAGGATTCCACATCTAGAAATACATCGCAGTTTAATTTGTATTTGATGCTGTATGAAAACAAGTGGGGAAGTGAGATCTAGCCTCTGTGGGGTTCTGTATCTTAATATAGACACATTTCATTACTTTTGTCCAGTTTATTGGGGTCTTTCTCAGCCCACTGTTGGCCTGCAGGTACATAAAACCAGTAGGAGCAATATATTAGCCAAATACTGTTTATAATACACTGAGAGGAGATTGCCCAGTTGACGCAGTGCTCAAGTGCTTCCCAGTCAAAGCATCACTGTAACTGTAAATACAGAAAAGAGTGAGGTTTTTTTCCCACCTCCTTTTTAATACCCTCTCAATTCTTTAATGACCCAACCAGTTACATAAACATAGAGAAGTGTTTCAGCAAATGTTCTTCAGGGAGATTTAACAGATTTGGAAAGTATTGTTACACAGATGTCATCACTGTTATTGATGCAGGCAGCTCTAAATCAGCTGTGATTTAAAATTTGACAAAACACACGAAAAATAGAAGGGCCATAAATGAAAATGGTTAAGCTTCTAGTATCAGCTTGGAATATAAGAACTAATAGAGCATTATTTCTTCTGCAGCATTAAACAATTTTTGTGAGGGATGGCTTGTGGTTTGACAGAGATCAGACTCATACAGGATGACAACATTCAATGACTTTCTGACCTCACACTCTGCAGTTCCTCATATGTTACCAAAATAATCTATTCTTCCCTAACCCATGCATTTTACTTTGAAATAACTTTAGCAGATGCTTTCTGTAGGGGAAA
Source organism: Argya squamiceps (assembly GCA_037834095.1). Taxonomy (NCBI): domain Eukaryota; kingdom Metazoa; phylum Chordata; class Aves; order Passeriformes; family Leiothrichidae; genus Argya; species Argya squamiceps. The sequence continues at coordinate 17,621,105 of JBBMKD010000001.1, read as the reverse complement.
GTTGGAACACAGGAAAGCAAGCTGTAGATAAGAGACATCTGCTATCTGGTTTTTAAACAATGTGTGAGAGCTCAGCTTTCCCCCAGGTAGCCCCATTCCCAACAAGAAGAGTTAGCCCCAATCCACAGAGCATTGCAGCTGCTTTGCACCACATTAGCAACACAAAGCATCACACAGGGTTTATCACCCAAGAAACAAATATAGCCTGCAGTTTTCATAGGCAAAAAGAATGTAGATCACAGTCAGAAATATTTCCTTTGGATTACAGCACAAGTCTCACAAGAACACCTTAAATTCATCAATGAGGAACTGGAATCATGGAATTATTTTTGCCTCAAAACCAAGCATTTAGCACTAGTCTACAGTCACTATGGATCTGTACAGTGTAGTCGTAGTCTCTCTTTCGTGCAAGAAGACAGCCTGGCTGCCACTTGGAGGCAAATTATCCACCAGGGCCTTCTTTGTTAATTAATATAAATTTTGAGGCCAACTTGAATTCATGGCTCTTTGCAAATTACTTTTTTTTCCAGCTGCAAGCCTGAGTCTTCCTTCTTTTCTATACCATGGCAAATGGGGAACAGATTTTTGTTTCCTAATGCTAATATCCAAAAAACCCAAGGTTATAGACTCAGTTGTCAATGGCAACAGCAATATCATTGTTTAGCTTCTAATTAATAGCGTGGAGTGAGTACAATTATCAGTAAGCTTATGGTTCCACAAATAGCAATTCTGATGCCTTTGTGCAGAAATACACAAATTGTGCAGAAATACAATTCTGGTTCCTTTGTACACATCACATAACCCTAATCCAAATGTCCAGAATGGTGCTTACCTGTGAAGGTTGTAGCGGATGACTCCAAACTTTAAAGTTCAAGACTCTTCCTAAGGCTTTAAGAATTAAGAATTCCACACACTGAAATTATTTTCAGTTGGATTCCATCAAAGTAATAGATTTCCAAATGGTAAATTTTTAGGCTTTTTGTCTGTTCTGTATTATATTCCTAGCCTGGCTAGGTAGTCCCACAGGGCTATTTTTATAGAAATGAAAGTTTGAGTTATGTTCTTGCTGTGAACTGCCTCTGGAGTGGCTTTTCTTTCCATTCATGAAAGAAAAACCCCTCCACTCTGCTACTTGCACTAGATAACTCAAGTGAACCAACTGGGATATCCTGCTGACTGCAGTGTGGCTCCTTTTGTTCACTGTATCATATTTTTCCTGTAGGTCTTGAGAAGCCTAAGTTCCTGTGTAAAAATCCAAGTTATCTGAGCTGATTCAACAGGAAATAACATCCTCACTTTTTTGCACTTGAAGGCAGATGACTACTTGCACATAATATTAAGCTTAACTGCTTAAGACATTAGTCCACCTTTTGCACAGCCCTCCTTTTCTATTTCCCTGACAGCAGAAGGAAGGAGTTTTAGAATCACAGGAATGAATGCTCTAGCTAAAAACCTGTACTGGTGTGTTAATTAAACTTTACTAAAGTTTCTCTACCGCACTTCCAGAAAGTTGTACTTTGTTCTTGCAATATATTTATGGATAAATGATGCAAAGAGATTCTATCCTTGGATATAAGGTATAAGTCAGTTAAAGAAAGGATGAAGATTTTTTGGGGGGGAACACAATCAGTTCATACTATGTCTCTGCTCTCCTTCAGAGGAATAAAAATTTCAGGCTGTGACCCTACTGTGAGGGGCAAGACCTTCTGAAGGACATCTGATTGTAGCCAAAGATTTCTCTGGTCAGCCCAGTGGGCAATGGAAAGGATTTCCCAGAATTTCAGTTTCCCTCTGCACAAACAACCATAGCATATGACTCTAAGACTTGAAACTCCATCTTAAAAGAAGGAAAGATTTTGACTTGTAACTCTGTCTTGAAGGCTACTGCATCTCTCTAATAGAACCCTTCCTATTTCCAGCCTATGTTTATCCATGGCATTCTTACATCTGTTTCTTCTTTTGCCAGCAATGTCCTCTACCTTAAATCTCTCTTCTCCTTGGTAGATTTTAGCTCCATAATGCATTTATAGATAGCAATCATATCCCATTCTCAGCCTTCTCTCTCTTCATTGAAATGACACTAAGCATTTATGGAGCATTTTTATGTCTGAAGTTCTGCACAGACATTATGAGTTTCTCCTCACCAAGAAGATGGGCAGATAAGCAATATGAGAGTTTTCATGTTTTCATTTTTGACTCTTAGTGCATGTTTGTGATGAGATCATTCAGGCAGAAAGCTGAAGCTGTCACACTACAGAAGAGCATCACATTACAGCCAGAAGGAGAGTCAGAATTCACAAGCACCAAATAGCATTCCAGAAAACAGCCTGGATCAAGGTGCATTTCATCTTGGTTTTGCTTCATGTAAGCTTTCTGCTCCTCCTAAACACCAGTGTTTCATAATAGTCCATAATTTGACCTATTGAAGAAGTGACATTTTAGTACAAACAATGTTATCAAATTTTCTACTGACACAGAAAAGAAAATAAAATATCTAATTTTTTGTACAACATTTCAATGTTTTGGCTGCACTGTGGCTCACCAACCCAAAGGTCACAGCTGTGAATGCTTTGCTCTAAAAACTTCAGAACCATTCATTTTTAGAAATTTGTTAACGGAATGATAATGGCCTCATATCTCCAAAAGCAGGGGAATATCGCTGGAGATACCGAAAGGATATATATCAAAATGTAATGAAGAAATGCAATATCTCTGCTTCCAAAAAAATCTTCCAAGCAGCACAAAGCCTACATGAAAATCTAGCAGGATCTCTGGCTAGCTTTCAGATACATAGAGGGTACATGTAAATCTTTATTGCTCAAAGAGCTGATAAAAGAAAGCAAGGAATCAGATCTTATACACACAGAAGACAAAAGCTGAACTTTCATTTTCCAAAGTTATCCAATTCGTGTAAATACAACCCAGCAAGTGTTCATTCAGTAAGAGTCCAAGCAAAAATCAAAGTGTTAAACATCAATTCCTCAGTAAAAGGCAACTTCAGATATCTGGTTATCCTAATATCTGATTAAAAAAAAAAGAAGACAAATCAACTCAATGGAAAAGTGTCTCTTTTGTAACAGTCCTATTTCGCATTCAGGATTATTTCCACAGGCAAGTTTTACTGCCTCCTCATGATATGTGCAAAGCTGCACAAAAAGTTGGCTATGTCATCAAGAACGCTGATCATTATTACCCATTTATACAGCGACAACACTTAATGGGAGAGGAGTGAGAAATGTTCTAATAAAGATGCAATATTTCTAATATAAATTATAGCCCAATTTGAAAAGCAAAGAATCACAGAATCACAGAATGTGTAGGTTGGAAGAGACTTCAAGATCATTGAGTCCAACCCAGCCCTAACACCTCAACTGGATCATGGCATCGAGTGCCACATCTAGTCTTTTTTTAAACACATCAAGGGATGGTGACTCCACCACCTCCCCAGGTAGACAATTCCAGTATTTAATCACTCTTTCCGTGAAAAGCTTCTTCCTAATATCCAACCCATATTTCCCTTGATGCAACCTGAGACTGTGTCTTCTCGTTCTGTCAGTTGCTGCCTGGAGAAAGAGACCAACCCCCAGCTGTCTGCAACCACCCTTCAGAAAGTTGTAGAGTGATAAGGTCACCTCTGAGTCTCCTTTTCTTCAGGCTAAACAACCCCAGCTCCCTCAGTCGTTCCTCATAAGGCTTGTTTTCCAAGTCCTTCATCAGCCTCCTTCCGTCCTCTGGATGCGCTCAAGCGTCTCAATGTCCTTCCTAAACTGAGGGCCCAGAGCTGGACACAGCACTCAAGGTGCAGCCTGACCAACGCCCAGTACAGGGGAAGAATGACCTCCCTGCTCCTGCTGAGCACACCATTCCTGATACAGGCCAGGATTCCATTGGCCCTCTTGGCCACCAGGGCACACTGCTGGCTCATGTTCAGATGGCTGCTGACCAGAACCCCCAGGTCCCTTTCCTCTTGGGCACTGTCCAGCCACACCAGCCCCAGCAAAAAACGTTGCAGGGGGTTATTGTGGCCAAAGTGCAGGACTCAGCACTTGCACTTATTAAACTTCATCTCATTGGACTCTGCTCATCCATCCAATTGTTTCAGATCTCTCTGCAGAGCCCTCCTACCTTCCAACAGATGGACACACACTCCCAGCTTAGTGTCATCTGCAAATTTACTAATGAAAGATTTTTCAATACCCTCATCCATGTCATCAATGAAAATATTGAACAGAGCTGGTCCCAGCACAGACCTCTGAGGGACACCACTGGTGAATGGCCACCAGCTGGATGCAGCACCATCCACCACCATTCCCTGGGCCCTGCCATCCAGCCAGTTCCTAACCCAGCAAAGAGTGCTCCTGTCCAAGCTGTGAGCTGCCAGCTTATCCAGGAGTGTGC
>JBBMKD010000001.1:17593909-17616607 GCA_037834095.1 Argya squamiceps | reverse complement strand
GTAGAAACATTTTTTATTATCCTTTACAGAAGTCACCATTTTAAGTTCAAACTGAGCTTTGGCCTCCCTGATTTTTTCCCTATGTTCTCTAGCAGCCCCCTTAAATACTTCCTGAGGGACCTGATAGATACCTGTCTTGCTTGAGATTTGCATCTCTTCCTGAGCCCTGCCAAGGCAGTTAAAGGTGAGTCCAAAGTGACTGCTTAATGCCAAAATAATGTCATTGCTTTTATATATATTTGGGTTTCAAGAGCAAGCACATGACCAAAAGAGGGTCTCAATCCCTGCCTTACTCCCCAATCCCTGGAGTGCCTCAGCACACCCAACTCAGATTCTGAAGCCAGACCTGAGCATCCTCAGGACTCCCTTGCACCCAGGCACAACAAAACATAACCTGACTACCAAACCAAGGACATTGCTGTTTCCACTGATGGTGTTACAAAACAGCAATTAGCTAAATATGTTGTGGTAGCAGAGTTTAAGCAAACCAAACCAAGAAAATCCCCAAAATAGGCCAAAAAGCAAAGCCTATTTTCAACAAAAGGACCTAGACCCTCTAGGCTGGTAGCAGAAAAATTCTTCATTGATCAATCGCAAAGCCAACAAAAGCAATGTTATATGTAGACAGCTAAATGATAAAGACATTATCAAACAGCAAATAGTAGAAAAGGAGTTCATAATTAAAATCAACTTGTATTAAAGGTGGGACATCTTGGCTCATGATTACAGTCTTTTTATTTTGAGCATGTGAACTTTAAGACCTGCTTATTGAACTCAATTGAACCAAAGATGTCAGAGACCTAAATGAGAAGGCATAAAATCTCCTCTAAGGCAAGTGGGTAAAATCAAATCTGGTATATGCATTCTAAGTGTGGAGAAAGGAAAAACTTCATAGAGCATGTTGGATGGAAATCCACATTAAAAATTACAGTGAAGATGCCTATGAGAAAGAGATGAAGACTGACAAGTAATTAAAACAACAACTTAACTTCACCCTAAGACAACAGCATTCAATATGCTGCTATAAAAATGAAAGAACCTACTTACTGCAGTCCTGCAACTTTTTTCTCAGTCTAAGATCATTCAATATTGTCATTAATGATGGGATGCTGCATATACTTATGAAATTTACAATGACTAAAGCTGTGAGAACAAAGGAGAACGGGACTGAAATTCAAATTGTGCCAACAAATTGGATAAATAACTTGCAAAAGTGAGATTCAATACAAGTAGGAGGACAAACATGGGGCACAACTCTTAGGCAGGAATAATCAGTTTGCACCAATACAAGATAGGGAACAACTGGTTAAGTAGCAATTCAGCATAAAAGGGTGTGAGGATTATAGGGGATTACAAAATAAGTGCAGTTCAGCAATCTGGGGCTAATGCAAATGACATAAAGGCACAAAACCAAAATATAGAAGCAGGAAGATAGTCTGTGAAATATAATGAACTATTAATTACCCACTTAGCATTGTGTAAAATCTTTGCTTTAGTATTGTGTCTACTTTGAATTCTCTAGACTAGAATCTAAGGAGAAAAAACTGGAATGGGAGAGACTTAAAATATCTGATATATTCAGAAAGAGTGAAAGAAAAACAACAAAAAGAAAAAGAGATGGACAGATGACATGGATGACAGTTATTGGAGGGTTATATAAAGGATAAAGCAGGAACTGTCATAACTCAAGTGGAAAGTGTTCAAAGGAAAAATGAATGCACAGTAAACTTTTTCTTACTTTGATACATTAATAGTAAAGAAAAGAGCAAGGTCATGATACACTGAAGATGGGATCAATAAACATAATCTTCATAGGCCCATAAGCTAAACAAGGACCTTAGCAAAGCTTCATTCACATTAGCATAGTTTCACTAAAGGTGACAGTACAGAATACTCGTATATGTAGAATAAAGGTAGAAAAGAAGGATCACCATAAAACAGGGGCTAAAATGAGGTGGAACAAAAAGTCAAAGTACTTATGCAATTGATGTGTCCAAATGATATCTGTTGAAAAATCTCTAGAAAAACTACCATTTGGAAATATACTGTGACAGCAATAGCAAAAATACTACCTGCACATCAAAAATACCAGTCACAAATTTCAGTGACATTTCCAAATCAATTTGCAAAGAAGCAATAATAAAAGTTACAGAAATAAGGGGACATGGTAAAATAAAACAGTTTTATCTGAAATAGACTGGCCTAATCCAATTTTATTTCTACAGTGTATTTGGACTTGAGAAGAACATCTGCTATATATAAATCTGTATGGGGAATGACCTAGACAATACGACTTCATAGGAGCAGCTACTTAGCAAGGTACTGAAAGGAGGTAAATATGGGTGTTCTCAAAGACTGATTTCATAGCCAGTCTTATTCAGCAAAATTTGTTTTAGTGGACTCAGCAAAAAGAATTTGAAGGCAGTTAAGTAATATGCTTATAAGACAAAGCTTGTGAGCACCACCGTACAATAAAACATGATAATTAAAAGGAGTTTGGAGAAAAGGGATGAAATACTGCAGAGGAGGACAGCAGTAGTCAGGGATGGTTGGGAAATTCAGGCAGAAGATGGGAGGGCATCGATTTGATGAGAAGGAAGACATGAGTGAGCTATTTTATCACAAGTGATACCGAGCAAAGGTAATTGAACAAGACTGCACAGGGAAATACTGAAGTGTCCTGCGGAACCCTGTGGGCACTCTGGTGATCCACATTCCCAAAAATGAAGAATTTAAGCTATTTCAACTGGAGCAGGTGCACAGAACAGTTTCTAGAATGATCAGGGAAATATAAACCTTTACTAAAAAGAGAAACTGTTTAACAAATGAAGGCTGAGAGGGAATATAATTGTTCTCTATAAACATATCAAAGAGGTAAATGCCAGGGAAGGAGAAGAGCTATTTAAGCTAAAGGCCAGTATTGGCACAAGAACAAAAAGGTAGAAACTGGACATAAATAAGGTTAGACTGGGAGCATGATTTCTAACTATCAGAGGAAAGGAATTCTGGAGAAGCATTAAGGAGAACAATATTCAAGTATTTTACATTGGAGCTTTATTGGTTTGGGGAGGCAACATGGCAAGGTGACTGCCTGGGACTGCAGGAGGATTTAATTCAATGAGACAAAGAAATCCTTTCAATCCTATACCTCATAAAAAATAGAGAGATCTTTCCTGAGCAGGCTGAACGTGCTGGTATAAATCAGCTGTGCTCATCACAGAAGCATCTCTTCTATCAAGCACAGTGTGAGGCACAAACAACCAACCTGATGGGTCCTACAGGACAACATGTAATAGGACCCTGCCACTCCTGTTCCATGGCTGCTACCAAAAAAGCATTCAAAATTCTCTTTTGCATTATGTGGCCTTTATATTGGCAACTACTTCCAGAGGAAGTCACAGCATACACAAGCATATTTTACAGCAATTAGAACTGATCAAATCTAAAAATCAAATCCATTGGAAAATGATTCTACAGTTTTGTATTATTACTCTCAGAATGTGGATCTTCCCCCTTTTCATTTCTCAAATTGATGCTTTAGGTTTTAGTTTCATATTTTCCAAATTCTGTACTGCATTACTATATAACTCTGAACTTCATATAAAGCATTAGCAAGTTCTCCTCCCACTTTAGTTATACACAAGAATCCTTTTCCAGCTTGAGAACCAAGGACAGTTTTGCAACTTCAGGCCCAAAAAGTATAAACAACAACAGACTGAGGAGAGCAATCTGAGAGGATGGGATTTCATAACCTGAAGCTGTAATTGGACAATTAATCCCAATGTGTAAACTGACCAAAACGTGTAAAAGTGTGAAAATGCGTGACCGATTGTTCATCTTGGGTGTAGCCTCAGCCAGGCTCTTGTATTGCCCAAGGTGTATTCTTTGAAAGCCTTTTAATGAATATCTACTTTATTCCTTTAACACTGTCTAGCCTCTTTTCCAGGTAGCCTCTCAAGGCATCAAAACTACTTCATGGAAGAATTTGCTTAAAATGAAATTAAATATTATGAAAGTTTCTGGCTAAAGATCTATTAAATGCTGTAAGAATTTTCAAATAATTAAAAAAAATTTTTATATCAACTATTTTTATTTAAATAATAATTTTGATAAATTTTGATTAAATATTCCATTAAATTTGCATTAAAATGTTTGAGAAATCCTTCTAATGAAGTAATAAATTTTCTAAGAGTTAATAGTTTATTCAGTGTCAGATGATTTTTTTTGAGAAAAAAAAAATTTTGTGAGAATTTAGAAATACCTGATACACATTTTCTACCCAGCACTTTTCCAAGGAGTATAACTTTGGGTCTTGTACTACATTACCAATGGGAACATAAGGAAAGGAAAATAATTTAACCAAAGGGAAAACAATGTATTGATAAAGTACAAGATCTCAAGCATCCAGACTCCAAATCCATATTCAGAAATAATGTATTTCTGAAAGTACTCATGCAAATATATGAAAAATAGTAAAGTATGTCTTCTATCTAAGAAAATAAGTGCTATTTACAATCTTGAAAAGTCCCATTGTCATGAAAAAGCTTCATTTTCCAAAGACTGACAGGCCTGGTTATGATGACAATAAATGCTGAGAAATTGAATTTCACTTTGAGTCAGAACTTAAGTAAACCCCCAAATTCGCAATGAAAATCATGACTGCACAGCAGACCTCTACAGGGGCTAAAGAATTACAAGAATTCTTGTCAAGTCTTGCATTAAGAGGTAAAATTTACTGCGGGTCAGAAGGGTGATGCAAGGTCAATGAATCACTTAATTTCTCAAAATACAACCTAGGCAGGACTTAAATGAGAAGGGATCTTCCCTCTGCCTGCCTGCCATGGGGAGGAGACTCTTCCTGTGAAGGTTTGCACAGGGCACACCTTGTGCTGCTGTGGGGGCCTGCCAGACTGGGGTGAGGTTACAGGACATCCAGCCAAGTCTTGCCTGGATTCAGAAAGGAGTCAGAGGACAGAAATCAGCTTTATGCAGAAATTAGCTCAGGTGTGTTTGAGACCTCCTTCTGGCCTACTACAATATCCCAAAATATCTGGAACCCCTGTTTGAATTTGTGGTTTATAATTAACCTTAAATCCACAGCAGATGAAAGTCCTAGTATTTTTTAGTGTAGTTTCTTTATTGCCACTCACATGGGAATAAAAAACAAAAACAGTCTTGACAGGACAGTGGTAGGACTCTGGATTTAAGGGAGTTTAATGTTACAGCACTTGTCAACAGCATGTTGTTTCCTTTAAATGCTATCATAAAAAAACAGAAAAGCAAATTAAGCTTTCAAACTATCATTCTCCAGTGTGTTAACAGCAAGCACTCAAGGAAAAGAAACCTGAAACCTTTCATTTACAGGACTGAGGCAGGAATCTGGAGCATGTCTCTAATAGGGGAGATCAGGTGCAATCAATTACTCTGCCCCTACCATTCAGAAGGGAGGTGCCTTCACTGCACCGACTGCAGCTCCATTAGCACCATGACAGGCCCAGCTCTAAAAGCCCTGGAAAGGACAACCAGACTCTTTGGTTTTCTGTGTCCAGGTCAGCTTTTCCAACCATCAGGATAACATTAAAAGCAAGCAAGGTGGATGTTACATTAATGAACTGCCTTACAACTCTTAGAAAGGGTTTTTTTCCATTAGCAAATTTCTCTGAGATCCTGATTTCCCATGTAATCTTGATTATAAATCAAGAAATTTCTCCAATGCCTCCAAGAAACCTCTCCAAAACGAATAAATAATGTATCTTTGATATACCCAGAATGCAGACAGTGACAGGAAGTTTCATAGCACCGATTTCCAGGTGCAAATGGAACTCTGTAGGTTTGGATATTTTACTCCAAGAATTTGTTCTGTGCACCATTTGATCTCAAAAAACTGTAAACTGAGACCTGGAGAAAATGCAAAACTTGTTAAATTCTAGTAAGAAAGGCCAACATTGATCAGGTTCCTTGGGTGTTCTTGATCACAGAAAGTCTTCAGAAACTCCTGTTACAAGAAACATTTTGGTGCTTGAGAAAAGCTTGTCACTCAAATGTGGATCCAGAGATAGGCATAAGAGAGAAAGTTAAGCAAAGCATTTCAATTTCAGTCAGACTTTTCTTGCTTTGGTGAGTTTAAATTAAAGAATTAACATTTTTTGTAGTAACATTTGTGGTTTTTAATAGTCTAAGGGTTTCAGGAACTAGGATTAAATAATATATACATAAAAACTTTCAAATCAAGGACTCAATAGACAAAAAAAATCCAACTTTGTTCAAAATGTTAATATCTCTCCATAATTAATTTGTTGTTGTCCTTTTGTAAAACCTTGGCACTAATGTAGCCACAGAAGGATGTGTATATACATTGCAGCATAATAGACTTTTAGAAGTCATTTAACGAACAGAAACTCCAGACAAACACTTTACATTAGGCATTTAGGACTTGGTTTGCTAATTAAAACAGATAATAAATATGTTCACTTGAAAGGCATCCCATATGATTTCTCATCTCAACTCAATGGTTTCTATTATTTCAGTACTCTAAAGCAAAGTCATATTTATCATAACTAATTATCCAGATAATTCCTTGAAATGGTTCTTTCATTTAATTATCCTGTAACTCGGGGTCTTCTGTAACTAACAATAAGAAGCAAGAAACAGAAAATAACTTGCAATCCATACTATCAAAGCTGCTCATATCCAAGTCTCTGATAAGGAAACATTATATTTAATAACTGGCTGCCTCAAGAAGAGGCCCACTGTGCAAGCATTTTAAAGCTGTCATTTTCAGTAGCCTGTGTTTGTTTGAATACTTCTTTATCACTGACTTTACTGGCAGTTGCTTTCTTCTATTTGATGGTGCATTCTCTGCTTGTCCTGACCCACAAATTTTCCATATAGATCAGACAGAATTATGGACCTTGCATACTGTGTAGGGCACAGAATGCTACACAGAAAACATTTTAGGCTGATTAATGGGTTTGTGCATCACATTAAAAATGTCTTGTTTTTCCTCCTGCTTCTTCTACCTTAATCCCTTCCGGTAAGTTAATCTTGCCCTTCATATCATATTTGTCTTGAGGTGCCTATTTTCTTCATTTATCCTCTTTTCCCTGCTCCACTGCTTGCTTGCCTTTCTCTCAGAACACACTGGGAGGTCTGTGCTGCCGGGGGTTGGTTCTGCTCCCTCTGTGCTGCCGCCAGGGAATGCAGATACAACCTGCTCAAAACCTAGGGAGAAGCCACCTCTCAGGTGAAGGCTCTGTGCAGCCATGTGAAGCAGAACACATTAACCAGCAGGAAAAGTCACAGGGCTTCTCAGCTGCACCCTGAGACGGGGCAGATGGGAGAGGGTGGGACAGACATTACAGCAGAGACTTCTGGAGCAAACAGAGGCCCACAAAAACCCTCAAGGCACTGCTAGAGCAGGGCCAGCTACAGCACAGACAAAAGAAGATACAGACTGCTCATAAGGCACATAAAACCTGGCACAGACAAGTCCCAGGTCTCATAGTAACCCATAACAAAGTTATAAAATTTCACCTGGTACTATCTACAGGCACTGATGGTGTCACTTTTCACCCAGTACTCCAAAACAGCAGTTTTACCTCTATCTTTTTACCTTCCCTAAGGTATACGTGCTCACATCAGTTTTCATCCTGAACTGTAACACAAGGGTAAATCCTTCCCAGGCACAGGAGATAGTCTAGATTTGTACAAGTGCAGAGGGGAAAGTTTTACCTTTCCTAACGAAATGTAACGTATCAAGTGTTTTTATCAGCCTAGAACTTTCTAATTGCAACCTGAGCCCACCTGTTTATTTAAAAGTCTCCTGGGATGTTGCTGGTTCAAATGTCATTGATCACACACACATATACACACACATATATATGCATCCACAGCCTCATGATATTACCCTTTGCTTGCAAGAAACCAAGACCAACCAGAGTGTAAATTAACTCTGCTGTTCCAATATCCTGTATGCTGTGCCACCCTCTTGTACTTAAAATCAATGGCACAAAAGGCTGCCATCTGGAGCAGAGCTGGTGTGCCCCAGGGGTTCTGCTGTGAAAATCCAACACTAGTCAATGAAACCCTGTTAGTTCACTGCTTCAGTTTACAGCAAGAGTGCTACTGATGCCAAAAAAATGTAGCCATGTTGCTTCCTGCTACATAGTAAAAGTGCAATGGCCAGGGTGAGAGCTGATAACCTGATGGAAATAGGAAAACATTGTACAGAACACAAAAGTTATTGGCAAATTCCTAAGAGCAGAGGCAGCAATAGAGAGGATATTTTTACCCACATTGCAGTAAAGAATGGGTACTTTGATTGGCTTCTGCTTTTTATACGTTGCCTTAAATTTCCCAGAGTGCTAGGGAAGAGAGTTGTTTGCAAAGTGAGTCTAATGCTTAAATCAGAGAGATCACAGTGACTTGTTGGGATTAGTATGTTTTATACTGGACCAGTCTTCTGATGAATATATCCAAATAAGGAGTGTCAAGGAGCACTTTGCTGTTAGACTGTGCTCCCGCTCAGTGCAAGAGCCATTGTGGGCCCATTCCCTTGCTCTGCCTACAAGAACTCCCTGTAGCAAAGGGGAGTGAAACCTGTGGTGAGACATTTCTCAGGGAAAGACAAGTATTTTTTTTTCCATCTGCATACTCCTAGCAAATATGTCAGATAGGACAGGAAAAAAAAAGGAGGCCCATCATCAAATTAGCAGAAGATCTTGATCCACACGATGCCAGGCCGGTGCTAGCTCCAAAAGAGGCAGAACCCACCTGTATCCCAGGCTACCAGGGACAGCCAGGTCTCTATCTTCTCCTCAAGGACACTGCAAGAGCCATGACCACTATCAGCACTGAATTGCTATCCTCTCCTCTTTTGCTCTGGCCACAACGCAGAAAGAAGCAGACTGCTAACAAGACAGCCCATGTCAAGTGGAGATCCTCAGGAGCCAGGAACAAAGTGCCACTGTGCTGGGAAAGGTGCCATCACCTCTCCTGTTCCAGATAAGACACAGATGAGATATCTGAAAAGCTGGAGTTTATCTCCTCTCTTGGGGAATAAATGGCCCAAGAAGAGACAGAGGGTAGGCCCAAGTTTGCCTGTATTTAGAAAATAGATCATATGACAGGGAGAAGTGAAAATCAGGAGAGAAAACTCAAAGCCCCAGCTGATGATCCAAACCTTCATCCCCACCACCCCGAGGCACTATAGCACCAGGGCTAAGGAAGCCTGCAGCAGAGATGGCTAGATTGGTGCCTCAACTTCCCTGCTGGCCATTGGAGAGTCCCAAAGTGCTGAGCCAAGAGGTGCAGCTCCAGCCTCACCTGCAGTGCCTGCTGCTGGCTCCAGGCATTGCCTGTATTCTCCCAGAGCCACACCTTCCACATACAGGGCTGTGTGCCTCTCCCAGTGTGGCACCAGCCCCCACCCTACCTTAGTGCCTCAGCAATCACTTTGAGCATAGCAGAAAAACCTCCACCTGCCTGACAGCACAGGGGTTTCATTCCTGAGCTCCAGCACTGCCTCAGCCTGCACTGGGTTAAGCTGTGGTGAATCTGTTGTTTCCCTTTGATCCAGCTGTATCATGCACGAAGTTCAGACACTTTTTCTCCCCCAGCTCAATGCCTTCTTGCAGAAGCTCCTCCAACTCCACCAACAGCTCCTCTTCACCAGCTTTCTTTTAGCTCAGTAGCATTAACAAGCAGCTCTCAGCCAGCTGCACTATGGACCTCTTCATGTCCTGCTTAACACAGAAAGCACTACTGCAGGTATGTGGCCACCACACACAAGCAAGTACACCAGACCTCCACAGATATCAACCAGTACCAAAACATCTACTAGCCAACCCCACTGCAAATGTCAAAAGATATTACTTCTTTCTCCAGCTATTAAGTGGTTCTTCCTTCTGATTTAGAGCATTGTAGCAACTGGGATACAATCAGGACCATAATTCTGCTTAATCCACTCTCTAATAAGGTTGCAAACTGGAACTCAAGTCAGACTATGAACAGTCCTTCCTTGTTGTCTTTGAATAATTCAATGACAAACAATTTTGTACAAAAGACAATTCAAGGACAGACTAAAAGACATGAATATCTCACATTTAAATCAAGGCTTTCAAAAGCATTCAGTCTATTCTACTGTATCTGTATTTTCCACACACCTGGATACCTGTACAAAAACATGGACTAAAATACTATTTCATGGGACAATACTCTGCTAAATTTCATATCTAGATCTAAAAAATTTAATTCATGACCTGCAGTGGGTCAATATAACTCCTTGCTCCAAGGAACTCTGTATCTACAGACAAGAAAATTAATTTCCAGTAGTGATCTGCTCCTGTATGATTAAAACGCATTTTCTCCTAAAATTGACTACATATTAGTTATTAACAGACCTAACCAGCCAATCTTAAATCTTGTTGGGCTTTGTGATTCTTCTAAAGCAAATCAGTGAAGTCACCTCTTTGTCACTTCATTAATAACAAATATAGTCATTAGAAGTGACCATATGTTCCTGCAGTAGCCAACATTATTAATTCCCAGCAGGGAATGCTTTTTTCTCCTTAAAAAAAAATCCACTATCTGCAAAAACCTTTTAGCAAGATCTTCCTCACTGTAGAGAAACAGTTAAAGCTTCTCTTAAGGTTTCTACAAAAGGAACAAAGGGAAATTGCAGAAAACAAACCATGTACCAAGACCATCTTTTTATTATATTTCAGCTGTCTACTGAGCAGACTGGAAGGGCCTCCACCAGCATCCTTGCCTACTTGTGCCACCTCAGTCCTTCAGTACAGCGTAAGGATGGATGGCCAGTGGCACCTTTGCTGTGTTTAGCAGAGCTTTGCATGCTGGCACGTGGTTGTTATTATTAGACACAATGCCTTCAGCAGTGGTGCTGTGGTAGAGCCCATGTGCAGCAACAATTCCAGACAGCTCCGGGGCTCCAGCAGGTGCAGCATGCCCTTTCCTCCCAGGAGGCAGGAGCTGTGGAGAGCATACTATGTTAGCCCTCCAAAATTTTCATTAGCTCCCTATTCATCCCAGCAGCCAGCTCAGGATGCAGACACAGTGCTACAAAGCTCTTAAACATTTGCACATGAGCTCTCCTTTGTACCAGGGACAGTCATCAGACTTGAGAGCCTGGAAGTTTCCCGTGGGGGTCAAAAGAGCTCAGTTTTGAGTTTTCTCTTGGATCACTTCCAGCTGTTGAGCAGGTTCTTCAGGTCCCAAGGCTTATTAAGAAGCCCACCTGACCTTTTTGCCTGGGAGGATGAGCCTCTCAGAGCTGCAGGGTCAACAGCCACTTTGCACACTGCTGCCATGTAACCTTTTTTTCCATAATCTGCATACACTCTAAAACACCAAATATAAATACAGGGAGCATGCACATGCATAAGGAATAAGATCATTCTATTTTCATTTGTCTTTTCATAAGGAAGTTTGCTTCATCAGAATGAATTAATTTGCTAATACATTTTCCCGTAGGCCATGTGTTTTTCCTTGATTGAATTGGTTATCAAAATTTATTATCGTTTAAGACCCACCCCCCAACATGTACAAGGCCCTGATTTATCATTAAGTGCTCTGAATTTTGTGCCTTTGTATAATGGACACACAGTGGATTTAACTTGGATATGTTGTTACTTTACTAGAAGCTGTGGATGTCACATGCAGTTTGCATAATTGTGGTCGTTGCAGAACTTGCTGTTCCTATAAAGCTAACCACTGCAACAATTGCCCTCCTCAGTGTAAATAAATTTGAGGAACCCTTCCTATTAGGCTGTGGAGACAAAAAATATTTTCTCCTTGGACAGTGAAAAGGAAAGAGGCAGGATTGATAGAGCTGTAGAGGGGGGAAAGAAAATGTCTTTCCCCAAATAAAGGGAATTATTTGTTTTCTGTCTTTATGTGTAGCACTTGAGTTAGCCACTTATTCTCCCCTGAATTTTATTTCTGACTTTGCAAAATGGTAAATGTAGTGTTGAATTGCAAATCTAAAGCTCTTCACTCTGCACCTCAGAGGGCTGAGGGGAAGATGACCCAAATAATGTGTATTCAGAACATCACTCTCAGTACCAAGCTGTGAATGAATGAGTTCAGGTAATGAGTACAGAAAAATTGCTTTAATGCAGTCTGGTCCAGATGCATGCCAGCTTAATCCAGCTGACCTAGCAAGACAGACTTTTTGGAATAGTAAAAATAGCCAGAGGATCCCTTAGCTTTTGCAGAAATAAGGAGAAAAATGGGCATTAAACACTTACCAAATCACAGCCCTGGGCAGTTATTTACTATTGCAAGTGTGGGAGGGGGGCCTCACAGACAGTTATGTATAAAGATAAGAAATGGTCACTTTCCATAAAAGAGTAGCACTGGCTTGAGGCCCTCCTGACAAGACCCCCCATTGCTGTCTAAACTCAGTTTACACCGTGCACACAGGGCTGCCATCCAGCCAGAGGTCTGTCTGCAGGAGTGGCTGTCAGCTGACACACAGGCTGGTTTTTGCTCTCAGAGCAGCAAAAGCAAGCAGCAGAGGAACTGAGCTCTGCCAGGGACCCAGCATGCCTGCAAAACCCAGCAGGAATAGGGGAAAACAATTTCTTTGAGCTCTGTAGCCTGCTTTTCCACAGTCCTGCAACAAACTTTCTCCCCATCACATTCAATGTGCTTCTTTCAAAACTGAGAAACAAGGAGGTGTCCTACCAGGACTCAGTTAACACCTGTACACCCCAT
The DNA here is from genome assembly GCA_037834095.1 of Argya squamiceps. Classification (NCBI taxonomy): domain Eukaryota; kingdom Metazoa; phylum Chordata; class Aves; order Passeriformes; family Leiothrichidae; genus Argya; species Argya squamiceps. The sequence goes on along the minus strand of JBBMKD010000001.1, from coordinate 17,603,872 downwards.
GGCTTGCAGTGCAGTGCTGTACAATGGACAAAATGTCTACTGCAAATCAAGTTACAGCAGTGCATTTGGATAGAGGTTTAACAACACACACTCACTATTCACTCCCCTGGCATTCTGACTTCATCTATGATTCCTAAGGCACTAAATTTAATCAGAGAAAACAAACACCAATATTTCCTCATATTGTGTTCAAAATAATTTCATTAATTCTCACATCAGAAACAGCATGTACCTTCTTTTTCAAGTTGGTTTTGCCGATCTCTCCCTGATTTGAGTGGAGGTAAGAGCTTTGGGCAAATAATTTAGGATTAAGAATTCTAAATCTGTCTCAATTAAGTAAATCCATAGGTATCTCACAGAAGCACTGCCATTTACCTGTAGTGCAGGTAGCCCAGCCACAGACTCTTTCAGAAACTGTTTAAGATCCTCAGATATTTGTCATTCCACTGTAATCCACCTGTGCCCCACCAGGGGTTTCATATCTCAAATACTTCAGCTGTACCTATTTTATCTATGACAAAGGTTCAAGGCCAGTTTACCCAGGGAGCTGTGCTTTTGTTCAATACCTACTTTGACAGTTCACTTTTCATGAGCATGTGATCTGTACAGTACAACTGAACAGTAAAAAAGTATTGCCTTAGGAGCTGTGAGTTTAGCCAGCTATAAGTATGACAGAGTAAAAATGTTCCCTCTTGTTATTCCTGACCAAAACAATAAAAAAACTTCAGCATCTTCTGATGCATTTCCTTACCTGTCTTAGAAGTTTAAGACAATTAGTTTCAAGTTTTTCTGGTGTTCCTTCCAGTTCTTGCTGGACTTTTTTTCTGGCAACCGTTTGACCCTGTGTTCCCAGTTTTTCTCCCAGCTTCCCACAATCCCAATCAGAAGTGTTCTCACATATTGTCCATTACAATCAATCAGACATGAACTGTGTCCACTGCTTGCCTATAGCTTTGCTGTTAAATCAACTGAATCGTGGACCTCCTGCTGCTGTGAAATCTGACAAGCGTCTGGAATCTGTGAAATGTAAGAATAATATCAACAATAATAACAACATTAATCCTGATTAATTACTTTTTCTCCAGCTTCAGTTTTTTTTGAGGTGACCTCCTTCAGAAAACTTCAGCAAATCCTGAGATGCCATTCCTGGAGTCACTGCCCCTCTCAAGGCACTCCTGTAGCTGATTTGTCCACACCACTGAGGCAAGTGCCCAGGTGTGTAGACAAGGTGAGCACTAAGGGCTGGATCTGCCTCAAGGACCCAGAAGCAGCAGCTGTCCACAGCAGTCCTGCTTGACTTAATTTGAGCCCCCAAGGAAACACATATTACAAAATTGCCTCTGTTGGCAGAGAGGTAAATTACAAACTTTTTATTCATTTGAAATTATTTCAGGGCTCCTTGGGAAGATGTCTAATTGTTGATATTCTACCTAATGTAGGAAGAGCAATTTTGAGAAGGTCTCATTGAGGCAGCCTGCAGGAAAATTTGTCCTTTCCTTATCTTTCGTTGTCAGAGATGTCAATTTGTGTGTTTGTATTGTGACTCTCCTCTTTATTTTCTTTAGGCTTTCCATGATTAAGAAAGAATAGCTAATCTCTGACTGAAAAAAAAAAAGAAACAAAAAAATACAATGCTGAATTAAACTATTATAAGAAAAAGCTGGGAAACTGATGCTCATTTGAACAGTAGGCACTCAAACAGCAGAATGCATTTGAGTTAGCTGAACTGCAGAATTAACAAACCCAGGGTTCCTGTAGTCTCATTCTCATAGGAACTCCAGCTGAAGCTTTTCCCACTTTTGTGACACTTCTAATCTTTATTCTTGCTTCTTCCCCTGGTCTGTTCACTCCCTGGAGTCTAATTAGGGTTGAGCTCAGTCTGAAACTTTCCATCTCCTCATTGCCTGGCAAGTTGCAGGAAGTTAATACCCCCAACTTCTTTGTGAAACCTGATCAATAGATTATTATGGAAGAAAGGCCAAACATCCACACAAATTCTTACTCACTCAGAGAATGACCATACTACCTTTCCTCCCTTTGAAATGCTAGGGAAAGAAAAAAAAAAAAGGGAGCTGCTGTGTTTGTTTTGAGCATTATGAGTGCCGGTGCTGAACTGGGTGTGGATGAGGCTGGCATTCAGGTGCAGCATTTTGAAAAAGCAAGGAAAAACTCAAAGGTTCTTCTATTGTCTGCAAGTAAGAAAGGAGGGTATTGGGTGGAAGGGGATGCATGCCTATTCAGCTGGGTAAGGGATACAATTAACTTCTAGTCTTTGGCTATCTTTTTAATTGTTCATTAGACAGCTCATCTGTGTATACTTGCAATGGGAAAAACCCATCCCAAGTATGTCACAGGCAGATGTGTGTGCTGTGCAGCCGTAACTCCTCACGGAACTGAGACATGATTTCAGCAGCTGAGCAGGGGAGGGAGGAGGGTATATTGATCAACCAGGGAGGCCAAAATCTTGAAATAGATCCTCTTATGTTTTCCATAGCTGCAGATGAGTTGTTTAGATTACAAAAACTCAGTAATAGCAAACAGTGTAAGCATCATCTTTGAATGTGCCTCGGCAATTCAGAAATGTCTGCTGTCTTCCCACACCCAGAAGCGCAGTGGGATGAGTGTGCTTAGGAGCAACAGTGCTGAATCCTGTAGCTGCACAACCCCCCTGAACCTGTGCATCTCCCCCAGAGCACACCTGAAAAGCTAATGCTGTGCCATAATGCATCCACGATAAGCAGCTGCTGGGTGAGCTTGTCTCTGCTGCTGCCCTGCCACCTCCTGACCCTGAGCAGCCACGCACGTGTTACTCAGCCTGCCTTCCACTCCAGCAGCTACTTTATAAATTCTTCACTGTGCATCAGCCTATTGGTTTATTTACTAGAAGTCGAGAATACATTTACAACATCCCTCTCTATGAAGCATTCTTTAAGAGAGCTCCCATACTAATTAAGTTAAATGTGATAATGACACCCTGTTGATGGAGCTGAAGCTAATGATAATGATGCCATACATTTAGTTGCAAGCACCTACTCAGTTAAACGAATGGGTCTATTGTTTTAACAGCACTAAGTCCCACAGCCTGGGAGACCACAGGAGAGAAAACAAAATATGTCACAATGCAATTGCTTTGCAGGGCAATAAATAGGTTTGAAATGCACTATTTTGGCTTCGATGAACATGTGCCCAATCAATCACCCTGTCCTGGTACACAGAGATATGCACTAGTGGAAATATGGTGATTTCTAAAACTGGAATAATGAAAAATTGATGCCTTTTTAATCAAATGAACACATATTTGCTCTGTCCAGAATATATTTATTTGAACTACAATAGGCACTTGGAAAAAGTGTTTCTTACAAGAATGTTTGAAAATCAATAATACTCTCCAACCTTTGCTGATCAGATATCAGACCTTTTTTCAGACTGTAAATGTGCACTTATGACTGAGTGCAAAACAATCTGAGTGATATTTCAATTCTTCATTGATTTTACACCCCAAGACTTCCTTGCCTTTTTCTCCAAACACTCTCCCACCAACACAGTAACATTTTGCTGTAGTGTACCCAGATTTGCCTTTCTGAAAGCATCTTCACATAAGGTTTAAAATAAGAGGAACTCTTTTTTGTTTGTTGGGGTTTTTTCTTAAAAATTACAGTGTCTATAGTAATGTTGATCTGAACAAATGATAGGGTTGCTCTTTATACCTGCAACAGTCAGATGTGCCTCATAACAGCTTTCTTCTTTGCTCTTTCTTCCATGATTAAAGAAATATTAAAAGCATTCAACTTCTCAAAAATAATTTTCTAGAGCATAGAAGCTCGCAGTTACACATACCATTGTCCTCAATAGGCAGCTGGGAACTGTGGTAGCTACCCCACAGCCACACACCTCTCTTCCTCCTTTTCAAAAAGTCCCTTTCTGTGAGATGAAGACCATGCCATCCCCTGCAAGCTGCTGCTGAGTGACGGCCTTGAGATTACCTTTCTCAAAACATCATTGCCTGAGGAAACTTTCTCACCCATTTCTGTGGTGGGTGAAGTCCCAAGCTAAACAGGGGCACACCTCATCCTCCAGCAGTGCTGTTCCCTCACACATCACCAGCTGGGGCCAGCACTCTCACCCAGGCCCAGCATCCCAGATACCTCTGGGGAGGGAGAGCAGCTCACCCCAGAAGCTGGACAGCTCCAGGCTTCCCTATCCACTGTAGCCACACCTGCTATCTCAGAGCAGACCATGCAAACAAGTGATCTCAGCTAACTGCACGGAGTAATAATAATTCCGATATATCCAGTGGCACAATTTAGTCTGGAGGACAGATCAGCTACTTGTGTTTCAGCCACAAGCTCTGCCATATTATTCTTTCTGTCTGCTTCCTACCCCTTTCTGGCTAAAAGCACCTTTTTGAGGGTAGCCTGCTCTTCTGATCACACATTTGATTTTGTAAGCCTGACTAAATATCTTGCAAGTAATTCACAGACCAACTCATTGTTGCTCACATTTATGCGCAATTAATTTCTGGCCCTAAGATAAACTATCATTTTTCATTCATTCCTGTAAATTCTCATGCACATCCTTAGCATGACATCCGTAAACACTTTCATTAAAATCACCACAATTCAGATGCATAAATTTAGAGTATATCCATATGTGACTGCAAGATTTTGGCCTGTTTCTGCTGACATTTTATGTCTACTGAGCCCCTATGACTTGACATATTTAGAAAACATCTGCTGTAGTTAACAGAGTCCATACTCCTATTTTTCTCATCTTTTGTTTTTATGTTCACCCTCAAAGACCTGACAGCATCAAGTGTAAATGGCAGCAATATGCTGTGTGTATGCAGAGCCTAATAGATTCCATCTCAGACTGATATACATGGGAAACTGAACTAATACATTTTTAAACCCATAAGATCTGCAGATGTCATCTATAGGCTTGTAAATTACAAACTTTTACTGTTTTATTTTTTACAGTTGATGATTGTGAAATATAAAATTTTGCATTATCACTGTGTAATAGCACAAGCTTTAGAAACATGGTGCTACAGAAGGGAGCATATATTAAAAGACAGAGTATTCAAGGGAGTCTTATAATGCAATTTTAAGCTCTACAGCTGATTTATAATAAAACTGTAAAGCCAGATATGAAACAATGTTTGCTAATAACAGAAAAATGAAAACTTCATTAAATTTCTGGGGCTTCAGAAACCAGCAAGGAAAAAACAGATGCAAAGAGGACATTTAATTAAGGATAAAGACTGTTTGAGTCATGCTGGGGCATCTGGTCACCCTACATTAAAGTGAACATGACAGTGAATAATAAAGTATGTAAGAATGGCATTAAAATAACCGAAAGTCAGCTTTGCAAGCTGATATGAGTAAGGCAGCCTTGAATTAGAGTCCCTGATCCTTGCTTTAAATCACCCTCCTGTGGCTGAACCACATTGCAACCATAGTCAGTAACACTATTTCTAAGGCCAGGACAAGACTGGAGACACAAAGTACCAGAAGAGACCTCCAATTTTTGCAGAAGTCAAATGGGGCTGCACTGTCTGGTAGAGCTGTTTGAGCTCAGCACCCTTCCCAGTAGGTTCTCCTGCTCCTGGCTTTCCAGCATGAGAATTGTGGCACACACTGCCCTTGAGGCCCTGAGCTACCCAGTGCAAGATCCAAAACCTCCTGTCTGATCACAGCCGAGGGCATGTGATGGGAGACAGCAGGGACTGTGATTTTAAAAGTTACTCTCTTCATGGTGCTCCCCAGTACTTCACTGCAGAGATTTTGTTCCTACCACCACCTTCCAGTAACAAGACCAAAAAGAGGGAGGGAGGGAGGATCACAGGATGCACAAAGAGCAGAAAACATCAAACAACACATTAAACTTCTCTGTCTTTTAGTCAACTTTTTGCATATAAATCCAGTGCTGAATCTTGTTATAAAGATGTTTTGATCTCAGAGGTTAATGCCCACCAAATTCACACCAGGTCAAAGTCTCAAAGATACTACATTCCTTAGAATGCTGTGGAAGCAGGAGAGCCACAACTCACATCTCCCAAGGGCCGCACTGATGTGGGGAGTCCACAGAGAAAAATGCTGCAGTCACCCAAACTCTGCAAGCAGCTTCAGGCACAGTTTGTGCTTTATTGAGCACATCTGCACAGCCCCAGTTTTTATCTCAAACGGACATCTCCCCATCTGAACATCTCTCCTCACAGTATTCTCCTGAGCAGACTTCATGGTGTCCAAAAGGGGTGACCTTGTACTGCTGCTTTAGGATAAAATTCAATTAAAAAATCTGTCAGCCAAGAGAGGCCCACAGAGAGCCAGGCTTCGTTAATTCCCATGCTCTCAGCCCTGTACTGTGCTAAACTAGAAATGGTTTTATTCTTCCAATTTCTTTGGTGCATATGCTAATTTTTGTTCTCCAATAAAAATTTCACAAGCCAGGGTTAGTCCCCCTCCCTCCAGCTCATCAAAAGAGGACCCTCCTGAAATTTGATGATCTTTTTTTCCAAATCTACTGAAAAATGTGTTGCAAATTATTTTGAGACACAGGGGAACCCTAACGCTTTGCAGTTTGTACATGTTAAGGCTACAGCATCATCTTTTCCACAGCAAAATTGGGGATGAGAGCCAAAGCCATTCCAGAGATGCCAGTCATGCCAAGCTCCGGTCCACCCCCCCCACTCCACCCAAGTGGATTCTATTTTTGCCTGGAATCAGGTGCAAGATCAAAATACCATTTTGTTGCTGGGCCAGGGAAGAATTACCCCTCTTACTTAACACCACCTTCATGGAAGAATTAGAATCAAGGAAGAAAAACAAAGAGCAGGAAAAATAAGTAAGTGTTGATCTGTGCAACCCTAAATTGTTTGCTCACTTTCTCAGTAATATCCGTGAATTTGCTTTCTGTTTTCAGAGTGTAGCTTGACCATACTTTCTCTGCAACAACGTTCAGTTTCTTACATTTGGACTTGTCTCCAACATCTGGAGCAGTATGTGCAAAATTTGCTACCTTGTGACCTTCTACAAACATTACCTCACATGTATACATGGGCCTTTCACAGTAGCTCCTTCCTCTACCTCTCCCCCCATCACTAATCTGTTCTAGAAGACTGGTCCTCCAACTTTTTTTTTCCTTTTTTAAATATGCCAAGCACATGGAAGATGAATAAAAAACCAGCAGAATTTGAGTAAAGAGACAGAGGCAACAGCATGAAGTGTTCTGAAGAGATAGGAGATCAAAAAGGGTTTCATTCCCACATGCCTTAAAGGTCTATTCATATATACAATAGCCTTATCATATCTGGAATTACTTTGCACGGGAGCTCAGCGTGTGTGCTCTTTTATCAGGTGCCTTCCAAAAATGTGTGCCCTCGGGAAGGACAGCCTGCAACAGGCAGGAGAGCTGGGCACCCAGAGCTGGCTGCTGCTGCTGCTGGGAGCAGAAAGTCCTGCCTTGCTGGCAGCCAGTTCTCAGACGCTCAAGTGTGAGGTTTTGAAAACAAACACACTTGAGATGAAATACACACATACGCACACATATCTATCTATATTTATATATATATATGTATCTATGGGATTAGGTGTCCCTGGGACCATGGGACGGTCATGATAGGCATCTGCATCCCAGTGCCCTGAACCCTGTGTTATCATTTCCTCATGGGAGCTCTCTCTAGTCAAGGATCCTCCAACAGGGACAGAAAAGAGGAGAAGGGGAGACAGAGCTCATGGAAATGCAGCAATTATCCTGTACAGGGAGAATTTTTTCCTCCCTCCTCTCTGCTACCAGTGGTACTTCAGCTCATGTTGAAAGAACTCAATAAAAGTTGTCTCAAAATGTCCTTACCAAAATGCCCTTTAAATGAGAAGGCAAAATGGGAAATTAAAAAAAAAAAATTTAAAAAAAAAAATTTAGAAAAGGTACAGGAATGGTTTCAAATATTTGCTCTCTTTCCTTGAAAGCATCTCTCTTATTTTCTGGCCATCCCATCCTCTTAGGGCCCCTTCCTTTGAGAAAAGCCATGCCTCATGAGATGCTGCATCCCAGGCAGCCATAAATACATTATATTTTCAAGGAAGTGTCAGTGGGTTTAGGAAGGTTTAGGTCATGATATTTTAGTATCTCTCTTTGACAATATTGCCCAAAACCACAATGCTGATGTCAATATTTCAGAAGTATTCATGAGAGAAATAAAAGCAAGAAACAATATATATGTTTTGTCTTCAAAAATGGGAAAAGCTACAGAATATTGGAGTTTAAACAAGTATTGCAGACATCAAAACCTATGCTAAGACAAGACTTCTTAAAAAGGTTGGTAAAAGGAAAGGCCAGCATTAACAACACTCAGCATTAAATCTTCCTCCACATAACCCCCAAACAGCATTTAAATATCAAGGGAAACACTACTTTTAACTGGACTGGAAGATGCAAGTAGTGTTACATTGGAATCAACACCACCACCCCTCTTTTCACCCTACATATCTGGACTGCTTTATTTTAGCCTGGAAAGATGGAATGTTAGATTTCAAGTGGCTGCTTTAATCTCTGCTCTTCTGCAGCCCTGGTCTCTTCTCCACTGCTCTCTGCCAGTTTGACTCCTCTGGTTTTGGTGTGGCTGTATCCGAGCACCTGGGGGGAGTTCAGTTTGGTTGTCAGTCCTCCAGAGCTGACCCACACTCCTCAGGTGTGTTGGCTCTGCAAGACTGATGGGAATAAAAAGTAGGGAAGAACTTGTTTTTGTGACTGAAGTCAGCAGATAGGACTCTGCACAGAGGTAGCAGATGTGTTGAGTAAGAGCATTTTTAAATGGTGACTTCTCAAAGTGAGATTTTAGTGTAAGTTATACAGCACACCAGTTTTGTGATCTCTCAGCCCTGAGACTGTCCCTGTAATATTAATTGTATACTTTCCAAAGTGCTACCCTAAACACTTTTCTCAGTGCTAGCAAAAGTAGTAAGAAATGGCCGGTACCTTCCAATAAATATAAATTTCCTCTTACTTCTGAGGTAATCTAATCCATACAGATGCATTTCAAGGTCTGTCAAAGTTATTCAGGCTCATTCCGCAGCAGCCCAAACACCCTCTGCCCTAGAGTTTTACCAAGATATACTACAGAAAAAAAATCCAAGGGTAGGTGAATTGGTAATATGAGCTATTTCTGGATAAAACTGTGATATTTATTAGGCAAATAAACCAACAAATGAAAAACACAGAGAAGATGCCAAACACAAAAATGACACTCCTGTCACTGTGGGAAACATTGAGAATTGCTCAACCTGAATAAAGCACAAGATTTAATAAACTGTTCTTGCAGACGTGGTTATAAGTAAGTTTGAGCAGCAGTGGGTTTTACTGCTATTTGGGCTTAGAACCAAAAGCACTGATGAAGCTCAATGGCCAACATTATTCAGGGGAGAGCTAAATAAAAGTCATTGTAGCAGAACTCCATGGCATACAAATATCCAAGCAGGAATAGTATGATGCCAGCTCACGCTGGTCCTTTTGTCTGCCTGTATCAACAGTGTGGGTGTCAGCAGATGCTACCCCAAATACACCATTAATTTTGCAACCCAGGAAACCCAACCACGCTGCAAGGGGCTTAGAAATTTGAACAAGCTGATCCCAATGCACAAGTAGGCCCCCTATGGTGTGCAGAGGATGGTGCTTAATCTTTTCCTATAAGGATTCCATCCTTCAGTTCATAACATCTAACCTCAGGGGTCTGTGAGGCTCAGTAACACAATGAAAAGTCTTGCATACAAAATTTGAACATCACTGCCCATAACATACTAGTCTCTCCTGAGTTCAATGTTTTCATGCTTTTGGGAACAGCTCTCTACCCCTAACCAGATCTCCCCACCAGCTGCAGCAGCAGAGCACCAGCAGCCCTGCCCTATCCCCTAGCTGGGAGGCTGCTCTGGGCCTTTCATCCTCTGTCCCTGCCCCATCCCTTCACCC
>JBBMKD010000001.1:17561485-17593877 GCA_037834095.1 Argya squamiceps | reverse complement strand
AATTTGCCCACTCCATCCCCCCCCCCCCCCTAAAATGGCATGGGGGAGAGAATCAAAAGAGTAAAAGCTAGAAAATTCAGGGGTTAAGATAAAATTTCACAGTGTGGACATCCTGGGAGGTGCCAGGATAAAGGATGCTTCTGCTGGGGACATTCCAGCTCCCCAGTGCCCTCTAACACAGAGCAATGGGAGCTACCAAGGGAAAAACTGTTCCGTAGAGGATCAGAACACTGCCAGAGGTTGGGGACTTGCACAGATAGGTCAGTGAGTGCACGTGTGGTCCCAAGGACCTGCTCTCACCACAGCCAGCCCCCTGAGACCACAAACAGGCAGGAACAGATCCCATTACTCCCCATGCAGTCACCAACTTTGTCTAACAGAACAGTGCAGGGCACTGCAGAGACTCTCATTTAAGCCTATGACAAATAATTTGATAAAGAGACCCTATCTTTACTCAAGTGGCTTTCAAACTACATGGCTGCCTAGGCCAGTGCCAGGTATGGAGAAACCACCCCAGCCTATGCAGGGACCTCAAAAGAAGAAAAAAAAAAGTAAGTCTAACAAACACTAAAATGGAATTTAAAATCCTAGTCATCCTTTATCACCTCAGACTGTAGACCAGGATTACAAGCAAATTTTATTTTATTGTAATAAAACATTCCTCTTTACAACAAGAACATCAAGCTGACATTTGAAATAAACCATTTGACTGGAATTACCCCAAGAGTGAATCCTGCAAAGTGACTGCATCACTGCACACGGCTGACAGTAATTATTAATAGGACTGCTCTTCCTCTGATAGGCATGCATTACAGGTGGCTGAATAATGGAAACATTTGTGAACAATTGTTTGGTGGCAGAAAGAAAACCTTCAGCCAAAATTTTAATGCTTAAACACAATGCAATTAACCAGCTCCAAAGCCCAGCCCTTGCAAAAGCAGGATCATTTTCATGACACCTGCTGAGCTCTGCAGGAGCACACACAGCAGTGGTGTTTAGAGGGTCAAGAGTGGATGAGGCAGAGGCAGTTAGACTCCCAAATCACCCTCCCTAAGCCACACGAGTTAGTGGGGAATTATTTTCACTTGGATTCAATCAGAAGCATCTATTGCTAGAGCAATATGCAGAGAGGAGTGAATGGAGCCCTGACCTAGCAGGCAGCTCTGCAACCACATAAATACCCCATATAATGCTGGAACCACAGTATATCTGCTGATGGAAAGAGGAGGGAGAAGTCTCTTTAGCTCTTCCAGTAAATCTGAATCAGGGGTATGTCTGTAATAGCAAAGGGATTCACAGACTAAATCAGAGAGGATCTCTAAATCTAGGAACTGAATAAAAATGTCAGCACAAAACAAACAGCACTGGCCACATTTCCATCCTGAAAATCAGGAAACCAGATTTTGGCTTGCCAAGGGAGACAAAGGAATTACCCTTTTTTACAAAGGGTTTATGAGAAGATCCCAGGAGGGCAGGAGGAAAAATCATGCTTCATTAAAAGAAATGCTAAGAAAATAATACAATGACAATATAACACACCAAACCTAAAACCCGTTATCCTTACCCAAACAGGGACACCCACATGTAGCCCTTGCTGGGCTCAAAGAGCAATACCTCACATGCAAGTGTTTCTCCTGTCAGTGCTCACATATTGCATTTAATCTCAGGCACTTGATGCTGCTCCTCACCCCAGGCACATTACAGCTGAGCCCATCCTGTGGCACTCATGACCCCAGTCTGGAACTGCCCTTCCTGGCCTGACCTCACATCTACCTCAATGCCAAGGGCTCACCAAAGCTCTTGGCCAACCTCTGACTCTCTGTGTTTGGGTAGCCTGGGATGCAGCTCTGGCTGGTGATGCACTGCCCCTGCCTCACTGTCCCTTGCTGGACAGCACTGCCCTTGCTGCTCCCTGGCAGGAAGGGAGTATTTCCACCTTCCTCCTCACCACTTGTCCGTGAAAAACACCTGTCTGGGAGTTCCAGCATCTCCAGATCTGACGATCAGAGCTCCCACACAAATGCTTACTGAGGGCACCTCTGGGAAAGCACAGTCTTTTTGGTATGTCCCTAAAGATTTTCACTGTGACTTTTCTGCCACTACAGAGCCATGACTGCCTCCAGCCTGATGGAGCAAGATACTTGGAACAATTTCACCAAGCCATTCTGTTTTCCCTCTCCACTCATGATCTTCTTTCTTTTCTCCCTGTTTTCAAATTACACAATTTTCAGGTAGTTAAACCTTTATGAAACATATGAGATCAAAGTAAATAAACTGATTTTAAAACAGTTTAGTCTAAATTAGTAAAATACTGAAAAGAATAGTCACTTACAGCATTCATAAAATCAAAGAAACGTTTGTGTTGGAAGGGACCTTAAAATCATCTAGTTCCAACCTCACTGCCATGGGGGCAGGGACAGCTTCCACTAAACCAGGCTGCTCAAAGCAATTTCTGCTGACTGACCTTTGCAGTATCCTTTAAAGAAATGCATACTTTAAATGTAGGACCAAATGTTTATGTAACCTCATTTTTAGAAAAAGAATGTCACCAGTTTTTAGTCAAAAAGCCTCCAAGCACTTCTACTTAATGTTTTAAAGAGGGGGAAATGAGTAAATGCAGTTGGCTGTCTGTAGGAACAAATAATCAAAGAGCCTGAACTGTAAATTGTCCAAAACCAGAATACATCCTTCAGCTGAGCTTGTAATTAATGCCAGCTATTTCAGACAAGCAAATAGCAAAGGTTTGCCACTTTTCTCTCACATTAGGATTTTGACATTTCAGATCAATATTGGCTTTATGATGTAAAAAAGTGCTATCTGACATTGACTGATAGGGCAAGAGTTACACCAGGGTTTTGCTAGTCCACTTATACGAGAAAGAAGGAAAGATTACAAACATGGAATAACAGGAGTCCCTCCAGTTCAGCTGAGTGAAGCCCACACAGGGACATGCCTACTATGGACTTCAAAGTCATGTCATCATCTGGGGAGCAACTCCAGGACTGGGCTCATTTCCACAGCTTCAGGTGGGAAACAGCAGCTGTCCCCAGCAGGTGTGAGCAGTTGGATTGAGGAAAACACTCATCACAAACAAACAACCTCGGCCAACTCTTCAAGTCCGACTTCAACTCAGTGTCAATTAAGGGAAAGGAGCAGCACGTGCCACCTTCAGCATCAACACCTGCCTGAAAGGACATGGAGGCAGCAACCAGCAGGAAGCCTCTGGGAAGGAGTGCAGTGCTGGCAGGGAGAATTTGAGGAGCATGTCAGTACCTAAAACTGAAGTCACTGTAGATCTCACTGGATGGCACTGCCAAAAACGTCTTGATCACAGACTGAATGAAGTCAGGGTCAGCAAAAGTGTCAAGTGCTGAAATCCCCAGGACTTCAGGCCAGCCCCTCACAGGCCTACACACAAAGGGGGAAAAAATGTTGTTGCACCTCTCTGTTGTTGTTAAAGAGTGATGAAAATGTAGAAATACACAGAATAAGGGCACTGCCAAAGCCTGCTGTAGGATCCCTGAATGTTGCCATGCCAAATGCCAAATCTTTCATTACAGCAAAATTTCCAGCTGCCTCAATTGAAAATGAATTGTTTCTTGTCACAAAGGCAAAGCTGTCATATGCCAAAGTAAAAAAAAAAGGCCAAATAAAATTTGCTGCCTCTCATTAGATCCAAGGTTGGCAGAAAAAAATAAACCAGCACACAAAATGACATTTATTCAGAAGAGCAATTGACTACAGAGTCATTTGTCACTTTTAATAATACTACGGTTGTAAAATAATGATAACCAAAATCAAGTTACCCTAATGGTAATAAAATATTTGTAAACTAAACTTGTTCATTTTGACTATAAAAAAGACATTGAAATAATTCAACTGCAGAGAATAAAATTGAAATGGGTCTGTAATTACATAGATTTTCAGCATCTTCTTCTTTATGAAAATAACTAACTGCCGATGACTCCCACATTTCTGGCACCTTACTCTGCAAAACAAAATATTAGAAATATGCACCAGATGTACAGAAAAGGGGCCTGCAGCAACATTTCAGAAGTGATGCATGCATTTCTTCCCATTTCTCCTTCTTATTAGTAGCATGCCAAGTGTCATATCTCATTAACCAAGTGAGCCTGTATGCCAGAGAAACTTCACTGAGTCAAGAGAAGGGATAGAGCACTATTAATGAAGTCACTGGATCTCCAAATCCTCCACATCACCATCAAGGAAAACACTGGAGGATTTTTGGTGATTTTGATAAACAAGCATGCTGTCAAAACGCATATTGTTGTGACCTGACATGGCTTTTTTATCCTACATGACCTGCCTCCACAGGTTTGATGAATTCAAGGTAAGGATGGCAAGAAATTCAGCACTTTTCTCTAACCCCTCAGGTTTCTTTAAATTCTGTTTTGATCTAATTTCTAATGATTTCCCTGGAACATTTCACATAAAATAAGTTCCAGGGCTGTCAGCTGTAAAATATGCCAGTCCCAAAGGAAAGAGGGCAGGGAACTGCAGAGCACCATGGTATCCTGAGTGTATCTTAGGCTACATTCCAGGATCCCTTGGGCTTTTGTTTAAGATTTTAGTTTATTTCAGATTAGAGCCGTATGAGTTTATTAATTACATCTATATTTTAGGAATGTCTTTTTTTTTTTTTAATATCAGAGTAGTGTCAGTGCATCTCACATCACAATTTTGAACATGCCTTCCACTCAGGTTGTATCTTAACTGTGCCAAAATCAATGAGACTGGTACTTCACCTCAGACTCACCACATATGATAAACAAGAATGAATTTTGAAACTGGATGACCTGACTGATTGCACAGAAAATTTTTCAGGTTTTGAAATGGCTTTGGCTGCAGGGGCTTCTTTGTCCTGTGTCAGAAACTTACAGAGAAAACCTGGACCTTAGGGAAAATGGCAAGAAACTAAAAACTGAAGCCAATAAATAAAGGCATGCCAAAATTTTTGCCAGCAAGGTTTTTATAGCTGCATTTAAAACCATTCCCCACTGTTTGTTTGGGTTTGTAGTTTGGTTGTTTTTTTTTTTAATTAAAAAGGCTGCAATCAGCACTGTGCAATGCTCCTGCCATTAAGAAGCAAACCCATAACAGCAGCTTCTGAAGACTTGAGAAGTCCACATCTGCAAGTCCACCTTATTCTTTGAAGAAAAAACTATAAAACCAAACTATCAGTAACTGTATCAGCTAAAACCATATCAGTAACCTCAATAACTAATGTTAATATTGAAGTAGCCACCAAGGGGGCTTAGCAGAAAAGAGCAATTGTCCACAGGTTCCTTTCCTGCACCAGAATGAGATTTCAAAAAGCAAATATTTTATCACCTATGTTGTTATTTATGGAATTACAGGTGTTTTCCTTCAATACTGTTTCTATATGCATGTTTCTGGTAGTTATATATATATGTGTTTGCATATAAAGTTTATCACAGACTTAAAGAATGAGTCGTGATAGGACAGGTTTCCTGTGTGGATCTTAACATAGCACACAGGGTTCTCTTGTGCTGCAGTCGGAGACATCATTTCAGTACATACAGGCAAGCTAGAATCAGCTTTAATCCAGGGGAGCTGCATGGAAACAGGCACCAGTAAAGCCACAGTCTCATTTGGGGCTGTGCACAGTTGGGCCACACTGCTGGGCTTTGCTGCCAGCAGTGCTGGACCAGGAATTCTGGAGCTGGGTCGTAGAGTTCCTCCTCTGGTGCTCTGAGTCCAAGGACACTTAGCAGGCTTGAAAATTAAGAGGTCTGAGCTTTCCACTCAAACCCAAGTGGCACTACAGACACAAAAATTTCCTCTCTCTGGTGAACCCTCTGGAGAAAACCCCTTGAATGGTCTATGGCCTGTACCTGTACTCAGTGTCACATTGTACCTCCACCTCCCTCTTGTAAAGGGAACCTGTGCCAACACAGCCCTCCCTTTCCCCTCTCTCTGGAGTGGACCACGCCACTCATGCAGAGACTGACTTGTGCAAGCCCAGGGGGGCTCATTAGCCTGTGCTTTATTGCCATGCTTATGAGGACCAGATCCAGCCCTGGAAACTGCATGCCCACTCTCCAAAGGCATGAAAGAGATTTCAGAAAACTTTGCCTGATTGGAGCTGCTCTAGAGAAAGTTGAAAGTTCACCCACATGTCTATTGGCTAAGTGCTGAACTTAGAACAGGAAATTATTTGGGAGCAAAGTGCAGTGGTATCACCCCTAGCTTCCTTTGGAGCCAGCTCATGCCCAGGCCTATTACTTCTGGTTCCAGCCCTCTGCAATACTTCAGAGGACTTTGGGAAATCTCTGCTGTGCCACAGTACGACACAAAGGGAGCCAGCTGGGGTGCAGCTGTGGCCAGCTTAGATGTCTTTCATCCGAAGGGTAGACAGGCCCATTGAAGAAGCATTTAGATACTGTGCTGGCACACAGCCCTCAGAAACACAGCTCTCTGCAGGTGCAAACACCCCACCAACATCTGCCTGCTGCGGGAGGCAGGACAGAGTAACCAAGCATGGCATCTGATTCAGTTAAACATTATTTTACCAATTACAGCTTACTGGTTGTATACCTTCTTAAAATAGCATCATGCAGCATCTAAAAGATGTTCAACTGTAGCTAGCTTTGGTTGGTTTGGGGTTATTTTTTTTTTCCTCTGCAACTGAAGATAATCATCGTGATCTCTGGAATGAAAATAGTGATATTTCAGCTAAATCAACTCATACCCTAATCCACCTCAAAAATTAAATTCCTTCATTTTACTGAAAAAAAAAATCCCATGCTCTGGAATAAAATCTAAGTGAATGTTCAAGGCATGCACAAATGCACAATCCACCCAAATCTACCCACCCAAGTCACCATAATCTAACATACAATTAGTCTCTCAGAAGCACTTATGAGATTTCACACCCTGTTTAATTTCCCTGTGCAAAACTTGGTAGGCATTTCTGTCCTCAAATCTTCTAAGTGTCCCAAGCGTCAGAGAAAATTGGGTCCATAATATGCTAAACATCATTTTCAGTCTTTGAGAAAACAATGCATGAGTCCAAGATCCTGACACTCATCAAACATACTAGGTGCCAATGCAATTACTCAGCTCTGAGCATTCATTGTAGCTTTAGGAACATTCTCAATTTTAGTCCAAATCATGACTTTGACATAAGAAAAAAAATAAATGCTGTCACCAGTAGTAGGAGAAGAAAAAAATATGTTATTACACAAATCCAATAGATCCTGATTTTGTCATGGGACTGGCTGAAGTGATGAAGCTCAGATGGATAAATGTGGGCTACTGCCCAGCACTTCTCAGCCTGCTGGCCCCCATGATGCACTCACTGCTGCCAGGGCCACCCTGGGCTGATGGAATGATACCCATTAATTTCAGAGGCATTGGCTCAGCCACTACGTTTCCCAGAGCTAATGTGGGAGGGGCACTGAATCAGAACATGCCAGAGAAGTGTCTGGCATACACCAAGAAATAAAATATCTGCAGTCCAGAACTAAATTATAGGCTGAGAGATTAATTTTGAAAAATGCCTTTTTAAAGATGATACATATGTTCTTTTATATATATATATATATATCAGACACAGGCCACTGCTACAAACGCATCTCAAGTCTGCTGTCAATATCTTAGGATGAAGGACAACTAAAATGCGTGGTTTGTTTTCCTCTTCTAATAGCCAAAGGACCTTATGTTCCATGTTCATCACTTTGCCTCTTTCCAGTCCTTAAAATAGCATACATATAAGAGGAGACTGAATGAAGTGCCTCACACAGCCCTTGTTCCCAGCAACAACTTAAATGATTTTTGCACATGATTGGAATCATTTGCTGTTTGTTTAATTGTGCAAGTGTTTTGGAAGACCTCTTGTAACACTGACTGTTTTTCTCTGCTGGGCTGCTGCTTTCACTGCCTCAGGCATTTTCCCTCTGTACAGTCACAAAAAGCAATGTGGTCTTCTGGAATTTATGGCCATCGAGTAAGATTTGTCAAAAGAGAACTGCAGGACAGACTTCTCAGCCTGCAAAATCTCTCTCCACCAGCCCAGCACTATCAATGCCCAGAGGGGCTGGCTCCAAGCAGCTCACACACAGTGCCCAGAGAGCCACAGAAAGGAGTGGAAGCTTTCACTGCTGCCTTAACAGTGGGCTTAACCACCATGGAGCAGCTCCTCCTGAGCAGTCTGCCAAATGTGAACATAGGCTCAGAGATTTTCGTTTTTTCCCTCTCCATAGGCTGGACTCTGAGACTTATCACATCCCTGCCTGTGCTGCTCAAGAACCATGTGCTTTAAATTACACTTTTGGTAACCATGGTGAAATGCATGGTCTCATTTCTCATGAATAAAAACTTTCCCAAATATCTTCTAATGTGGCTGCCCATGAGCAAAACTTATTCTTTGACATCCTTTCCTCCCTGCTGTCTGCTCTGATGAACACAAAAGCTGCATCAAATTTTTTCCACATTGGAAAAACCCCCGATATTGCTCACAGGGTCATGAGGTATAAAACTGCAGTCAGTGCAAGGAGGTCAGCCCATACAAAACATTCACACATTCCTGGATAAAATAGCTGTGGTTTTGTTTTTTTTCTCTGAACATGGTCACTCTCAGGAATTTAGATTTTTCTGAACACCTCAGTGTTCATTACAACTCTCAAATTTAGGATTTGCTCTTGACTTGCAAATTCCATGCACAGGTCAAGTAGTCAGCTCTAACAGCTTCACCACCAATTTCTTACAGACACTCAGGGATTCACTTTTAATTCTCCCTCATTTGCCCAATTAGCATTCTGTTAATTAAATGCAGAAAGTGCCTTTACTTTCCTGAGAAAAAAAAAACATTCCTGCTTAACCCTTGATTTATATATGTACCTCTGCAGGCTGTTTCAATGAGATTAGAGTTTGCACATGGTTCTTGTTCTTGGTTTGTAGACATTATTCTGAGGAAATCTTGCAGCAATATAACATCAGACTCATTGTCTGGCGTTTATACTGGAATTTTGCCTAGTGTAGTTTGACTGCTGAGATAATTAATAGTCTTTAGTAACCATGATTCCCTGCCTGTGAACTTCAAAGACAGCAGCAGTTTAATGTTCTTTCTTTGACTTTAAATAGCAGACAGTTATTACAGCATTACATGATTTGGAAGTGAGGCACTGCACAGGAGCTACTAATTGAAGTTGGCTAGAGGGCTCCACCAAATCTACCTTGAGTCAAGCTGTGTATGGAGAAAGGATTATATGATTTTTCTAATTCTCTCTCCATTTCCATCTGAACTCTGTCAAGCTCAAATTATTGTATTATCTAGCTTATATTTCAACACATTACTGTGTGCCTGTCCCAGAACCACCCAGTACTTAGGGACTTCCAGCTGTGGGCTCTGCCTTCTACCAGGCTTACACAGCTCTGTTCTCACCTCCTGCTCAGCCTGAGGCAACATCAGGATTCGTGCCTGTGTGTAAGCACAAAAGCTGTGTATTTCAAGTCCCTTCACAGGTCTTCAAACACCTTGAGAAATATCTCCACGTATTTCCTTTCTGTTCTCCTGCCTCTTCATTTCTCTGCCACATCTTTAACAAGCACAAACCAGATGTTTTGTAATAACATGAGACACAGCAATTAAAGCACCTCTCTATGGCTTCAGAGGTGTGGGTATGAGTCTTTGCTCTGCTCTTGGGCCAAAATTTGCTGCTGCTTCATAGAGG
This sequence comes from Argya squamiceps, assembly GCA_037834095.1. Classification (NCBI taxonomy): domain Eukaryota; kingdom Metazoa; phylum Chordata; class Aves; order Passeriformes; family Leiothrichidae; genus Argya; species Argya squamiceps. Next base: position 17,584,161 of record JBBMKD010000001.1, on the reverse strand, counting down.
AAGCACATGGCTTTCTCCTCCTCCGAGGACAGCTGTCAAACCCATGTTGCCCAGGTTGTGTCACAGCGTGATGGATGAGACTGGGAAGTTCCCAGAGGGTCCTGTGGGTCCAGCTGTGTACCAGGTTACAATTGCAAGATCAGAGCCTGGAGCCTCCTGAGCTTCTTGGAAAATACTTTGTAGTTCATAATTTCAGTGCTCACTGCACCACTAGTTATAAAAGCCTAGTGTATCTTGAGACCACCATGCCACTGCACCAGTGAGATGTTGAAGGGCAAGCAGACTGGTTATATGTAAATAAATACTGATGAATCCAAAAATGAATAAAACACTACATGGCTTTCCCCAAAACCAAATACATAATTTTACCCTTTCTGTCAGGATCTCTGATGTGACTTCAGAAAGGCATGAACCCCAGGTCACAAGAAGTAAAAGGCATTCTCATTTCGTAGACCAAATTTCCCATGTTTAAAAACCTCAGATTTAAATATCTTGTTTTCTCCTACATTCCATTGCTGCTGCTTGGCTGCAGGCTGTACCATCTCCTCATATTCATGGTCTCAAAGACTTTGTTTGGTTTTTGGTGAACACCCCAGACAGGAACATAAACACTAACACACTTCCTCTGCAGATGGAAAAGTTAAAAAACTTGCTTAAAAAGATTTGCACAGTGTTCATAGGAGAAAGGTAGGAAGTTTAGGTACCTAGGTACCTAGGTGACTAGACTACAGCCCAATCCACTGAGTTCATCTTCCTCTTAACTGCAGCTAAGTTAACAGAAGCTCTGTGAGCACAGCTGTGCCTGTGTGGAGACACTCTCCCATAAACTTCCCTGTACTCCTGCAAAAATGAGGGGGTTCTTACAGCAGAAATCCCAGACAAAACACTGCCTGATTTACAGAAAGTGCATGCATATACCTCTGCGGTATCGGAACTGAGTTAAGATTACCAGCCCTGCTTGCCCACTATTAGACTTGAACAAAATCCATTTGATTTTTCACCAAGGACTCATGGAGCCAAGATATTGCTGGAGAGAGATTTCATGGCAGTGTTTCTTCCAAGGCTGGGCACAGCATTACAGTAGGTGGACTGATCCACCTTCCAGCCATTGCCTCAGTCAGAGCCAGGACAGATAAGGCCATGGGAATGCCACTCCATTCCTCAGCTCCCTGCGAGGCACGGCAACAGCACTGCTTTGCCTTTGCTGACCTCTGAGCAACACAACCTGGGCTGCCTTTGTTCTACATTTCTGAGGATTTCCAGAGTAAGGAAAAGCCCCAGTTTAGAGAACAACTGAACAAAAAACCTCACAACAAAACAAACAAACCCAAATAAAGAAGAGCATATGGCTAAGGAGGTATATGTTTAATTACTAGGCATATAGTTATCCAGCAGCACAAACTGTGTAAAACTCTCTACATACACATCTGATTAAACCATTAGATGACCAGAAAAGGCCAAGAAGCTTTTTGCAAGAAACCCTCAATGTAGGTAAAGGAGTCTTAAAATAAAATCACATCTATATAAATGCATTAGATCCTGATTCCCATTTTATTCAGCAGACAAAAACTACTGCATTGTACAGCTGCCCCATACCTATTCTTCTGGACTTTTTTATTTATACCTCAAACAAGAGAATTTATCTGAAGCTTACTGTTAGCTAGTCACCAGTTCATAAAGTTTTTCATCCAACTAAAGAATATGAATAGCACTACTACCCAGGTGACCAGGCAGAAAAACCTAACAGTGTTTGATTTACAGCAAATCCAACATCTGTAGATTTTTAAACAAATTATTCCCAGCACAATTGGAAATAATGAAGGTACAAACACCACCACAATTTATGAAGAATTTTGAAGAAGAAAAGAAAACAAACAAACAAAAAAAAATGAGCCTACATTCATTAAAAATGGTCTGGCCACATTTAGATTTAAAAAGTAAACATGCATATTGGAACCCAAGCTGCAGAATTTCTTTTTCTTACACTTTTCATAAGACTCAGCACACAAGTTTTGCTTACCATTTAACATGCTCCACATAGGCTTCTTCATCTGGGAGTCTGTTGCTATTTATGTTGCCAGTGCACTTGAGGTAATCCAGAAGTTGCTTTTCTCTGAGATGTTTAATAATAAAAATAAATACAACATTATTACTTCATCTATTTACAGTGAAACCCAAAGGAAATATTTCAAATTTATCATTTATTGAAGAAGGAAAAAATTAAAATAAGCACATTGTGCTTTTGCAAATAAATTTCCAGCTCCTTTTCTTTTTTCTTTTTTTTTTTCTGATGTATTCATCAAAGACTTATCAAGGGGCTTTGGGATGCATTATAGGACTTCTTGGTTTCCTAGTTTTCAAAGTCAATTTTCTCTGTGTTTGCAATGATTTAATGTAGCCTTTAGGATTTTTGATGCAGAATTTTAAATCTCTGGAGAAATCATGGCCACTTAAATAATCTAAATAGTACTAATATGTTTCCTTAGTCTTAGCTGCTTTATTAATGTTCATAACAATTCAAACATAATGTGCAAAATATGTAGAAATACCTTCTCAGTCTTTATGACACTAGATGTTATCTGTAAGTCAGACAACAAAGGCTGCTAGACTGACTCCAGGAGCAGACTTGGTCATGGTCAGACATTTTGGGTCAAGAAACCAAACAGTAAGACCCAGGGAAAGAAAGGTTTCCTCCTAATGTCCAAGCCAGAGTTTGGCTGAGCACTCAGACCTTTAGAGTTCAATAGTTCACAGCTAACACTGGGAACAGCCTCACTGTCTCCACCCAAGTCCTTTGGAAATCCTGCTGTTTCCAAAGGAGTCATTGTCTGCCAGAGGCGCCCTGCACTCGCTGCTGCCAGTGCCTAAGGGGTTAAAAGGGACAGTGTGAACTGAACCACCTCTCCAGCTCACCGACTGTCCCCTTGGCTTTGAGTGAACAAAAGAGGGATCTCTGAATAGGAGCTGAAGATTTCATTTCAAAAGGTATTAGGGGTGTGATACAGAGGCACTATCTGATACCATTTCAGGTGAAAGCAGTACGAAAGTGTGGTAAAGTCATTATGGTTTCAGTGCATGTGTCCTTTTTTTTCCCTCCAAGAAGAATCAAGATACTTCAAGCTCTTTAAGAAAAGAGACAGTAAAAGGTGAATGACAAAAGCTTGAGCAAAGGGTCAGTGGCAGGTCCCTGGGACTGATTACCTCTTTGAAATCCAGGCAGCAGGGGATGGCAGGTGTCAAAGGCTGCAAAATCACTTCTGCTGAGCATCTAATCACCAATGGGTCTGATCAGTGGAGAACATGGGGTGAGGAACCAAGAGAGATCATGAAGAAGGAAATACAATGAATCATGCTGTTTTACACTGAAGTGAAAAAAAAAAAAACCAACAAAAATGCAGCCTACAGAGACTGCTGGCAAAGGAGGCAGGAAAAACAAAGAATTAATAAAACACCTATGAGTGAGGGTAAAGAAATAAAAAAGTGAACAAATGAGATCTAAACATTTTTGCCAAGTCTGTGGGAGTTCATTGACTTTAAAGAATAACTCACAGGAGCTCTTTACCCTGGTGCCACAAAGTCACTGGAGTAGGTAAGAGGGGCTAGGGGTCACCATCTGGCCCCAAGAAAGAAGAAAATGGCACAGAAAATGTCAGTTACAAATACGGAAATGTCTTTTCAAAGAAGTGAGGAGGACAAATGGGAGACACCTCCCCAAAACCCAAGCTATACCATCTCCCAGGGCAGGCATTCCAGGGAGAAGAGCCCTGCCTCACCGGGAAGGATTCTCCAGAGGTGAAATATTTCCCTGCCAAGAGCACTGCAAAACTCATCACCCTGCCAGCCCTCTGGCATCTGCCCAAGGCACACTGGAAGATTAGAAATTGTACCTGTGCTTCAGCAACCTCAATGCAATTCCCAGTCCCCTTCCTATCTCAGCTTCACATTTTCACTTGTTTAAAAGACCACATTGCTCTAATCACTGGCAATGTGGAGGCAAGCTTTCCACCCTGCTCACGTTGCCACCTGCACAATGCCACCCAACAAGCATCTGTAGCTAGCAGATGTGGGGGTGCACACTGTTAAGTAGCATCATTAGTTCCAGCAGGCCCTGTGTGATCCTGTGTTTCCAGGACAGAGGTGGCAGCTGCACTGGTATAATGCCATCACAGGGAGAAGACAGGAAGATGTTGGAGGCTCTCCAGGGACATGGCCACATCCCTACCATGGAGTTCAGGATGATCACTCACCAAGATGGACAGGATTCATGAGGAAGGGAAGCTACAGATCCCTTCCCTGCCCCAGGCCAGGCTACAGCCCCTCACACTTTGCTCTTCTTCATGAAGAATAGACAGCAGTCATTTAAAACACACATTAAAAGAACTGTTTTCCAGTAGATTGGCATAGCTATGGTCAGGGGGAATTTAGGAAAGCAACAGAGGCACATGTACATGAGCACATGCACTCCTGTAGGGACTGAGAATTACACTTCCAGAATTAGAATGGAAAATGCAATTCTGTTTAATGATGATTACAGGTTTAGCTATACTTTCCTAGATAAACCTGGCTAACAGCAAGACATCACCTGTATTGTTTAAAGCTGTATTTATCATGACCTGTGGCAAGTTCACAAAGAAATTCCCATAAAACAGGATGGATATTTACCTCTGGATTACTCTTACTTTACCAAGTTTCAGGGAATGTACTGATCTGTAAAGGTACCTAGTGGCTAATTGGAGGTTTATCAACAAAGTATTTAGGCAGTACTGTTGCTTTTTCCCCTGCACATTTGTTTCACAGTGTTTTCACTACTTCTGTGACCACTAAAACAATATTTTCAGATAATGAGGTTTCTAGTGATTTTGAAATGTTATTTAAATGCTGATTTCAGAAGTACTGTTCATAATCTCCGTTAGGTCTGCCGAGAAAGCACAATTTCCAAGAGGTTTATATCAGCATAAATCTATGGAGCCTTGTTGAAGCATTGCATTCAGAGCAAACTTTTGCCACTCATCTGATTAGATATCCACAAACCACCGACCCAGCTAAAAAGTAACCTGCAGCACCAGAAATGGACAGACACAGAAAAGTATATCAGTTACATGTGAACACTGAATCCCTTTAAGGTTCTTTTTTTCTTATTTTCCACCAATGTTTTTTGAGCTGGGAGGAAATTTTACACATCCAGCTTGGTTTTAACCCAGCTCAAAAGTACTTCTACAAATGGAGTTTGCTATTCAGTAAACCTGTTGCTCCATGATCGCAAGAGGGGATGGATGGATCTTTGCTTCTGCTTTTCTAAAAAGCCAAGGTGTATAGCCAGGTGTGTGGCTGGGCTGCTGGATGACATCATGTAAGTCATGTCATCTTTCTTTGCTTCAGATTTCCATCCACTTGGAAATAAATAGATAAGATACATGGAAATTCTCTAGCAAAATCCTTGAAACAGGTGGGTCTTATTATTCTAAGAAGAAACAAAAACCTGTGCATTTACAATGTGGCCAGAGCAAGGAGTAGCAAAGCAGGACACACCCTGGCTCTGACAGTGCCTTATTCTATGGCTCAACTCACCTCTTCTTGCCCTCATTTATTATACCTTGTGTGATATTCATTCCCATGCACCTCCTCCAGAATCCTGCATTAAAGCTCACTGTCTGCCATGTAAGAAAGACTCTGAATCACTGAATAACAGAAGAGTTGAGACTCAAAGAGACCTCTGGAGCTCATCTGGTCCATCTTGGGTCCCTGCCCCACCCAAGTAGGGCGACCACCTCTCTGGGCAAACTGTGCCAAGGCTTGGTCACTCTCACAGGAAAAATGTGTTTTCTGATGTTTAGAAGGAACCTTCTGTGTTTCCAATTGTGCCCATCACCTCCTGTCCTGTCACTGGGCACCACGGAGAAGATCCTGCTTCTGTTCTTTTGCACCTTCCCTTCAGGTATTTGTACATGTTGATAAGTTCCCCCTGAGCCTTCATTTCTCTGAGCTGAACAGTCCCAGCTCTCTCAGGCTTTCTGGGAAGGTGGTCCAGCAGCCTACTCATTTTAGCAACTCTTGGCAGTACTTGTTCCAGTAGCCCCATCTCTTGTGCTGGGGAGCCCAGAACTGGATGAACATCCATGAATAGCTGAGAAAAAAAAATATATAGTAATTACAAAAAGCAAAATAACTTCCCCTAGAGTTAGAGACTTCAGGAGTCTACTGGTTACTTTACCAAGGAGAAAGTTGAGGGAGAAGCTTGATCACAATTTTTAGGGGCCAAGACATGGAACACAATGTAATTTAAGTAACTGTCAGTTCATCAGACAAGAGTGTAACAAGGCCAAATGACCCAATTTGAAAGGGGACTGAAGAGAAATGAAGTGCACTGCAATTAGTTGTTTAACAATGGCAGCAATTAGCTGCTGGAAAATTTACCAAGTATTCTGGCTGATTCTCTGTATCTGGTGATTAAATCAAGATCAGATTTTTTTGTCTCCTTTGAAGTCTTGTCCCAGTTCATATAAAAATTCCTCTGGCCTGTGTGATGCAATAAATCAGACAAAAAATGATCACAACAGTCCCTTCTGGCTCTATCATCTACTCTTTTATATGAGATGACATTTGCTGTTCTGATGATTAGGCAATTAACATTGCAGAACCACAGAAAATTCTTAAAATTCAGCAGGGCTGAATGCCTTGAGTTAGTCTTTGCCTCAGTCTTAGAACAAAACTCTGAACACAAAACACTACTGTACTTTCTCTCAAACAAGCCAGAAACAAGACAGAGAAGAATTTGGTAGTTTAAATGGCAGTTTGGTGCACCCAGCCTATCTCAGCTGTGTGCTAATCAGCAGTAGCACCTGTGTGCCAGACACAGGCTGATAAAATCTCCATACTGCTGATCATGATAAAGCATGGCAGCCAGATTTGTTCATAAAAGACTGAAGCATCTCTAAAGGAAAGCTGTTAAGGGGTTCTTCATCCTAACAAAACTGGTCAGAGTGAAAAAGCCTGTGTTTACCCTGGAGAGGAGTCCTCTAAAAAACAGTCCTTGAACATAGCGAGGAGCTGGAGCACATTGACTGGTGTAGGTCAGGTTGCTGCAGCAATTATTTGTTTGGATTCCGGAGCCAGTCTACCAGATGTACCAAGGAAGAGCAACTTTTCTGAAATAGCCTTGAAAATAGGTTTGTGAGAGAGACAGCTCCTTGGAAGCCAAGTGCTTTGATGCCATTTATGAAGGTGCACCATGAAAAGACAGGAAGGCATTAGAAGAGAAAACATAACATATGTTAATCGTCTGCAATTCAATCACTTTTCTGTATAGCTAGGAAATGAATAATTTTGTGTAATGCTAAGCACAAGACTGTGACTCTTTGTAGATAGTCCTTGAACTGAAACAATAAAGAAAGCAGCATGCTGCTTGTCATTCTATTGCAGCCCTCATGAGAGCCAAAATAAGCTTTAGGAAAGTTCATGTCTAATTTTCAGACTCGGCTGCTCTAAAGACATCAAGGAGCCTGAAGAATTTCCCTATGGATGAGTCATCCTTAGAGATTTCATGTTATTTCTCAGACCAGACCTGAAATCCAACCCAGATCCAGAACCATAGTGCTGTGGGAAGGTTTGGATGGCACATAACTGGGCATGGAGTCCTGCTCATCAAGAACACTTCACCTCCTAGGCAGACACCCAAATGAGCAGTTCCAGAGAGGACAGAGAGGATTTATTTGACAGGCATGGAGTGCAACATTCCCATAGCCATGGGCAAGCCCATGGACAAAGCTGTGTCTTTCCCACTAGAGGATGATAATACAGAGTGGGGGCTGAACATCTACTGCAATTCTTGTTCATGCTTGTGCTGATACAGATATGCTCCACTGGCTACTCAGGTACCATGGCTGCTGGAGGACTCAAAACCTAGTCAGGAGAATACCATGTAAACCCATGAACAGATTTTTTTTTTTTTTTTTAATTTGGTGCATATCACCATACATTGTGGGTGGAGGCACTCGTGTAAACAACCACTGGCAAGGACAGCTCTCCCTCCTTTCAGCCAAGGCTGGAGGTACATCCCTTTTAAGACAGACAACATTTTAGGTCATTTGCTACAGCTGCATAACTTAAAAAAATGATGTAACAGGGTGAGAAATTTAAATTTTAGCTGTGTGTGTTTATAAGCCAAGCAAATAGCAGTATTATTTATTGTGTCCCCAAACCCCTGGTAATCAGCACACAGACAGCTGGATCTAAGTCCTTTCTCTTCAGACACATACCATCAACTCTTCTCTCTCCTGCTCTTGGCATCACTTGTTATGCCTGGTCTGTTATATCTGCTGGAAATTTTTGAAAAGGAAAGCTCAAAAAGAACTAGAATTAAAAATAAAAAATAAAAATCACTAATTTACTTTCCTCAGGCAACAGAGGAAAGCCAAGCAATGAGGGAAATTCCCCCACACATACCCTAAAACTGTAAATAGAAAAGGCTCTTAGTTTGGCAGAAGTGAGCCTGCATATAAATGCAGGATTTCTGAGACCAGCCCAGAGTGTGTATACACACATGTATATCAGCTGAAAAAACTCAGCTGTGCCTCCCTGCTGTCCCAAAGCAGAGCTGCCCCTTGGTGCATGGCCACCACACACCATACCCCAAGCAAGGTGGCAGTGTGGCAGAAGAAAGTCCAGATTTGTCCTGGCAAATGGGAGAAATGCTCTAAAAGGATGAAGGATAAAGTGGGGCCAAGCACAGGAAGTATGAGATGCAGGCAGGAGCATGTCAGCTGGGGAGGAGCTGCTGGGTGGCATTTTGGCACAGGGTGGGCTGGGACATCTGCCACTCACAAGGAAAGCACGAGCCCATGATGCTTGGCTGGCACAAGAAAGGTGAACAGTATAGAAAGGTACATGAGTACAGCCACACAATTTTCACCTTCTTCAGCTCCTGTCAGACTGCAGTTATGTACTCCAGGAAAGCATTGGTTTGAAGGCAGAGACCAACTGGGCACAACATAGGAGCACCACAGGTGGCCTCAAAAACATCCTCCAACTGCAGGTCACTGGCTGAAAGAAAACACTTACTGGTAAAGGAAGGAGAAGTAACAGCAGCCTTGAGTTCATGAAAGTGAAAAAGAAAGTGAACAGGTGGTTCCCCATGTCTGCAGGAGATCAAACAAGAAGAAACAGATTTAAATTATGAAAGAAAAATAGCTAAATAAGCAACCAGAAAAATCTGGGGGATGTCTTTAAGACAAACACCCCTGAGTTCAAGGCCAGGTTGGATGAGACTTTGAGCAATGTAGTCTAGAGAAAGGTGTCCCTGCCCAGGGCATGGAGGAGGGAACCAGACAATCTTTAAAGTCCCCTCCCCAAACCATTCTATGCTTCTATGAAGAACATCCAATACTGAGGTTATCTATAGTATATCTCAGCAATTACAACATTCAGAGAGCACAGAAAATGTAAAACACAAATACACAGACATAGAAAACACAAATAGGTTAATGATAGTTATGAAAAGCCTGAGCTGTTGTCTGAAAAAGACAATTGGCCTGAAGTCTCACTTGCAGCATTGTTTTTTATGAGGACCAGAGGTCAAATTCACAAGCTTCAAAAGGCATTCAGATGAACTGAGTTGATTTTCAAGGGGATTTGGATGCAAAATTCTTTTCACATAAAATCTTAAATCCTTTCCCCCTCTGATTTTCATTTTCCCCTCTTGTAAGCTTTGCCTGTGACTGCTAATAGTGCAGAGACAGCACCTAAAATAATCTGAGGTGCACACAGTCCTACTAGATACAAATAACTGAGGGTACCCAGTACATTTGCAGAAAGCCTGTGACACACTAGGGAATAGTCATGTCAAACAAAGACCTTCTCTCCATTTCTGTGTGGAGTCTTGGCTAACATCCAGTTCAGACAGAGTAGCTGAAAGTCATTTCTCTCTGATGTCCTTTAAAAGCCTAAATGCAATGAAATACTAGTGTGAGTCCATTTCCCAGTGAGCAAAAGTGTCAAAAAGCCACCATCAGAGCTGGATCTAATTGGCACTCCCAGTAGGGAAGCGAGGAAAGAAATGGTGAGACACAATGCCCTGCCTCCTGTGGTACTTGTTACAAAACTTTCTGCAGCAGTTGTTCCAACTTTTGGGGCACTGAGTTTCATTTTTTTTCCCACCCACATCAAACCCCTCCATGCTCTATTATGGTTAAGCAGAGACCTCACTGACATGTTCTGCCTCTTTATCCCTCCTGGCTTTTGCTGCCAGTGAACAGCTGTTGCTGCATGAAAAGTCACACCCTGGATCCATATTCTTGACTGATTAAATGCAATGTAAAATGCTTGACCCCATGCCAGGCCCATGGCCAGTCTGGCCTCGAAACTGCCATGGCTGCATTTAAATATATTTATCCTTTTTGCTATCAACAGAATATGATTCAATGGAGCACAGAGTTACAGGGTCAAACATCATCAATTCTGCAGCTGAAGCCATACCTCCCCCCAACTTGCTCCCAGGTCACTCCCTATTACAGTGAAACAATCTCAGAATCAAACCCTAAGCTCTGGAAGATTGGCTGGATAACCTGACAATGAAATCAGATTATTTGAGCCAACCAGTCTTACTCAAGAGCTTTGTGTGAATTTCTGTCACACGTAACACTGAAGACTTCATGGCAAAGTAGGCACAGGTAAACATTGCTGTGGGTAGTCCTGCAGTGAAGTTGCCAGCCTAGCAAACCTGGTTTAGGGTAAGCGCCACAGCAGGGCACTGTTTTCCTCTGGGAAAACAGGCAAGTCCCATTGATTGCAAGGAGGTAAGCATCTCACTTTTTTCCCTTTCCTTTCAGCCTTCACTTTGCCTTGAAATTTAATTACCTGGAAATTTAATTACCACTTTGCCTGGAAATTTAAATTACCCCACTCCAGGCACTTCAGAGGGCAAATCTGTTTAAAAAAGATACAAGACTGATGAGAGAGGACGATTAGGTACCACCAGCAGCTAGAAAAGCATTACCTTATTTCCAGTGGTTATCTGCAGCTCTCTATGAACGTATGCTAAAACAAGTAGTGCATATTTCCCTTCAAGAGATAGCTTATTTTATAGCACCCGTTGTTAGGTGGTTTCTGGAGCCTTCCCTGTAGTAGTAACAGAAAAGTCACAACAGACTCATTTGCCTCACTAATTCCCTTCCTAAGGCATTCATCTGCTCTGCACAGTTGAGTTTATTTCCTCATTCCCCTTTTCTCTTCACACTCTTTCTCTGTCCTCTTTGCTTTTTTCCATTTCCTCGCCTCCTTTACATTTTTCTCCTATTTTTAACTTTCTGCTCTATAATTTGTGCTAGTCTGCAGGGAAACTAAGTCAAAGCAGCAAATTTTATGTTTCAACCTGAGCACAAGAAGATTGGTCACTCTCATCTCCTCTGAAAATGAGTTTCAAAATTTTGGTCTTGCTGCCCTGCATATGAAAAGAAGTGTAAAAGGGAAATGTAGCAAGAACAGGCAAAGAGCACATAATAGAGCAACAGGTTGCCTCTGCGCTCTGGCACAGACCTTCCCACCATCCAGAGTTTGGAGAGGACAAGACACATGGCACAGACAGAATTTAGGCTCTGCAGTACAATTTGACCACACAAAACCCCCAGGCTTTCTACACTGTCAGACTTAGGTCTTTAAACATTCTTGCAATGCAAAAAAGAGTCTTGTCCAAAAATGTCTTGGGAGTTTTGTCCAGAAAGAAGCCTAAGTGGCCATTTTAGACAACACTTGTTAAAGGAAATGCCAAAGCTCCCATATGAGATGGAAAACAGCAGCAGGTCTCTTTACTGGCAAGCACCAGTCCAAAGCAGGAAGGTGCCTAGATAGGGAAAAAGACTACACAAATAGCTCCTGGAAAACCCATTAACAGAAATGCATCCTCAAATCTTGCTCATATAGTTTCAAGTAAACACATTTGTAGAAAGAATTATTGGTATAGATAATTAACAAACTAAAAAAAAGTCAAATGCAGGCTTTCTGTGAATTCAGTGCTATAACTAACCTATATAAAAACATTAATGCTTTGCACCATACATTAAGTTCTTGCACAAAAATGGGGAAATAATGTATGCTGCTATTAGATTCCTTTGATTCCTCCTTGGTTTCTGTAGTATGCTATTAATTAATAAATACATAATTAACATCCTTATTTGTCATGTAAAGAGATTTTAATTTTGCTTTTCTAGTTCCTTGTCATTACTGCAGACAGGACAGTTTTGTATGAAAGCAATGGCTGGTGATGTGTAATACAGCAGCTGGCTTCAAAAATTTGATTTCCCTGTTTACATCCCTGGCTTTAAAGTCCCATAGCAACTGAAAAAAAATAATAAAAATCCCCAACTAAATTGCCATATTGAAAACTTCCATATAATCCTATTTATGCAGATGGGTTTTTCTTACAGCATTTCGCAAAGTTCCTTCCCAGCTGCTAATATTTTAATAAAATATCTTTATTATTATGGAGTGCACTGGGAATTAGACCTGGAACTTCTGTAACTGCAGCTTAGCCAGGAGAAAGAAATACACCACTAAAACCTTTGCAGCTCAGGTCTTTTTACTATTTCTTTCCATTTCAAAATATTTTGACTAAGTTCAAACCTTGCACCTGCTTCGATCACCCATTTTACTGATCATACTTTCTTTACCCCTGCTAGAGAGGAGGCTGGAGGTTTACACTTCTCATTGACAACTCTTCCATCAAGAATGCTTTAAGAGATTAGCACTTTTCCTTGGCAGCAAAGAAAGAAACCATGATGTGTTACACACAGAAGGCTGCCTTAAAAATAAAGAAATAAAAGAACTCACCTCATATTTTATCCAGCATCTTCTGAGTCTCATCAGAGGAAATTAAAAACAAAATTGGCTTCTTGAGAGGATAGATCAGACAACTTAAAGAACAGCTGCAGTTTGTGTTTCTGAGAAATGAAAATTGAAATGCAGACTAAAGTGGATATAAGGTGATTTATTAACCTACTTTCTCCATTCTTTCTGAGTGTCAGTACATTCAGCAGATTATCAATAGCACCATCTTTAATGTATGATTTTCAAAATGAAATTAAACAGACAACTCCCTGTCTCTCTTCCTCCTCACCTCACGCAGAGCACAAGGATGTTCAAAGGCCCTTGCAGCTCCTGTTTGCTCAGCAGGAGGCACGGAGCCTGCAAGCACACCCTGCAAATCACACAGCCTGACAAAGTGCAGTGGGCACCAACTGCTGTAGGTACTAGTGCTGTTTGTGCCAAACGCTTGAGAGGCTTCATGAGCTTGCCCAAGAACACAAGGCCTGTTCATGAGCAAAAATATCAAATGTTAGTCCTTGACATTTTGTTGTTTTTGCAATCTAACCCCACAGAAATCATATCAAGAGCTACAAAGCCATACAGCTCTTAATCATAGCAGACATGAATCACTATGTCAGAATCACTATGTACATAAATTGCTGGCAATGTGGATTTATACCACCAGGACATCATTCACCAGTATCACCCCTCATATTTGATCAGAATTGTGGGATTTGAGAAGAGCAGACTTGCTTAGCTGGTTGCAATTTGAGTTGCGACCTTAACAAAAAAGTTGGGGACTGAGGTTCACAATCTGTCTGTGTGCTTAAGTAAGAGTTTCACGTTCACCCTGCTCAGATTAATTGCTTCTTTAACCTGCAAATGCTGACACGCATGCACAGCTGTGCACGCTAATAGGGCGAACAGCAGCTGAGTCTCTATCAAGTTTCATTACATCCTGCATCCTTAATTGTTCTTATCACTGGAAACCATCATTTTATTTAACAGTTTAAATACAACAGAAATTCCATAACCTCATTTAAGTATTAAAGACATTTATAAGCAAACAAAAGTGGTTTTAAGAGGAACACATATTACATAGATGCATGGACTTGGTTGCCTGGTGCAGGTAAAAGATTTTACTCAGCCCCTGTGTCTGTAGCCAAAGCAGGGTCAGAGAGTGTGATAAAATTTTTTTGATTCATTCAGCTTAGCCTGGTGACACTACCATGCTGGGTCAAGTGCACCGTAGCTGCCCATAATTGCAGATATTAATGAAGCTTTGAAAGGGATTCAAAAATGACTTTAAATGTCCACACTGGCTAGAAACCCATTTTTTCCTCATATAAGCATGCTAGATCATCCAAAAAATAATTCAGCTACTAGGGTTAAAATACACAGATAACACTCAAGCTCTTTTACGGCTTTTACCCATGCCAGGCTTCTCTCTCCTTGGCTCATTATCTTGTTCGTCCCCTCTCATTTGACAGGGAGCCCACTGAATACCAGAGCAGCGCATCGCATGCTGATGCCGCCAGACTTTCTATTATAAAGCCCAGTTTTCAGAAGTCCACCATCCCCCACTGAAACTTTGAAAGCAAGACATAAGCACCCAGCCTTGGAAATGTTTCAGATTCAGATACCCTCCCCACATAATAACCCTCTTGAGTGAGTGGACTTTGGCTGTCAGAGACCTGTGGAGTGTCAAAATACAGGTCATCATCTTCCCCCATGCACCCATCCACTCTGCCTCTGCTGGTGTCTTTGCCCTGACACCGCCTTCAGTGATCCTGTGGTCCCATCCTTCTGCCTAAGTCCCCTTTCAAGATGCTTCCTTTATGGATAAGACAGATAAAACCAACACAAAGAGACCATGCTGGCAGCAGGTGCTGAGGGGCCTGGGCTAAACTCCAGCTTCCCAGAGACACCCTGCTGGATTACAGCATCCCTTTGACCCAACTGCATGTCTCTGCAGGCAGTTGGCCTCGTCGCTGGAGCACCAGCCCAGGTCACCCAAGGAGAGTGAATGGAGGGGTAGCTTGGAATTTGGCTTCTTCTTCCACTCTGGTTCTGCTGGCCACCAGCTGCACACAGATTTACATAAGAACATAAACTCACACCTACTAAAATCCTTCTTTGAGACAAGAGAACTTCTACCAAAGCTCAGAAATTTCACTTGTCAGCATGAAAACTAGTCTTTTCCAGGAGAAACCAGGCAAGTCACACAGCAACTGCTCTGCAGAAAGTCCCTAAGGCGTCGCAGTGCCACGTGTGTCAGCCCTCCATTGCCTCTTCCCACTGCCAGCCTTTCTTTCTCTGCATGAAGAGTTGAGAATGGAGCTGTTCTATTTCTCCCTGCTGTTAGTCAAACTTTGGAGCATCCAACCGACACTAGTCTATCAGCCTCACAGTTATTTAAAGACAGCCTGTCAGTTTATTATTAATAGCAGCAATTACATTACTGCAGCTAGAAGAGACAAGTGGGATTGGGAACGCACTGCAGCCGGGGTTAGAGAACTGCTCAGGCCTGCTTTGTGCTAGAAGAGGCTTTCAAGTGTGATTATATGAGCAAACCCTTCTCACTGAGACCTGTGATTCATCTTCTCACAGACATGGCAAAGACAGGGGCTCATTCTGCCAGCCCATCTATGAGCTGAGGGGCCACAGAGCCAAACTTCAGCTAATACACCCTTCCTCTCAGAAATATCTACTGCCTCAGGTTCAGTGAGGCACTCCTCCACCCATGTCACTTCTGGTCACTTCTGAGCTTGAGGCAGCGCGTGCTAACATCCACTTCTGGCACATCATTCAGGCAATGCCACTCCCTCATTTCCAGAGGGGAAAAAACAACAAACACTTCCCAAAGAGAATGCAGATATCCAGCAAAAAGCCACTCTTTATTTTTGCCCACGTAGCTGCATCTAAACTAGGGGTCTACATCAGCATTATTAAAATAGCTCAACCAATATTATTTTACGGTCAGCAATTCCAAATGTAGGTCTTAGCCACAGGGAGAGAATCATCTTCCTAAGTAGGCACCGAGTTCATGCTTTAAAGGCTTTCTGGAATAAGGGAAACCGAGGCAGAAAGCAATTGAAAGAGTCCCCCAAGGTCATGCAATACATTTATGCAAAACATGACCCTACCTGCTTTTTAGTCCATGGCACAGATGCCATGGAGGTAGCAATTTAATAAGCTACAAGCCCCATCTGTTCATTATTGTCTCAACTGGAGATTGCCATCCCCAAAGCTGAGCCACATTAATTGAGTATATGAATGCTCCTGCTTTGACCTAATGCAAAGGCAGTCAATTTAATTTAAATCCTTGTTGGAGAAAATTTCAATTTGCTGGCTGACTTTATGCTGAAGCAGACAAGGAGCACTCACAGAAGTTTCATAACCCACTCCCGCTACATCTGATAGAGCACATCTGTCCACTTTCTACCTCCCTGGCAATTTTTAAATCAAAACAAATAAAATGTGAAATGAGCTAAAGGGAGACTTTCACTACGGCACTGCCCAGAGCTTTGGGCTGAACAGAATTTCAGCTAGCAGAATTTCCCAAAATTAATAGCATTTCCTCAGTTGGAAGTTTTCCCTGTTCTGAAGTTTCTCTGGTTTGCTTTCCAGAAGCATGTATTTTCCCTTTCTCTCCATACTCAAATCTGGTAAAGAAAATGGAATACAGTTAATAGTTTTGTTCCAACTACCAGCATTAGGCAGAAGTAGTAGGGTCACAGAAGAAACAGAGATGGAAAAAAGCCTTTAAAAAACTCTCCCAAAATGCTGCATCCACTCTTCTTGACATTTTAAGTCATCAAAACTTCACTAGTGATATGAGAGGCTGCTAAATTTTCCTCTCTTACCCTTTTCTTTCATTTTTATTAGTGGTTGGATTTTGATTACATTATGCCTGACAAGGACCAGCTGTCTCCAGAAGTAACTGCATTATCATCAGAGGCAGCCACAAGTAAAAGCATGATGTAGGTAGAGGGGTCATAACATTTACTGCTTTTTTTTTAGAAACTGCATGAGAAACCAATTCACATGTGCCTTTCTAGTGTTAAAATAATAGACTTGCAAGTCCTCCCTGAGAGCTTGGCTCCCAGGGAAAACCCACATCTGTCCAACAGCATACCTCCAAAACCACCCTTTCCCTCTTTTGTCCACAAAAACAAGACTATTTTTTTTAACATATGAAAGGGCATTAAAGAAAGAGTACTTTTTTGTTAAAAGATAGCAATTTTTAAGTCTTTGTTGTAGAAGTTACACCCCTGCTCTGTTTGTATTGGGGGTATTTTTCTCTTAGTCTTGGGAAAAATGAGAAATAATACACAAATTGCAGCTCACAAACAAAAAGGCGTGAACATGGACAGTTCAGATATCTCACTCCACTGCAGTGACATTACCAACAAGTGCAACAGTAAATAAAGTAAGCTGATGTTCACAGGCAGCTGAACAAGGTGGTTTGAAGATATCCAAATTACTGCAAACAGCCCATTTCTCTTTCTCTTTCACCTTCTACCCCATCACTTGACCGTAATGGCACTTTTGTTGTTCATCACTCTCTCTCCCCATCAATTTTCATTGCCCTCCACAGCTTCTTTATCACTTTTGTTGTCAAACCTACAACTACCTTTATCTCAAATGTTTGCCATAAATTCTGGCAATAGACACCTAACCCGTGAAGAATATAAATAAATTGGCTAGTTTTAAGAGGCACTAGGTGATAATGTATTTTTTCATATCCACAGATACAGCTAATACCTTCACATCTCTATTGGAAAACTGACTCAGCACCAATGCCCTCACTGTGACTGGTTGTCTGTCCCTCTGCACTATTTTAAGAAGCGAGCATGTTCTGGTGCAGTAAATAAGGGCCAAACCACCACCTGACTCAAAACCAGCCAAGGAAAATCACCAGCAAAGAAAAACATTCAGCCATTCCCTTTCTGCACACCCTGCAGGATTTTTAACTACAAAATGCCATTAAAAAATTATTTTAACTCTAAGCTTTGCTAAAAGCCACTGAGTGCTCATGAACAGAACTATTACAATTTTCAAAATTTAAAAAAGATAGAGTTTTATCTTTCAGAAAAAGTAATTCTGAAGCCATTGCCTTCCTTTTTCTTGCAATTTTGTGGTAGTTTTTTGCTGGGGAAGGTTGTTTTTGGTATGGTTTTGAGGTTGTTTTTTTAAGGGGGGGGTGGGGTATTTTTTCACTTTTACACTGATGCAAAAACATTGACTTTAGTAGGTGCTGAGGTTTACTCCACTACAAACAATAGAGAAAAATCCATATCATTGTGCAGACATGTCTATTCCTCAAGCCAAAATGTGTGACTGGGAGCAGACACCAACACAGAGTGGACCCTTCCAGCACAGTGCCACAGCAGAGACAAACTGGTGTCTCATTCCCAGCTCTGCTTCTTCTACCCAGACTGAAAAAATACAACACAGGTCCACACCATGTGTAAAATACTGATGATGAGTAAGTCTGGCTTTATGAGAAACTACCAAATTCATGTGTATCTGACATACCCAGGAAATTTCAATTGTCTCACTAGTTGAGATCCCTTATGTTTTGAGGAAAAACCTCAAATTTTGCTCAATGACTTCACAGCCACACCCCTGCCATTCTCATGAACAGCGAGCCACAATATTATTCCCAGTAGCCTGGACCTCACAGTTACAAGCTGAAGGTGCAGACTCAGTTAACAATAGAGACAAATAAATCTCTAGCTGCTGACAAATCTTGAGAAACATGATCCAGGTTAAAAAAAAAAAGTTTCAACCACTTTTTTTTTAAATGACACATTGAAGGAACAGAAGAATACACAGGGATGCTCAGCTCATTTTCTGTCACTGGAGTACTCCTAAGACACAGGAAGACAAACTCCTAAAAATGTACCAGCTGAAAGACAGGGTAGCATCACACACATGTTCATGAAGGCCTCTTTTGCCCATTGTTTACCCTAACCAAAATAAAAGGGTAAGGCAATCCCTGGCTACTGGGGAGACTTCCCATCAGGGCAGGAGCCCCTGTGAGAGCAACAGCCCTGTCTCCCACAGCTTTCACAGTTCCTGTCTTCCAGCAAGAGCACCTGGCCCATGCAGTTACACCCAGAGCTGCCACCTTCTCCTCTGCAAAGGAAGGGGCAGTCACATTGCTGGGGGGAAAGCTGCTTCCCCAAAGGTGGGCAGCAAACCCAGTTCATCTATAGAGAGGCAGCTGCATGGGCTCACCTTATCCAAGGGCTTTGTGCTCAAAAATGTGGGGCGAACTCAGCCACTGAAACAGCCACTGAGGCTGTAATTATCTGACCTCTGCCAGTGGCAAAGAGGACAAGGAGAGAAGCTGAGAGGATTGAGATGGCAGCTGAGTCCCTTTCTTTCAGAGAGACACAGGGGCTGGTGCTCCTGTGTTGCCATTGTCACCCTGAGGCCACCTCACAGGCAGCTGGTCAAGGCATCCTGGCAGTCAACCATGCAGCCAGCAGCTTCAGGTCACAGTCACAGCATGCACATGCATTTGCACACACTTTAGCAAGTAACCTGGTGCTGCTGCAAGCCACCAGCTCACTGCACTTGTTCAGCACCCACCATGCTTCCAGTCCCCTCCAAACAGACAAGCACATGGGGAGGTTTTGTTTGAAATGGCCACTGCCATCTCAGATCATGATGACCTGCAAGTGTAAACCAAGGCAGCCACTGTCATTGCTACGCTGATGTACACTGTGTAGGGTTCCCCCTTCTTCCCCTTTTAACTTGGCAGCAGCCTTTTGCTTCATTGCAGCTACTTAGGCACATCTATGATATGGGGTTTGGAATTGAAAAACAGGCAATCCAAGCAAAGCAAAAAACAAGAGTGGAAGAGGGGATGGAAATATTCAGGTGTTTATAGGCTGTGATGCACAAGTGAAAAGCATATTCATTACTGGGAAATAGTGTTTGATATTTCCAATTTATATTCACTTTTGACAGTTGAAGATGGAAATGTAGCTCAGCCTCATAGAGGTCTCTCCCATCCTTCCTTCTTGCTTCCCAGCTGAGCTGCCAAAGACAAGCAGCCCCCTGTTATTCACCTCGAGAGCTGGGTGCTGCAGAGCCGAGCTCCCCAATCCCTGAAGCTACCTGAGTTCCCAGGAACCTTCATCCCAATCCCACAAACCTGACAGGAGAGATGGCCTGTGAGGGCAGCAAGCTGACTGGTGCCACACAACTGCCTTTTCAGGAACTGGAACAACCAAGGTCACCTTCCACCACACTCTTGATCTTGCTTAGGCGAACTTGGCCTGCTGTTACATTTCAGGCACCCCACAATTTTTAATTTCCCAATGCCACAGATTAGCAGCCACCACCTTGTTTACAAGCCAGCCTCCACTTTCTGCTCCGTTACCAGGCACCTGCCACTGCCACCACCCAATTCAAAGGCTGCCTGGTGCTGCCTGCATCTGTAATGCAGTGACTGGTGAGGAATCGTGATGTCATAGGTGCTGGATTGCAGCATCGCTAAATGGATCTGGATGATAAAGGGAGAAGAACACCTGTATTTAGCACAAATGTCTTCATAATTGGCAGGGACAGGAAAGGAAATAGAATTAGGCAAGAAATTAGAATTAGCATTATTTCAATATTAACTGGAAGAAATGTGATGCTTTAAACACTGAGTACATGTGTTTTTTCCTGGAAAAGGATATGCTTGCCAATTCATTGGAGGCAGGGTGGGCAAAGCAAAAAAAGGGGGAGCTGAAAGGTGAAAACACACAGAGAAAGCATTGTTTTCTGCATGAAGGCTTTCACTTTGAGGAAAACCAAGAAAAACAGAAAGTATGTCACAGACCAAGGTGATTGAATTTTGTTTGTTTATTCCAGAGAGGGATGAAACTCAAGGCTGAACAGACCCAGTCAGCACTGTGGCCTCATAGAAAGGACATCTGTGTGGGGACCTGTATCTCAACTTCATTTTTGGCCATATACCCTTTCCCCTTCCACCTCTTACATTCATCCTAGAGTGCAGGATGTCCATGAGACAGAGGTGACAACCTCACATTGTCAGACATGTGCCCAATCTCAGCAGCTTCTGTCATGCAGGCACTGCCAAGAGACATTCCTGCTGGCATTTTTTTAAAGCCACACCTGACTTGCATCCATCATTCACAGCTCTCTGCTACCTCCCTCACATCTTCCTTCAGCTCTCACAGAGCTGCCACTTCTGATTGCAGGATCTTTGCTTTTAAGGCAGCTTGGGGTGGACTGCCTCCTTTTGGCTCTCTGGGAATACAAAATGATGACATGTTTGTTACTTTTGTGAACAGGAGCCATTGAAAAGAGACAGTACTCCTGACAGCTCCCAGAGAAATGATGCCCCAGTGACAGGTTTCTTTTAAAAGCCTAGGCTCCTCCTGATGCCCATCTGTGATCCTTAACATTATTAGGAGATGTTTACGGCCATTTCAGAGATGGGAGGCTCCAGGTTTTCAATCTGCAAAAGAAACACAACTTGACATTGGGCACTATCCTCTCTCTCTTCAAGCTGTGTGATTTGACTAAAAAAAAAATAAACCTGTTGGTGGAGGAAAACTTTCCACGACTGTAGAAGTGCTTTTGAACAGCAATTTCATGATCCCTTTACCTTCAGGGGTATCATAGCACTAGCTAGAAGCAATAACTTTCAAAAGATCACTTAGCATTAGGCTTTTGGCTAAATATTTTGACATGGCTCTGCTGATAGTTATATTCATGCATTTCTCTATGCAGCCAGTGGCATGCAGGATTTGGGAGTTCTACCTTCTTTTTCCTATTCTGCTATGGATTCCCTTTGCCTACCTATTTAAGAAGGTCAGTTTATTTGCATGTAGCTCATCTACTTTTATTTTGGAGGTGAAGACAATACTTTTCTGCCCACAGAACACTGGTGCAGTAGCTGTGAAGTTGCTGGTTAAAAAGGGCTGTAAAGGTGATAAACTACCACAGCTGGAGTTGCACACTCTCTAAGAATCCTTGTCTACAGCTTCCCAGCCTAATTTTGCCTTTTGGAAATCAATTGTATAATTGATTTCTTAAGGTTCCAACTTGAAACAACAAAGAAAGAAGTGATGCTCATTCCTTCCTCTGCTGAAACCAAAGGTGTTGCACTAAATCAGTCACAAATTCTTAGCATTACCAAAGGGTAGTAGCAGGCTCCCACAGCTCCAGGTTACTTGGAAAGCTTAAATCTTTTTCTAGTCAACCGAGTGATGACTAGATCAACCACAACCCCAGCCTCTGATGTTTCCAGCCCTGGGAGTCTCACAGTGAGGGACAACTGAGGTGAACTGCACAGGGAAGGAGGCAAGGAGCAGCTGGGCAGGAAGACCATCCTTCCCTTGTTCATCCAGTGCTCATCACACCCTGTCAGCACTGGCCCTGCTTTGCAAGGGTGGGAAAATATACCCCGATGTGAACAAGAGGAGCCGCTCCGCTGAGTCCCGCAGCAGCAGAGTCTTCTCTCCGTGCTGCCGGCCCCGCTCCCCTCCCCACGGTATTCAGGTCAAAGACACAGCGAAGTGCCAGGCTTGGAGACTGCCAAAGCAAAGGGCCAGGCTCCTTCGGAGGCTGCCAACCGCTTCAGCAGGGGAAGCCGGGGCTCAGCACCCTCGGAGTTGGCGCTGCCTCTGCTCTGCTGCCACCCAGGGCGGCTCGGCACCAGGGCTGGGCAGGGCCCGCTATGGGACTTTCCTGTCGTTTGAATGGTGAAAGAAAGGAAAAAGGAAGGGGAAGGGGAAGGGGAAGGGGAAGGGAAAGGGAAAGGGAAAGGGGAAGGGAAAGGGAAAGGGAACGGGAAAGGGAAAGGGAACGGTAAAGGGACAGGGAAAGGGAAAGGGAAAGGGAAAGGGCAC
>JBBMKD010000001.1:17448459-17561385 GCA_037834095.1 Argya squamiceps | reverse complement strand
AAAGGGAAAGGGAAAGGGAAAGGGAAAGAGAAAGGGAAAGGGAAAGGGAAAGGGAAAGGGAAAGCAGCGGGAATCGGGAGAAGAGCGAGCAGGGCGAAGCTGCAGCGGGCAGGGAGAGGCAGAGCCGCTCGTACGCCGGGGCTGCACTGGCACCCAGCGGCCGCGGCGGGGCCAGCCCGGGTTGGGCTCCCGCAGCAGGGCAGCCCCTCGGAAAACCACGGCAGACGCGAATTTATTTTACCTTTTAAGGGGAAAAAAACCGAAACACCGCCTCCCCCTTCACGTCGTCGTCGTCGCCACACCTTTCTTCAAGTAAAAACCCAACAAGCCAACCCATTCCAAAGCATATTTCATCTGTCTGTCAAGCGTGCTTGTGCAAGCCACAAAATGAGAAGTTTCTGGGGAAAGGACACGTGCATTTCAATCTTTGTATTAGACTTACCCACAATGGGTTATTTTCACTAGGGCTGAAAGTTAAGGCTTGTTGGCGAAAACTTGGCACCTGTACATGTACCCACTGAAAGAAATGTTTTCAGGTTCACGTACCTGTTTTTCAAAGGGCTGAGAATAAATCTGTCTCTTTGCGAGATAAGAAACATTTCGCATTTCATTTCAAAGAGACAAAGTTAAATAGTTCTGCACAACAAGGGCAATGTTTCAATCAGAGCCTCAGTAATAGATGCTCTATGCTGAACAGCCTTATGTAGCAATGACAATATAATCAATTGATGGATGAGTTAAAATCTTTTAGGACTCAGTCAAAACCCACTTCTATACAGCAGCGTATGCATGTCCATTTTCCAGACAGGCTGCAACCATCAGTAATACCAAGGGAAGGGAGAAGGAAAGGCTTCTAAAATCATGAAAGATGGTTTGAATGTATCAAGCTTTTCTTTGCTTTTTGACTCTGCCTAATTTTCCCCACCCATTCCAGTACAGCCATTTGCCTTATAGAAGTATTTTGTGATATGGAAAAATTACATGCGACGAAACAGGGCTACAGGAATTAGATTATAACCATTGCCCAAATGCACCTAGAGCTGACTGTTTGATGAAACCAGAAGTGATCATACAATTTCCTCACCTTGCTGATAAGATTTTTCCAATTTATCTTAAAATTCTCCTTTGTCTCTCTTGAAACCCACCAGAACAGGAAATGAGAGGGCTATACTAACAAAGAGACAATTTATTCTGGCTAAAACCAGAAGTTATTCATCCTATCTGTACCCTGATATATTTGGCAGGCTTATAAATTTGGGAGATAGACCATACAAGTTTTGAACTTCACTTTTTTTCACACCAAATTAAATATCTGAGTTTTCCCACCACTGCCCAATGCTGCAGTTGGCTCCATAATTGCCTCTTCTTATGAGCTAAGGCTCTGCACATCTTGTCATTTGTATGGTTTTGTGCTATGGATATAAGGATTAGCAAGGATTTAGGATTTATATCTCATTTGAAAGATTAATAACTTACCACCTCATGTCTTCCACCAGTGCAAAAGTTAAGCAAAGCACCTTGCACTACAGTGCCTTGTGAATTCCCATCACCAGAGAAAAGTCTGGAGAACAAGTGGGTTTTACCACTTGACCTTAAAATCTTTGTATCTAGATTTGGTGAATAGAAAACTGAGGTGAATCCCAGAGTTTAGGAGGCTACACTGAGCACAGATTCCACCCTTACAATCTGAGAGAAGGACCACTGAGGAGTAAAGATGTATCTGGAAGCAGCAGGAAACCAAGTCCTGTGAGAGCAACACCCTCCCACACTCACTCCCCTCTTATGCTGGGGCAGGAGCAAGGAACACTCCCTTTTGTTCTTCTGTCAACTTCATCCAGCTTGAAATATAGCTGTAGCAGCCTCACAAAAACTCTAGCTGAGACAGTAACACAAGAAGAGAGATGATTCCTCAAGCAGGCTGAAATTTCAGCCACCAGCATTCTCCCACACATCTGAACTCCCTTCTCCCATTTATTTTTTCATTCCTCTCTCAAGCGCCGCAACAAGTCAGCTCTTTGTTTTTAGTGCTTCAATTACTCCCTCAGAGCTCTTGCACTGCTGAGCCCTCCCAACAAAATCAGGATAATGAATAATGTTCATCGTTTGCTTCAGTGTAACTGTTTCCCCTGCCCATGCTTGCAGCATGACTAGAGAGGCACAAGCACTGACAGCTGAACAAATCCCACGCTATCACAGAAGACAGGCTCAGCAGTGTACCCTGGCAGCCTTCTTAAACATTGCAGCCTGTTTTTCCGTGTTTGGGGGCTTTATCCCTGAAACTGGTCATGGAGGAACCAGCCTCACTTGAGAAGCAGGATTACAAAGGACCCCTGAGGCACAGAGATGCCCAGCACAGCAAAAAAAGGAATTCTCCTCTCCTTGGTTCTCCTTAAAAGCACTGTTCCTCACACCACCCACATGAATAGCCGCTTCCAGACGCACCAGCCAAGGCACAAAAGGGGGAAGAGTCAAATCTTTTCAACCTGGCCTGCCTTAACAACATTAGCAGCCAAAATCCACAGCCAGCTAGTTTCTGTTTGTCTAGGCTTGCACAAGACTGTTTCATATTAAAAATCAAGAAACATATAGATATATGTAACCTTACATATAATATAGTATATTGATGTTACTCACTCTTACAAAAGCACGTTTCTTTAGCAGAAGTCTGTCATTACTGACTCCCCTAGGTCAGCTTGACTCCAGCACCAGGAATCACATTTACCTGCAGCCTGGGAGGCATCAGTCACTTTGCCACCAATACCCTCACAATAGGGCCTTGCAATGGTTGAAAATGTTGCTCAATTAATTGCTGGCTAGTTCCTGCCAAATTGCCTGCAATAGCTCTTCCTTTGGCGTGGAAGGAAAGAATACAGCCCTTTAAATTGCTCTGAGGTCACATTAGCCTCACACACACTCCATTAGCCATGACCTTATCTCTCTGGCAGAAGCTGGAAGCTTCTGTCCTCATGTCCCAGGGCCTGGAGATACCAGGATTGAGACTAAAGGGGGTCTTCTTTAGGAGATGTGGGGTGACCTGAAGGAGCACAGGGTCAGAGTTGCTAGAAATGCTGTCCTCAAACTCCCAGCAGGGGCTTGGCTTGAGACACCAACACAGCCAAACAGGGAAGAGGTTCTTCATTAAGGGAGTGGAGCCAAGGGAGAAAAAGGAGGTTTACTTTAAATATTGCCATGCTCACATGGAGACTGCTCCATTGGGAGAGGTTAGGAAGTTCAGCAAGTGAAGACACAGTGTATTTTCCATGTGAAACTCTCCTTCCTTCCTTCCTTCCTTCCTTCCTTCCTTCCTTCCTTCCTTCCTTCCTTCCTTCCTTCCTTCCTTCCTTCCCTCCCTCCCTCCCTCTTCATGAGCTAGATATATCAGCAGTGTCAGAAAAGCACCCACCCAGTTTCTTGCAGATCCAACAGCAGGGAAAGGTAACTGTCCTTTCCACCTGGGGAAGCAGGAGATGCTCACTCTCCTTGCCAAGAGAATGAAAGCAAAACACAACACATACCCTGGGAACCCAAAAGTCTGTCTCTGCACAAAACTGGGATCTAGGGTTGTTCTGCAGTTTACCCATGAATCCACAGTTGGAACAAAACCTCTGAAGTTAAGCTAGAAGCTCATTAAGTGTGCAAATATGAGGAATTGTTGAAAATTATCACAAAACTATTGACTGTCATCTTGGGTTATGGAAGATTTTGAGTGGGAAGCTGCTCTGTTGCACCTTCCCCCAAAAGCTTTTCACAATTAACTTGCCTTACTAGAAAATGAAGAACTGAAGACAGCAAAACATTCTGTGAAGCCATGAACTTTGCAAAATTTTCATTAAAAATGTTTAAAAGCGATGACATTTTTCATAAAACATTTCAGTCTTGAGTCTGGAATAGCTTTCAGCTTTGAAATGCAATTTCTCTTTTAAAAATGAAGAAAACTGCACTGGAAAAAAAATCCTTTGATATTTTTACAATCTCATGTGAAAGATGAGACATTTTTCATATTGCCAATTTGCTGAAAATATTTTTAAGAGGTCATTCCAGACAGATCTTTTTTTTCCAAAATACTGACACTTTAAACACCTTTCATAGGCTTTTGGGTTTTTCTTCCTAACTCAGTAAGGACTACATATTTTGTGATTTGTGAGATTTTTTGGGAGCAGTTTGCCACAGATTCCAGTCATACAGATACTCATGATTTTTAATTAATTGCTTTACCATTCCTGGCTGTATATAAATGTCAGAAATATAAATGAAATATCAACTAAAACACTGCATTCTACTTGTTTTCTAGAGAAAAAAAATAAAAGAAAATTGGACTTTGGTAGGCTTGAGAATCTGTAAAGAATATGTTTTCAATTCTTCTAAAAGTTTTTCCACTTTTCATCATTTAATAGGAATATCTGAATACTGTGGTTGCCACACCCTTCCAGAAAGTGATTTTTATCTCTTTTCAGATACAAAATTATCTCTACTGTTTCAGTTTCAAATATTGGAGTTTCCCTCTTACCATTCTACCTACAGCATTTGCCATAGGTAAAATCGTGGGGGAAAAAAAAAAGAGAGAGACTGAAAAATGGGGTGCCGGTGGCATAGAATAAATTTAATTCTGTGTTAAAACATGAAATGCAAAGAGGTTCTAATCTCTTTATTGTAAGTAACTGAACAAAATTCTCTATTTTTGTTCCCATAAGTGCTGCTTTATTTAGTGTGTTATTTCAGTGCTATTTCTAGTGTGGCCCACTGACACGAACACTGGGATCACCATACTGATCTGTCTAAATATAGCACCTGGGAGCTGACAGTGACAGGTACCAGATGCCTATTATTAAACTGCAAGAAGATGGCAAACGATGAAACAGTGAATCCTTATGGAAAGCTGAGCAGGCTCCTGCTGCCATGGAGTCTGAATGGAGCCAGCTTGCCTCAGCATGGCAAGGGGAGTCCTTCTGACTCCCCAGGATCTTCAAATTCCAAACAGAAAGGAGGGGTCAGGACAGCAGGGCCCAGGACCCCCGGTGCTGTGTGCACCAGCCTCCTGAGAGCCTGTATCAATAGCTCTAAGAGTGGCAAGAAATCGACTTTACTACCCTGAAACTGTGGCTCTCCTGGCTATTTACAACAACTTAGAAAGCAGGCACAGCCGTCAATTATTTCCCTGCTCCTTCAGGAAGTTAAAGAGGTAAGACAGAAGGTGAGAAACACATAAAGACAAAACATTACTGGAATCTGCACAATGTGCTGGGAGCAAAGCATCACTATATGGCCCCATTCACAGTAGCATTATCTGTCTGTCTCTCCCAGCTCACCCACTGACTTGAAGCTATTTCAGTTTTAATGAATGTTTAAATTCAAATATCATCTCAGAACTATTCAAGACTCTGCATACAAATATATGTTTACGCCTTTCGTGCAAGGTGGCATCCTTTTCAGCCTCACTGAAAAAAAGCCTAGCCAGAACCTCAGTGAGCATCAGCAGAGCCAGCATTACCCTATTTTAAACATTTGTTCAATGCACACTAGCATCACAGGTAGTTTTGGTGCTCAGTTAAGCACATCTCTGCTGGAGATGAAGCTTTCAGGCAGACAATCCTTCCCTCACCAGGGGTGGACAGAGGCATCCAGCAAGCTCTATATACCAAGTGAAAATTCAGATGTTTCTGGTTTCAGTGCCCCTGTTTGCTTTCCTCCTAGAAGAGGAAATAATAGCCGTCAGTTATCTTTTTTTTTTTAATTGATTACTTTACCCTCTTTTCCAGCCAGCCTTAATAAGCTCTTCTAAAACATTAAATAGTCTCAAAGCCAGAAAGATGGAAGTTTTTAGGCACCTTTGTATATTTCCCCTTCTTTTGAAATGCTGGGGCATGCTGCAATCACAGAGCAGGGGTATAACTCATACTGCTCAAAGACAAGGAGAAAGAACATAGAAATTACATTGGCAGATTCACTCTCTCATTGTTCATTAAGATAATGAGAACAAGCTATCACAAGGATTTCTGAAAGCATACTTGAAGGAAAGAGATGGAGAAGGCCTGAAAGCAAGAAATTTGGAACCTGGGGAAAGAGGCAGTGCAGGAGATGGTGCTCAGAGGGCTTCAGAGGCAGGCAGGGAGACCACCCACCTGCCTGCTGAGGGCAGTGCCGAGGGAAGCATCCAAAGAAGAATTTTCTCACTTATTTCTTATGAATAGAGTCTGAGGAGACCTGTCCCCTGGGTCAGCGCCACACACCGTGGCTCTGAGCACTCCTAGTGCTCCCATCGGTGTGTGGGCAGGCGGAGAAGAAATGAGAGGGGTAGCACCGGGAGGGAACAAGGTTCCCTCAGGGTGGGGACTGCCTTGCTGGTAGAAGGAGGGGAGAAGGCAGCCAAAACGGAATAAAGGTCCACGCTGGGGAAGTGCCTCTGTACCCACTAAGCTTCTACTCGCGGTCCCCAGCCCTGACTCAGTTAAAACCGCACTGCTTGGCAGAACTTGAGCAGAGATTAGACGAAGGCAGCGCTGCGGGCTCCGGGGACTGCCGTGGCTCAGGAGAGGAGGCCACCCGCAGGGCCCAGGGGCGGAAACTCGCCCCAGGCCCGGCACAAACCTTCCAGCGGCCACCCGGACCTTCAGCCCACTGATCACCGCAACCCTCGTCCTGCCCGTGCTATTCCCCTTTCCCGAATGCCATCTGTTCCGTTCAGAAGCATTTCCCAGCATCAGGAGGCTGTCCTGTCTGCCCGTCCTTGCTTCCCCAGCACCCTGGAGGGAGCGGGGAGGGGGCTCCCCCGCCTCCGCTCCCCGGCGCGGGCAGGCAGGTATTTAATGGAACGCCACAGCCATGGCAGCACTCGGCTCTCATCTCGTCATCTCTCAGGCTCCCCGCAGGCTGAGCTCTACTCTTGCAAAACCTGTTGGCAAGGCGCTGGCGGCTGTACAAACTCCTCCTGACCCTCCAAGCGAGACCCCCTCCTGAGAGCAGCTCTGACAGGCTGCTCACAGCGGGACGGCGGAGAAAGCAGCTCCCTCCTCCTCCTCGGAACAGCGGCTCCCCAGAGAGCAGGATAGCCCCGATTCGAGCCCCTCTGCAGAGTAGGTGCGGCGGAGGTACTTCATTATTGGGATGTGCCTGCCCCCCGGCAGAGCCCCTGGAAGCCAAAGGGCATCACACCGTGCAGAGACCTGTCACAACAGCACAGCTGCTGGCTCCTGGCACTCCATACAGAGACAAATGAGGAACCAGCTGCTGATGTGTTCCCACACTAACAGCTCTACCAATTTTTAGTGTATCTCTCTGGCTGGGTTTAAGCTAAAGACCCCTTCCAGGGGCTTCTGGAGATCCAGGCTGAAGCGTCATGCCTGAGACATGGAGCTCATAAGAGACATGGTTCTCACACTCATCTCCTCATCTAACAGGACTACATAATGCAATGAAGGGTTTGGTGCTTTGGCTACAATCCAGAAATATTGCTCTTTGAAAATATTCAGACCTGCAGTAATCATAAGACATGACAGCATCCTCAAATTCTCCTGGAAATGAAATATTTAAAAGAAGCTCTGGAATATTCAAGTGAAGTTTCCAGTAAAGGAAGCTAGAAGTAAAAGTGCTGTAGGTGAGAGAATGAAGGGACCTGGGGAGACTAAAAGAAGCAAATAAATAAAAAGCTTGTCAACAGGATAGTGGTGCTGCTGAGAACAGAAGGAGCAATTAAAAGGAGAGATGAGAAAAAGGGACATGGAAGTGCTAAGCCAAAGAAAACCCCAAAGCAAGTCAAAGTAACATGCAAAAGGACACTGACCAACAAACATATTGTTACATCATAGCAAAGGAAAGGGACAAGGAAATTAGCAAAGAGTACAGTTTTAAGGTGAGGGAAGGGAACTACGGGAAAGGGAAGGGAGGCAAATATGGGTGAAAATCCATGCGGCAACAGGCAGAAGGAAACAGTGCAAAAGGATGTCAGGTTTCTGCTAAAGCTAAAAGCATGACCTTAACTGAAAGGGAGGAACCTATTTCACTGCAAAGTGATGTATAAGCAATGAAGAGCTCTCCTTTGGGACTTGCTGTTTCCCTCGAGAGTGCTGGTGAGATGGGTGAGTCCAGACAGGAGATGCTCTCCCTGTAGGCAAAGAGCAGGATGTTGTGGCTGGCAGGTGTGATACCAGGTGACACTGCAGGGCCCTCCTGCTCTCTGTTCTTGCCCCAGCCACATACAAGCCTGACACTGTAGCAGCCAATAAAACAAAGGGCAAAATCATTTTGTCCCTGATCTGAAAGTCCTGCTTTTCAGCTTTGGGCTCAGTTCTCACTGATGGCACATATTTCTCCAGTAAAACCAGATTAATACTGGTACCTACGTGACAGCCATTTCAGACATAATCTCACCTTACATTGAGGGTCATTACATTTGCTTTATGGCAAGCCTGAAACACTTCCATGGTCATTTTTCTACATTCCAAGGGAAAAGAACAGAAACTTATTTGAGTATTTTCTGACAAAATCACTTGCTGTCGACAATGCTAAGGGTTTTCAAGGATCTCCATTGTGAAACTCACCAATTATAGCAACACTGCTCAGCACTGCTTGGCCACTTTTACCACCTGCAAGCAGAATCCAAGAATGGTGTGAAAAGTTTCTTTACCAAAACCCACCAGCTAGGAAGGAGATAATCTCCCGCTTTCCATCTGGTTTAGATAGTCTTACAGACCAAGCGAAGTCATGGCACCACTACCCATGCCTGACATCCTCACCATACCAGCGAGGAATAATTTTGGTTCCTCTTTTTTCAGCAAAAGTGACCCTCACATAAAGGTCAGTTGAAAAATCTCAGCTCTAAGGGAAAAGCACAATTTCTTTCCCAAACTAGTCAAAGCGAATAACCCTTTTGAAAAAAAGAAATCCTTTCAGAAATAAATGTGTTCCAGACCACAAAATAAAGGATTGAAGGAAGGGAAGGGCCACATGCAAACGAGAGGTGCCAGCAAGCAGGAGAAGCCAAAGGACAGATTGAATGACACGAAGAAATAATTAAAAGGAAAGAGAAGCACACTTGGTGGAAAACGTATGAGAGCAGAGGTTGTCAGATGCAAAGAATACCCACATCTATAGCCATGATTAATTGTGAGAATAACAGGTTATTTGCCCATCTAGAATGCAGAAGAAGTGAAGTGTTGTGTAGAAGTGCCATTAATCTCCCTTGATGGGTACATTATTTGCGCGGAATTCTACCTGACATTTCAAGTTGCTTTCAATATATTTTATTGTATATTTTTTCATATTTTCAGAGCTCTATTGCCAAAGATTCTGAATCATCAAAATTAATCAGCTGCCTGGAACAGAGCCAGATACAACAAATAAGGAGCCAGGCACTTTTGATATTCTCCCAGTCCTAGATGGATGTATAACTCACATTTATTGGTGTGGGAAGATCTGGGGCTGCTCAGAGAAGGAAAAAAAAAAAAAAAGAAAAGATAACAACACCCATGGGCATTGTTGGAAGAAACTGATAGGCACTCTTGATGAACAAATGACTACTGCTCCTGCTTTGAGGCACTTGTTTGGCTCATTGTTTGGAAAGCAGCAGGGAGAAAGGAGAGCCCAGGACACACACCTCTCTCCTGGTGGGTAAATCACCAGGAATTGCATCAGATGCAGAGGTGTTACACCAGTGTAACTGAGGGAGGTCTCTGAGGATGACTGAAAATACACAGACTCCATAACTCCATACTAGAAACCTACCCTGAAGGCCTAGCTGCAAAATCAAAGCTACTCCTTCAATGGAGGAAGAATAAAAAAATAATTTTCCTTAATTATCCCTGAATGGCAGCCTGATGTGATGGAGTAAAGCTTCCATGTAATAAAAATAAATGAGAATCCCTACCCCTGTTGCCTGCCATAGAGTTCCAGTATGTCACAACTGGAAAGCAGATGTAGGGAATTCCCTGCTACCTGGCACTGCCTGTGCTAATTCCACACCAACACCAATAAGCATAACAGTGGAATTTAATAATGATGGGAATGAGAGAGGATAGAAAACAGAGACACATCTGTTCCCCCAAACTATCAGACATCTAGAAGGGAAGCTGTGGTGGAAGGAAAAGTAACTTTTTCAGAAAGCCAGCATGCTTTCCTTCTCCTTCCCATTCCCCTTTTTCCCAAAAAGGGAATGGTTCTTGAGAAGTTTGTAGTGACAGCAGCTGAGGTAGACTAGAATTTGAGCAGGGCCCTCCTCCCCATGCAGACTCCAGTGGGGCTCCTTGTCTGCACACCTCTGCATGGAACCAAAATTAAAAATTCTGTCAAGAGAGGAAATCTCCTGCCAGCTAATATCCCTAAGCTCGGAGAAATGCTGCAACAACAAACACTGTGACAGTAATTTCATGCTGAGCCCCAGCACCAGGAGGACACTATCATTTTTCTGTGCTATTTTGAAGTGATGCAAAGATGTCAGCATCGAGGGGACTTAAAGAACCCATTACTGCAAAGCTCTTTGACAAATAAATAAAACATGAAAGTAGCTCCCTTTGCAGGGAGAGCAATGGAGAAGAAGGATAAGGAGAGGGCTAGGAGCAGGAACACCATATTTGCTATGGATTTTGAATGTTTAAAAATCTGCCCCTGAAAGCAGCTTAGTAATTAGCAGTAGCTTACGTTGGCAAGGGTATTTTTGCACAGATCCATTGCACTGGCTAATTGACAGACCTTCTTTGCCAGTGAGGAGATCAGGAATGAGCTTTCTTGCTGACATACCTCAGTGCCCTGGGTAACCATTTAAGAGCCATCTCCATTCCCTTGCACAAGTCTTCAATATATATATACTTATACAGTAAGTATATTCACAAACACTACAAATATTTGGCATCTTAGAAAAGCTTTTACAGACTTCTGTTTTCTCAGAATACTTAGCATGAATGTACCAGCTAGGAAGCAGAAATTAAGAAAACTTAGCTCTAAAAATAATTGAAACTGTGGCACAATAAAGGTACTATGAGATACACTTGTTTCACATATAATCATAGACTGTTATCTACACTACCTGTTGCAGGGTTGGACAAATTAAAATATTATGAGATCTTGATATTTATGCTGTATTTACCCTGATGGGCCCATTTAAATCAGGCAGTTCTAAAAGCAGTTGCTCTTGAAACCAAAATTGAGAAGCAAGAATCCTGCATTTGTTAGCTGTGAGAAGAAGTGTGCTGTTGCACTACATTCCTCATCTTGAAAACTTTTCTCCCTGATTTCTGAGAAAGAACAGACAATGGGCTGCAGCATTTTGTTTCTAAAGGGGAGACAGCAGGAGTCAATACAATTATTTTTGGCTTCTACACACAAGCTATGCTGCCAGATAAGCACATAGTAATCTGTGCTCCATAGGAAAAAAAATCTTTAAAAAACCATTCTGAAGAATTTCTATCAGAATGCATGATCTTTATCAGTAACTAATACAAGCTGAATGCCTAAAATACAGGATAAAGTCTTGGGTTTACCATTTCCCCCCATAGTGAATAACAGTTTCAGCATTATGATTGAGGACACAAGTCAAAACGTGTGTTTGGGTAGCAGCATCCATTAAGGCTACTAATCATCTCTGCTTCAGCTTCATCAGGGCTGAATTGAGACCTTCCTGTTGACTTCAATGGACCTGGGATCAGCCCTTCTACTGATGCAATTCAGAAAAGCACTTAAGCAACTGCACTTAATTTCAAGCCTGAGGCTAAACGCCACTAGGCTGATCTGATCAGGAAGTCAGCCAGAGAAAAAGTAATATCATTCATGGAATTAGTGAGTCAAAAGTGCATAATTTTCTTTGCGATGGCTGCTTCAAAAATCCTTCCTCTGCTCCAGGTCTGCTCCTTCCTCCCCTTTGCTGTCCCATTGAGCAAGGCAACCCCTTCCATCCTTCCTTTGCTCCCATCTGGCTGTGGCTCTTCACAAGCAGCAGGAGTTAATTTTTTTCCCATAAGCAAACAACAGTGTTCTGTCATTATAATATTGCTAAACCTGCACTTCAGCAAGTTAATCAATAGAGCCTCTATAGAAGCTTGTGAAGGCAAACTTCTACACCGGGTCAGCCCTAGAGAAAGAAAACACCCATGCATTAATACTTCTGCTGGTATTGACTGGTCCAGCATTTTTCCTGAATAAAATATTTTTTTTTCTTCTCCTGCCTCCTGCAATGAGCCCATAATGAAGCAGGGAGGTTTCTTCTTTGCACCGGAGAGATATGGCCACTCAAAGAGATGGATGTGCCTGCCCCGCAGTGCGCATTTTGTGCAACGTTTCCCACATTTTTAACACATTCTTGCTCTCAGATTGTCAACAGGCTCCTGGTGTCACTCCACTGTGCAGTTTGCATGGCAGTTTGCATGGCTGAGAAGCTGCGTCAAAAGGCAGCCAAGGTGAAACTCCAGGAAAGACGGGCACCTTGGCACTTTGCATGATGCCATCCAAGCTCTTGTTATTGTGCATATGGGAAGAGTTGTAAGGTGAGAGGAGAGAGAGGAACACATAAAAAGGCAAGGTTAGACTTTTCCTCTATTCTTTGCTTCAATATAAGTGAATGTATTGCCAGCCATCACTTTAGCACACCTTTGGACCGCCAGGCCCATGACCAGAGAGGTTGCAGGGGAAGCATTGTATCAGACATTCACACACACAGAGGGCAATTTCCACAGAGGATTCAGTTGTCTGAGAGGAGGGTGGCTTCCCTGAAGTACATTTTTCTGTCAATAAATTGTGGCAAAAAACCTTCCATTAAGCACTGGTTTTAAGCATAACTGCAAGTTTTCCTTAGGAAAAAAGTCCCACCTTGAGAAAGACTGTGGTAACCTTTGAAGTTTAGGCTTCAGTAACCCATGGCAGTAAGTGTTAACTGTTGTCTCCACCATTTTCAGCCTTTGTCCATGTTTCCAGCTGTCTGAGAATGAGCACCAGCAATGGCCTTCCTTTTGCACTGCCTACAGTCACCTAAAAACACTGTCGGCTTGATTCTGCATTTTTTTATTGATTCTTCAGCAATCTGATCTGATCCTGAAGTTGGCTCTGCTTGAAGCCGGCTCTGCTTGAAGCCAGAGATTGGACCAGGCCAACCTAAATTATTCTGCACTTCTATGATGCAGTTGGAGAGGAATCTCTGCAGTCTCAGGCAGCCCTACTGCGCCAGGATTTCTCCCCCGGCAGATGATGCAAGGAAAGAGAACCAACCTAACTTCAGACAGCTTGGAAATTAAAGCCACACAATGGGACAGAAAATCTACCACTTCCAAAATCCCAGTTTTTCACATTGAACCCATCACAGTGCCAGAATATCTTATTCTACACATTTTGGTGTGTGGGAAGTGGTGCATATCATGACCCTCTCTCCTGAAGGTCAATGGGAAAAGAGGACATCTGTGTCTCCCATTCAAGCTCAGTTGGATGACTCTTACTCCAGTATAAGCATATGCTTAAATGCTTTGCTGAGTTAAACTCCAGGCATTGTTCTATCCTATCTGCAGCTATGAGCCATCCTCCTGCAAGCATTCATTCTTTGCTACATCACATGGAAAGGTACAAAAGCATGTAAAAAAAAGTTACCATTTTCTATTAAACTCTGTAGTGCTTTTCTGTAAGGCTAGTAAATTCAGTTTATTGAACGGTATGACTGCTTGAGCATTTTTAGTATGCTATAATGCATAAGAGATACTGTATTATCCAATATATTTCAATCTTTGAAAAGTTTTCTAAAGACTGAAATGCTTGCAATTTAATTTTAGGAATGTATTAGCACATATACTATAGCAAAAATGTATTCATTTTCAGCCAGCATTATAATAATTTCTGTTATCATAAAGGAATCTATTCTATTGGCATTAAAAACATACATGAAGAAGATGGACTGCATTCACCACAATTATCATTACTCTTAAGCATTTAGAAAGCCTGAGCCAATTACAATTTGATGACAGTTAACAAGAGAAGAAATTTTTTATTAACATCCTAAACATTAAAAGCAAAAAAATCCAGTATGACACTATTTTCAGAGAAACACCAGATTCAGAGCTCTAAAACAGGATTTTAAATTATTAAAAATATTATATTTCTTTAATGAATTAACAGTGCATGCCTGAGTAGGCTTTTCAGTACTCAATGCAGGATTACAACAATTACAGCAAGAGCTCATGTCTGACAAGGTTGTTCTCTTAGTGTTGGAACTGACCTTTAAGGGCTCTGATGTAATATTTGAATGGCTACCAATGTACAATTGTCAATTGATTGCAAAGAAAATGCTGATAGTTTAGGAGAGAAAACTATTAGGCAATCAAAGTTTGAAACTGATAAAGATTTTTATCTTTAGGGTTTTGTAGAAGAGGGTGAATTAGGTTGTATGCTATGACTAATAGTACTTGGACAAGCTGCCATAAACCCAGAATTCACAACAAAAAACCTGACAGCTTGTTCAAAAAGTTATAATAATATGGAAGAACAGATATGTGGGTCTGTTGTGTCAGTGACACAACAGATTGGCCTTCTGTTTTACGTAGGCTGCATACAGTTTAAAGCATGAATGTATCTTCAAAATAGAGCACTTCAACCATTTCTAGTTATATTGTGGTAAAGTTTGATTGCAAGACTAAAGAAATGCATATTAAAACTACCAGCAGTGAAATGAACAGTGATATTCATGATGTATGTCAGCACACAGAACAGCTTCCTCCAGCTCAGAGGAAAGTCCCTGAAAGGTGAGATTTGACACACCAAATTGATATTATCGCAACTTGAAAAGCTGTGCCACAGGCTTTAACCATCCAGGCTCCTAGCAGTGCTGAGCAAACTGGTGGGTATCCAACCACAAGACAAAAGAAGAAAGGGTAATTTAGCAGTTTGGATCCTGCCTCAGAAGCAAGTCTCTTTTTTATTCCATCCACCCGCAGCTGGCAGAGCTGCTGCCAGCTGTGGAAGACTCAGCTTTTGCAACCATGGCACAAGTGGCATTTCAGGAACATTCTGTCTGAGGGCTCAGAGAGGCACACAGAGCAGCTTTGTGCCTCTAGGCATGAAGTAATCCCTTGAGTATAAGTGTAGTGTCTATGTGAACTGATCAGCTGAGAATTCTACTGAAAAATAAGGCAGACATGTCCTTTTATATTTGGAAGTCTCCTTTAAGAGGACTTCCACTGTTATAAATGACAGTGTATTTGTATCAGGGCTGGGTGAGTGTCACCAGCACATTCCTTGCCCTACAAGCTTTTCCTTTTCCCAAGCCTCATCATTTCTGCAGTACATCTTCTCTTTACTGTGGAATACATATGGCAATGCCTGTTTGAAAAAGGTGCCTTTGACCTAGGGATGTCTAGCTCTACCCATCCACTGTAATCATGAAAAGACATACTCCTGCCTAGAGTGAGTTGGAGAAGAAACTCAGCACAAGTCATCATTCACTCCTGGAAGAGTTAAAATACTTCACTAGTAAAATAGACCCTCTTCTGAAAATTGTCCTTTATCAGGCTCCTCCATGTATTTTAAATCACACCTATCCAAACATGGGATGGAGCATTACCTTAGGCCATCTGAAGTAGTTTAACTTCAGCTGTCCATGGGCAGTCTTTATTCCCTCTCTCCTGCTAAACCCTCCTGCTGGGGAATGAAGGTCATTCCAGATGCACATGGATGGAAATTACATGGAACATTAGCATGAGTTCAGCTTAAGGAAAGTCTTCATAAAAAGTCCCCTGAGGGCTCAGGTAATCCCCATCACATTTATTAGGAGTTTCTTGCACACTGGCATTAGAGAGAAGCAGTCCAGAGCACTGGAAATGTTGCCTTTCCACTTGGTTTCACTTTCCGTGTATTTTGATTTTATTTTTTGTATGCATGGATATTATAGACAACATGAATAATGTCAGGACAGAGGTGATTCATTTTTATGACACGTTTTTCGGCAGTGGCATGTGAGATATGAGCAATACCGTGTCAGTTGCTTTGCCTCACATTTGCATCCAATCGTCAATGAGTAAAATGAAATCTCACAGCTGCCAACATTCCATTTCTGAGCCTCTCAGGATTTTCATCTCACATCCACAACAGACAAAGTAACTTGCAGGTGACTTTTACCTTAAAGTTACAACATTATATCTATTTTTAAGGACAAAAATAGAAGGAGGATTACTTCCAATAAGTTATTGAAACTGCATGCTATGTGCCATTATACAATTACATTGAATGCAGTTAAGAAAAAGTTTATGTTTGTGCCAAAAATGCCAGGTTAACACATTAATTTGCTGCGTATCAGTCTAAATTGATTGCAGTTAGCATGGCAGTCTTTCCACTGAAAGCATCTCAGGATGGACTGCCACATTATACTGGCAGATATATGTTAGAGGCCTTCTCATACTTGTGCTCCAAAGCATAGTAGATCAACTGTCAGGAAAAAGTTTCCTGCTTCTATGTGATTTATGAGTTCTCATTCAACAGATCTCAGGTAGCCATTTCAGCTGATAGCTGATCTTAAGGTAAAGAAAGCTTTCAAAATATTGATGGATCTAGCCTTTCAGGCTTCAGCAATTCCATCCTCTCTTTTTCAACCCACTATATGCATTCCAAAGTCACCTAAAGAGCTTATTTATAGAAGGCTGTGAATATGGAACCTGATCCACACCTTAGGGAAGTGAAAAAGATTTGTAATTACCTGAATGTAGTTGGCCCCAGAGCAAGAGGTGACATAGTCTGTATGTCTGTATTTGCAAGTTTATTGAGGAGCAGATGCATAGAAAGTTGGTACTAACACTTCATACCTCTTTGGGGTGAAGGGTTTAGTGAAAACCATTCAGGAGTCATTTCCCATGGACTCAATACCATAGCTCCTGGAGTGCTGCAGGAGTGCATTTCTGAGCTTTATTCACGTGAGGGGTGCCTGCTTTGTGCAACCCAAAACTACCCCAGTAGGAAGGTCAAGGTGTGGTAAGTGAGGGTAGAGAGCTTCACTTCAGAAGCAAGCTTCTCATCAAGCCTAAGATTCTTGATGAGACAAATGCACTCTTTGTTTCTTGGTGTTTTGTTAAACATGGAAGAAGTAGCTGCAGTCCCACTTTCTTGAATGTGAATGAGTTTAGTTGTGACACTACGAAGCCCTTATGGCATTATTGTCACTTGGCTTATTAAATAGTAGACTTTTTCACATTAAAGATTCTGAATAATATTGGGATAGAGTGAGCCAGAAGCCTACCTAAATCAGACTTTTACCATGCAGCAGCCAAGATCAAGATCTCCTGAATCATCCTTTAAATTACCCTAACCAGAAGTGCATATCAGTGATTTATCTCTGTGAGACCTTTATGTTTAGACAACAGCAGCTACTCAGTTCAAGTCCCTTCCCATAGCCTCCTCCACAGCAGAAAAGTAAAAAATCAGTTAATGAAACATGGCTTTATTGCCAGAGAGAGAAGGAGCAAACCTTCTTATGTGTGAGAAGACCTGCAGTCTTCAGGACACTTTTTGGCCACTATGCCATGAAAACTGCGAGATTCTGAGCCATGTGGGGGACCACCTGCCACAGATATTGCCATCAGTACAGACTTTAAACACAAAAGAAGCTGGTACTATTCTTTTCTGGAAAGATAATGTTAATCTCCTGCATAACATGCTTTCTGTTATCAGTGCTCAAAGTAAAACAGCACATGGCATTCTGCCGTGCCACCAGTTACATACATATTTATAAAATAAATTAAGGTTTTTGTCAGCCTCAATTTAAAAAGAAAGTAAAGGTGAGTCTTCTCACCCTCTTCTCTTCAAAGTTTATCATATCACATGAAAAATTCTCCCCGTCAGCAACATACCCTCAATGGCTTTTAAAGGTTTTATAGGCATGTTTTGCAGGCAGTTTTGTTAGAGCCTCACTGACAACATCTAACACTTGTAAAACACTGTGTCTGTACAACTGATCTCTGAACCCTAAGTTTACTCACAGAGAATCTGCCAACATACCTAATGAGCACTTATCTCTATTCCATTAATTCATACCAATCTGGTTCATGCTATCCCACTCAGCTATGGATCCTCAGCTGAGAGGAGAAAAGCCCAAAATATCTGTAGCTTCCTAAAGTACAACCACACCATAAGTCGTTGCAGAAATGTTCACAGTTTGCTTCTGTGAAAAGGCATAGGGCAAGCCACCTTCACTGGGACACTCTTAAACATACCCCTGAATAGGGGAGAGAGGAGGACCCAAAAAAATTCACCTCTTTGTCTTTGCACTGCAAGGGTGTTCCCAGGCAGTTGGGAAAGCTACTCACTCCCATCTCTTAGTTACTTCTTCCCAAGTGAAAATTCAGTGGCTAACTGCAGGTGAGCACCTCCACATCTCCAATCTCCACTTGCAGGGCTTTGGTGTATTTTATACCTGCTTGGTTTGAAGGTGTTTGTTTCTTCATGTGCCTAGTGACCATGGACAGCCTAAAAAGTCCTCCTGTGTCATCAAAACAAAGAGATGTGGGCATTATAAAGAGGCAGAGTTCACATGTTATGAGATGCAGTTCCATTATTGCAGCACTGTCACTTCTGTGCCCGTGCAGGTTTTGCATTTATCTGCATATCTATGCATTTATCTTCACCTTGCTCATTCAGAGACCTTGTGCTCTGTGCAAAGCCCTCCTGAAGGGTCTCTGATTCATCCTGACAGGACAGTAGTCCATGAAAGCTGGTTTTGTTTCTTATTTCACTGAAAAAGTATAATGCAGTCTTGTTTTACTGGAAAGACACTGACACAGCCTGAAATTCTGTACCTTAAAAAGTCTGAGTACTTTCAGGTACAAGACTGTCCCCTGCCAATAATTTTGGTTTTACAATCACCTTCTACTTTGTTCTCTTTTTGTTTTGCAATAAATTAGATTCCCCACTGCTGAGCTAAAAGTCTGGACAAACATTAAGGGAAACTGCCTTTACATAAATTGTTGTCAAACAAACAAAGGACAAACAATGCCTCCCACTACTCCAAGGTGTGACAAGACACGAAAAGAGGCAAATAAAATTGCAGCTTTGAGCATGATGCTACACACTAGCCCTATCTCTTCCATCCCTGAAGGCACTCCTCATCTGGGATATCAGGGGCTGCTTATGGGGGCTGGGTTCCATTTCACCTTTATCTGCAAGATGCATCTATGCTGTCAGTTCAGAGTGTTGTCTGCATTTCCTGCACTATATGATCCAGGACAAGTGCATTCACAGAGACCTTGCCCACATAAGCTAACTGAGGAAAACCCTGCTAGGTCTGAGGCTTGGTGTTATTACATTAAACTCTGGCTCTCTTTCTGGTCTCAAGAAAAGCATGCACAAGATGAAAGTAAAAGGGTTTGCTGGGGATTTTTTTTTGTCTCTTCTATGCTTTAACCATTCCCACAACTTTGCCCTTTGCCTCTCTGAATGGAAATGGGAGCTCATCCAACAATAATTGTCCTAAATGTGAGCTGGTGGCATTATGAACTATTGAAAATGTTAGGAAGTATTTGGATTTTGCCACTGTGAGCATTGCATAGTGTCAAAGGTGACAACTGATTTGGAGGGGTCTCGCTTAGGGTGCTAATTGGCATTTATTGAGCAATATTTGTGACTTCAATCTACAGAGTGATCTCTGACTCGTGTTGCAGGCAACTTCACTGTGTCAGTTCAAATATGTAAATACACTCTCAATTTTAATATGAGATGCCCTTGAATTACACAGTTATCCTTTTCACCACTTTTGACAAAGTCTTTGGAAGCAATTATCTTCTTATCAAAGACTTTTTACAAGTTCATGGAAGTTGGGCCATTCCCTAGCACAAATATAGGCTGGGCAGAAAATGGATTGAGAGCAGCCCTGAGGACAACTTTGGATGTTGGTGGACAAGAATTTTACCATGAGCTGACCACATGCCTTTGCAGCCCAGAAAGCCAAATGTATCCTGGGCTGCATCTAAAGAAGTGTGGTCAGCAGGGCAAGGGAGAGGATTTTCACCCTCTGCTCTGCTCTGGTGAGACCTCACCTGGAGCACTGCATCCATTTCTGGAGCCCCCAAGATAAGAAGGGCGTGGACCTGTTGGGTTGAGTCTAAAGGAGGCTATGGAGATGATCAGAGGGCTAGAGCACCTCTCCTATGAAGACAGGCTGAGAGTTGGGATTCTTCAACTTAAAGAAGAGAAGGCTCCAGGGAGACCTTAGAGCCCCTGCAGAGTACCTACAAGAAAGGAACCTACAAGAGAACTGGAGAGGGACTTTTCACAAGAGCATGAAGTATAGAAAAAGAGGGAATGGCATCAAACTGACAAACAGTAGTTTTAGATTAGATATTAGGAAAAATTCTCTTCTGTGGGGGTGGTGAATCACTCGCCTGGAGAAGCTGTGGATGCCCCATCCCTGGAAGTGTTCAAGGGCATGTAGGATGGGACTTTGAGCAACATGGTCTGGTGGTAGGTGTCCCTGCCCATGGCAGGGGGATTGGAACACGATGATCTTTAAGATCCCTTTCAACACAGACCATTCTATGATGCTCCGATTCATGATTTATACAGGAAGAAATGGTTTATAAAGAAAAGTTCATATACTTCCTAAAGGCTTAAATCTCTTCAGTCTAGCATTTTGGAAAGGATAGAGATTTTTAAAAGGCTTGATCCCCTGCGGGAAAGAAAAAGAAACAACTATCAAAGCTGAAAAGACTCAACATACTTTGGTAATAAATCTTGGCTGTCAACATGCTTGTCTTTGTTAATTCATGTGCATCAAAGTATTCTAACAGAACTCAAATGATATACTTAATCCAAATTTTAGTAGTTTTTAGACCAAGGAAGGACACAGTCATGTACCTGATTTTATGGATCTGTGTAGTATGCAGTTTTGCCACTAATTCATTGACTTTTTATTCATCTGGGACCCAAGGTGGCCCACAATGAAGGATGAATTCTGTCTGCATTCTCCAGCCTCAAAACAAATACCCTTTTTTTATTCACTTCAGCCAGGTGCTGTCTCTTCTTCAATTAAAGGTACTTCCTGAAAAAATAAGTTATATGTTACCAGCATTAATTTTCTCTCCATGGTATTACAATACTGTCACAGGCAATGATGTGGCAAAAAGGAGTTCTGGCACATGGAGCAGCACATGTGCAGAAGGCACGTGATAAACATCTTGTAGAATCACACAGGCCTTAAAAATACCCACATGGGTAAGAGAAAAGCAGGAATGCACAGCAAAGTAGGATAACAGTGCCAGCTAGTTTCTGGTGTAGGTATGATGAGTTTAGTTTAATGAATGCACATAAAAGCTAGCAGGAGAACATGTGTTTGTTGTTAAGAGCCTGCCAACAACACTGTGCTTACAAAACAGAAGTGTGGTGGCCTTTGCTCATTTATATTATTGTGTTGTGATGAGCTTGGTCAACCCCCATGCTGGCAAAGGTGGATTTTTAGAAATATGAAGTACAGATACTGCAAATGAATGGGGAAGTATAGTTGTTTAGACCTCCAGGAGATAACATCCTTTAAAGATATTAAAGGTTTTCCTAGGAGAGAGGCATCATAAAGGGAATAGAGAAGAAAGCAAAGTGATGAGAGAAACAGACCTGTGTGGAAATATCCTAGCTAAGGAAAAAAGCACACTGAGGGAGCTCAGGAAAAACACAAGATTCAATCAGAACTACACTCCAGTATTTCTTAAGGAAAGAAGAAGCAGGTTATGAAGTCAACTTAATGATGCCAGAGAAAAGCTTTGCTTTTACATCTCAAAAAGAATAATGACTCTAAAGAGGATGTTGCTT
This sequence comes from Argya squamiceps, assembly GCA_037834095.1. Lineage (NCBI taxonomy): Eukaryota > Metazoa > Chordata > Aves > Passeriformes > Leiothrichidae > Argya > Argya squamiceps. The sequence continues at coordinate 17,539,644 of JBBMKD010000001.1, read as the reverse complement.
GACAGGGAGACACGATACTGATAAATATTACACAAATTGGGCCAACATTTTCTTCTCTAGACTTGCTTATTGCAGGGATTTAAGAATCAACCAAATGGAGTGCAGAGCAGTTACTGGCAGGGATGGCTAGAAGGAAAGGTGCCACTGCACCCAGCAAAGTAGACCAGGCCAATGGTGCCTCAGCGGGAAACCTAAGGTCCAAATGAGAGAGTAAGAATTGCCTATTTCTTGTCCTTTATAATCCAGTCTGTTTACTTCACAACCTGCTTAATTATGGCTGTGTCAGGCACAGATCCTATGATTCCTTCCTTCCTATGATCAAACAATTGTTCAATCCTGTACTGAAGTTTGGAGTTTCCAGACCACAGTGTGTGCTCTGTATTGCTTCAACCACAAAAAGAATTTTCCCTGTAATGGGATATTGATCATGTGAAAAACCCAAATCTGTATCAACCAGCATTAGTTACATTTTTTCCCTTGAATCTGAATCTTCATCCCAATGTCTTTTGCTGCAGATGGCAGTTCCTTAAAATGGCTAACCCCAAATTTTGTATATGATTTTTTGAACTTTTTCAGATGCCTCTACCCACTTTTAATAGACTAATAATAAATTTACCATGAGAAGTCTTTCAGAGTTCTTTGAAAAATGAAGCTATATGACCCTGAGCAGTGATTTTCTGGAAAAGATAGGCAGAGACCAAAAAAAGAAAAGAGTTAATAAAATCAATAAATTTTACTATTTGAGGAACAAAAATTGAAAACTCACAGTCCTGAGTTGTAAAAATGGTGGGAGAGAAGAAGAAAAGGTGGTGGTGTATAGCAGCTTTGCCTCTAGTCTTCTTGCCTGAAAAAAAGATGATCTAAACCTATTGTTAAAATTTGTTACCTGCTTTGCTTGGAAGTTTCCACACGTATAGGAAAGCAGAAAGCTGGGCTCATCATTCATATGTTTTGTACTAGTAACACCTAAAAATTTCCTACTGGATGGTCATGACATCCACTAAACCTTGGTTGTAATACCTGTGGTCTTGGGCAGTAGCCATAAAAACTTATTTCCAAGGGCACATGGAAATGCCAAATAGTTTTTATCATTCTGCAGTTGCTTTCATTAACAGTTTAACTTTGTGAAAGCATTATTATGGTTTATAAGATTCAACAACACTGACATCTACTGAACACAAAATGCTGAAGTCTTGGTACAGCACAACATGTGCTTACACACAGGAGAACATTGCTTGGCTGCAGTTCAAACTTAGTTTAAGTATTTATGCTCTTGTTCCACTTTGGTTTATCATTTAGAGTTCTGACACATCCTCAGAGAAGGTTGCTCTTTGGGTGTTTTGTTGGTTTTTTTTTTTTTGCTGGCTAAGATACTAGTCTGTTTGAACTTTTTATTTTGAAGTACAGAAACGAACATAAAAGAAGACACTGACAAGTCTACAGCCTTCAGCAGCAGGTTAGATCACTCAGTGTCTCATGCCTACAGCTTCACTGTCTGTGATGGTAATACATGGTGATGACCTGTGTCTGTGGATAGAGGTTGGTGGACTTTCATACCTTTGGAACATTTCTCTGTGAAATAAGGGTCCATTTAGGCTCTGCCTTTGATTGTGCTCCAATAACAATAAACGGTGGCCTCTCCCATCCCTATCTGCTGGGTTGCCTAGAAACACATTGCTGGAGCAGAATTTGAGAGATCAAGTCCATTGCCTGCTTTTGCAGGCAGACATATCATAATCACTCTCATAAATGCACCAAGATCCATCTAATGAACCAGCAGATGTCTTGCCTTTACTGTTCCTTGGGGAAGGCTTGCTCCATGATCCCACATTCCCACACACCATGTTAGCACATCATGTCTTTGATCACACTGGTGGCCTTTCCTCACTTGTGATCCAGCCTGAGTTACTCTTTCAAACATGAGCCACCAATATTTCAGGTGACCTAGGTGATATAATATACAGTGGCATCAGGATTTGCTTCCACTACAACTGTCCCCCTTTTCCGTTCTGGCAGACTGTGGGACTGTATTAGACTTTCCCATCATGCTATGGATGACAGGCATCCTCTATCCATTCAATTTTTGTCACCTCTAGCTAACGAGCACAAGTTTAGAGACAAAAGTCTTATTTAATCCCAAATGCTAAATGTTTTACACACTGCAGTACTAATCTCATCCCCTCTCTTTTTTCCACCAGACCATCAAGGCCATTCAGCTTTTCATATCCAAATTTTGTTGGCTTTAACCCATGACATACCCCAAACTTTCTTAATCGAGGACCTAGTGAAACTACTAAAACATATCTGCTTCAAGACATATTATTCATTAAAATGAAAGTGTTGAAGCTAGAGAAAGTTTAATCCTCACAATTGCTGTTCTTTGCATTAGCCTTTACATGCCCTGTGGTTCTTGGAGTAATCACACCTCTCCAAATACAGGCATGTTTTTTCCCCAACATACAGACAGTAGCAAACATTTTTTTGATGTCCAAGACATTAGCTCTACTGCATTTTTTTCAACTTATCTTCTAGACTACAGAAATCAGTTGGTGCAGCCCAAGCTGACTTTCAACAATACCCCTTTTCCCATTGAGTTTTGTTTCCTACTTGGTCTTAAAGATTTCCAGACTCAGTCAGAAAACTCTTGGCTATATTTGAGGTTACTTGACAGGGTGAATAGTTGTTCAGATGCCTTTTAATACTTTATTCTAAAAAGAGATCTGTAGAGCTATAACCTTGCTCTTGAGCTTTTCTTTCGTTGTCACAGCAAAAATGTTGAGACTGGAATTGTTGTCTTTTGCCCATATACCTTAATATTTCCCTTCTTTAAAAATATAGTAATGTATTTGGGGAGGAAAGGAGAAGGGTACACCTGATATTTTTTTTAAGTCTGTGTCATTCCAATATTTTATGAGGCAAATATGGGCTTTGTGTTTCTTTCACATTTTTAATATATTTTTAAGTGGCTAAAATGCTTCCTGATTTTTATCCTGAGCAAGCTCCTCTTGAGCTTATCAATTCTCAAGACCTATATTCTCAAGTCCTATATTTCTGATTGAGCTACAAGTTTTCCCATTGCTTATCAACTTTTCCAACATATCTCCTCTGAAGCATTTATTTGTTCAGTGAAATCTGGAACTCTTTCCAAAAATTATTTACCTTGTGCTCAAGAAACAATTTCCATTTTATATGTTTTTGTCTCTTTGCTTTGAAATTCCCAGCCTCTTACACACTCATTGAATAATGACTTTATATTTCAAGAGAAAACATTAGACAGCTTTAGTCATCAATTTGGTCAATTTTTCAGTGATTTTAAACCACAACAACTTGGGCTAAAACAGTTTTCCACATGCAGCTTCATCTGTAGGCTATGCCACATCTGACCCCTACTCTTAATGCTTTATTTTCCCATCAGGGAGTCAGGCCCCTGTAATCGCTGACTCCTAGAATAATTTAGGTTGGAAAAAGCCTCTAGGATCATCAAGTCCAACTGTTAGCCTCCCACTGCAAAGTCCACCATGAAACTATGTCCCCAAGTGCTGTATCTACACATCTTTTAAATATCTCCTGGCATGGGGTCTCAACCACTTTCCTGGGCAGCCTGTTTCAATGCTTCTTCTCTAGTAAGCTGTCTCCAAGGACAGCTCTCTATGGGGTTTTTTTTGGTTTTGTTTTTGTTTTTTTGTTGTTTTGTTTTGTTTTTTGTCTCTTGACTTTAATCATTAACCTGACATCAAAGTTACCTTTTTTAATTTCCTTTAAGACCTGACAGAAAATTGTTTATCTCCAAAAAGACTGACTAGAGAGAAGTAGAAAAGGAAGAGAAAAGGTAAGAAAATGACATCTTAGCTGTAGAATTAAATTGAATTGATATGTAACTCTGTTGTGTTGCTCGAGAATCTGCCCAAACAGAAAAGACCCCTTCATTTCAAGGTCTAGAATACTTGATTCATATGGCATTGTTTTATATTGTTTTATATTAAAACTCTGTAGCTGCTCTGTAAAGAAGAGACTTTGCCTCTAATACCAAAACAGGCTACTATGCCCTTTCTAGATCCTCACAAAGACAGGAATGATTTTGCACAGTGCCTCAAAACATGTTTGGCTGGAGTTATCAGGCAAAATTTTCTAAAATCTTTCTTTGTGTCATTCACCCACTGCACACCAATAAATCTGGCAGTTTAAGGAGGTACAGAGGTGCTCATACACCTTCCAAATTTATTCTTTCATAACACTTAGCCTGTCCTGTATAGTCTCTGTACTTGCATGATGTTGCTATGACACATACACTAACTATATTCATATTGAGAAAAACCTGCTTATTCAGAACACTATAATTATACATCTTGCAATGACAAATCTGAGGAGAAAAACATCCCGCAGTGTTAACCAGGATTTTAAAATAGGAAGATGCTGCTGAGGGCACAAAAGGAGTGCACTGCTTCAATCTTCAGTCAACCTTTGCAGCAAGAAAGGTCTTTCTACAAACGTAGCCTATGGATAAGGACAAGAAGATGTAAAAGCACTGTGTAGAGATTATGAAAGGACTAGCAACCTTGCTCCTCATTTAATTGAGTGCAACAAACTCTTTCTGCTCTTGTGGCTCTTTGTATATTCTCAAGATTATTACTACTGACCTTAACAAGAAGAGTTTTTATGAGGCCTTAATTCAGTTTTTCAATTCAAAAAAAGAACTGCTTTTCTAGCCTGCAAGATAAACTCAATGAAAGAAAAAAAAATCAAACCTACAATAAGCAACTATAAAATTATCAACTTGGTGTCTCATCTTGGAATTTTGAACAGTTGCATAACTGCATGTAGCCTTGATTTCATTTCCATTTGGAGTTATGTCATTTTTCACTGACATTTTAACTTCATGTCTCGGGACGTGTGCTTTTAAATATGAAGACTGCACTTTTGCATTTAGGAGACTGAGTAAAGGAAACAGAACAGTGAATGGTATGTGAGGAGAGTTCCCTGTATCTTCCCATTTCATAAAAGAAAAATATATATCACCATTATGAATAGGCCTATGAGTAGCAAATGAACAGAGTACAAAATGGCTGCTGCTGACTCCTGACATCTGTTGATACCCAAAACAAAGCTACAGTAGTCCCACAGCCAAATAATTACAAGGCTGGTTTTGAGATTTGATTTAAAGTGTTTTAGTGGGGGACTAAAACAAACTTTGAGGGAAGACAAATTACTTCCTTAACTCTCTACTAACTTGAGAGATGTATATAATAGAATATGTTGTCTCATACTTTATAAAATTGAAAAGTGTAAGCAAAAACAAATTATAGGTGTTTGGATGCAGACACTGAAATGATGCAGATCTACAATAAATCAAAATATACCAAGGTCAAGCAATCTCTGTTGTGGTTTTGGCATCTTTCATAAAATGCTTTGCAAACATAAATATTTTACATACTTCATGTAAATAATACAGACGTCTAAAAATATTACTGAATTGGTGGGTGGTAAATACAAACACATTTTACATTATAGAAGACAGACTCAGACAGACATGGTCAGTTAAAAAAGAGAAATACCAATTCAGAAATACAATAGAATCACACAATGGTTTGGATTGGCAGGGCCCTTAAAGATTATCTAATTCCAACTCCCATGGGCAGGGACACTTCCCACTAGACCAGGTTGCTCAGAGCCCCATCCAACCTGGTCTTCATCATTTCCAGGGATGAGGCATCTACAGCTTCTTCTGGCAGCATGTTCCAGGGCCTGACCACTCTCACAGTAAAGAATTTCTTCCAAACATCTAACATAAACCTCTTCTTTTTCAGTCTGAAGCCATTTCTCCTTGTCCTATCACTCCATGCCCTTGTAAGAAGTCCCTCTCCAGCTCTCCTGTAGCCCCTGTATGTACTGGGGAGACTGCTCTAAGATCTCACCAGAGCCTTCTCTTCTCCAGGCTGAAAAACCCTCTCGGCCTGTCTTTGTAGGAGAGCTGCTCCATCTCTATGGTCATCTTTATAGCCCTCCTCTGGAGTCACTCCAACAGGTCTATATTCTTCTTCTTCTTCTGTGGTGCCTGAGAGCTGGATTCAGTGTTCCAGGTGGGAGTACAGAGATGTTAAACACTGCCAGTCCCAACACTGACCCCTTAGGAATACCATTCATCATTGCTCTCCATCTGGACATCAAGCCACAACTTGGTGTGGCTATCCAGGCAATTCCTCACCCATCAAATGGTCAATTCATAAAATCCATGTCTCTCCAGTTTGCAGACAAGGATGTCATGGGGGAGAGCATGAAATGTGTAAGTCCAGGCAGATGATGTCTGGTGCTCTTCCATTGTCCACCATGAAAGTCTGCTTCATGTCACCTAGCAGAGAGAGGAGGGATGGAGAGAATAATCTAAGGAGTTTCTTTCAGTCTTGTCACTTACAATTTTATGGCCCAAATCTTCCTTTACTGTATAAAGACTCCATATAAACACCAGAAAATGCAGAAATCTTGGAAAAATTTGAACATTCAGGTATTGGGGCATAAACAACCTCTTAACTAGCACACAAAGGAACTCTTCTCACCAGCAAGTCAATTTGTAAGCACCCAAATCTTGCCTCTCATGGGGAAACATCTGGTACCAAAAAGAGGATAATTTCTTTTTCTTCTAGTTAAAGCTCACACACCTGAGGAAAAAAGCAAACACTGAACACAGATGGCACTTCACATTTTACTCTTGGAAAAGTGTGAAGTTGTGAGAATTATAGTGTTACTCTCACATACCTGTGCTGCTTTCTTTGGCCAAAAATGACCAGGATAATCCAGCAGCAGAAATCCAAATCAAAGATGATAATCTTTTGTTCTGACAGTGGTCGGTGACCTTTACTACTGACACAGGGCTGTCTTCTTCAGGTTTGCCACAAAGCTCTATGGAACAGTGGTGAAAACATTCCTGTTTAAATCTTTTAAAGCCTTTATCTGCCTTTTTGGTTTTTTGTACCTTTGACCTTGATAGCTTCTCCCTCTGCTCAGATACCATCTGCATCCACTTACTACAACACTGCAGAAATAATAATATTTGGTAATTTTCACCTGATTAACATGTATTTGTGCAAGAGAAAGAGATTTGGGGGGTTTAAAGTCAAAAGAAAAAGAAATTCCATTTGCAGGTGAATTCTTGATATTGTTTCTTCTATCATTAAAAAAAACCTGTCAAAAAATTTAGAACTTTTTCAAGTGCTTCTTCCACTCCTTTTCTACATGACCTGAATATGACCCAAAGTTGCAAAACATGTCTATCATTCCAAAACTACAGTTTTAATGTAGTCTTCAATTCACTAATTTCTTTTTAAAATATTCATTTTTATCTATAATTACCCAAATCCCACAAAATATTTTTGCTAGTCTTATCCTAGTGTGATAGAAAAATATGGTTCATCAGTACTCAGTGATTCTCCCTATTGAGCTGTGAATCCTTATTTCCTTTGCATGTGTGGCTCTTCACCAAAACAAAAATCATCTTTAAAATACATATATTCCATCTTAAAAGTTGTGGTTTTATATAAAACCTGGCAATTTTTTCTGAAGTATGTATCTATTTTATTATTTTTTATTTCACTTTAAAAAGTAATTTAGGGCACAGGTAGAAACAAGAAACCAGACTAGATGCCATGAAAATCATGCAGAACTCCCACTGACTTCAACTGACCCCAGACTTCATCCATGTGTGAAAGTCCTTTGGAAGCAGCTCTCTGTCTGACAGAGGTGAACTGCTGAAATCAGTGTGTTTTAGTGAGACTGCTACAGGCTGTCTACCCAAAATACATTCATCCCATTTCTTCTGATGTTTATCAAATTCCCCTACTCTAGAATTTCTTTCTCTCCTGAAAAATTTTCCCTTCCTTGCCCAAATGAGAAAAAAAGTCTCCTCCTCATCAGGAATGCTACATTTGATACCCTTAATATTTCTTCTTTAATTTCTTCTGGCATATTCCATCTAATCAGATTTGTGGCAGAAAAGTTAGTTCTTAGTACACTAGGAAAGGTTAGAGAGGTGTTCTCAAAACTCACTTCAGGGTAATTAGAAAAAGAAACAGAGAAAAACAAAAAAACCAATGATAACCAAAGGGACAAGGCATATAAGAGACAAGATGCATACCAGAAATTATGTCCAAAAAACAGCTTCTGTTCGCATTTGAATGCAGAAGTGAGAGTACGATAACTGCTGTGCAAGTGTGCACAAATATATTTTACAAGCTCCAAACATCTACAGCACAAGATCTTCCCAATAGCTTTTGTAGAATATATGCAGCACTTGCTTATACAAAACAGCAGTATTTTGGAAGTAAATGTAAAATCAATGTCCCTTTATAATGGGTGAATTTGTAAATGAGATTATCAGAACTGCCTATTAAAATGTGGTCTGTAATAAAAAGATACTGCATAATCTCCTGACAGGAAGACAGAAATACTGTATGAAGGCTGTCATTTCGCAGTTTGCTGACACTACTGTCTTCTTCCCAAACTGTTCTCTGCATCATGCAAACATTTTCAGAAGTAAGTCCAATATTATTTTCAATTCCTCTAGTTTTTCTTGGATTTCTTTTATGGCAACAGATATTACTGTACAAAACGTAAAACTACCAATCATACTAACTTAAACACATCACATAAAATTTAGCTGGCAAAAAGAGTAATAAAAATGGAGAGGAGATGAAGCAGGGAAAAATGAGCTACTAGGAGGAAGAGGGATCCCTGAGAGAAAGATTCACAGCACTATCCCACAAGCTATCCCTGTATCCTCACAGACAATGTCGATGATCAAGGCTACATACAGAATCAAATTAAAAATATTTACGTGGGTCTAATACATACTTTTGGTAATTTTCTGTGGAGGAAATCAGGTGACTAAGTCATAAGAGCTGTATCATGTGGTTTTAGATTGAATAATGTGAGATGCCAGCAGTTGGAACCTACACCAGTCACTGGACTGTTGTGTAGATTCTGTCTGGTCATGGCACTTGTACTCCTGCTAAATGGGGCCACAGCAGTCCAACAAAAAGGGTTCTGGAAGATTCAGCACAGTGGCAACATTGAGTCCCAAATTGTCCTGTCACTGTATGCTTGAGTTTCTCTCTCATGTATCAATGTCCTGTTTTTCCTCAATATGTACAAAAGCCACACTCATCAACTTCCATAAGGCTTCCAGGACTTTCTGTGCCACTTTTCCCAGAGCAGAGGTGGTTGAGCATCAGATATTTGCAGCTTAACCAAGCTGAAAATTCTGCCTGTGAGAGAGGACATTTCCAGCTGTCTCCAACCATGGCAAATGTCCTGCAGGAGACAAGTTATCAGAATACAAAATGCCCCATAAATGCAGGGAAGATAGTAATTTTCTCTCTATTACCACACTGAGGACCCTAAAAATAATAATTTAGCAATCAAGCCACCTGCCCCCACGATAGCAGGCATATAATGCAACATAATGTTGGGTAGTATAAGGCTCCTAAATTTACTTAATGACTTTTTTTTGTTTGTTTCTTTCTTAATCCCCAAGAACGTGAAACATATTAAATTTCAAAAAAGTAAGAAAAATAGAACAGAAACTGGTAATGTACTCAGGGTGGAAAGAAGGCTGGGTAATATATTCATTCTAATTGTATTAACCTTCCCCCATAATGAGAGGGGGGGAAAGCCTACCATCTGTTTAAGTCATTAGTCAGTTCCATAATTAAAGGATTAAGATTAGCTCTAACAATTTCATTACTTTTCCAAGGAAACTGAACATCTGACTCTTTAAAACTAGTCTAATACCATTGAAAAGTACTATTGATTAGTTTTGTCTTTCTTATACTTTGGGAGGTTGCCATCAACCCAAATCAGTCCAATTGATTTATGCCGGGAACATTTCCTAAAGTTGAATGCCATGGCCAATACACAAGGAAAATATTTTTGTCAATCTTATACAAATATTTCACTAGCATAAAGTAATACTTTAACCACATATGTTCCTGATCTCATACACTTCAGTTTATGATTAGCCCTAATTTTTATTTCTAACCATTCAAGAACAGTGATAAACAAAAGGAGTGAAAGGGGATGCCCTGCTCTTTTGCATAGCTTTTAGGAATTAAGCAATTAGCCTCCTTTTAAATCAAAGTGATTGTGGACTATAATAAAGCAGCAAATCAAGGTGAGAAATGATCACACAAGCCAAATTTACTTAAAGGGCCAAATCAACCTAATCTTGTCAAGTGCCTTTTCCTCATCAGGGCAGCACTGCAGCAGGGATTTATCTGAGGATCTACAGACACTCATTAATTCCATCGGTAATCTTGTACTATCAATGCCCCATCATTATTTATTAAATTCGTCTAATTAGGAGGGTAGATAGCATCTATTATTTTATTTGATCTTGTACCCAATATTTCAATGAGATATTTATGTTGGCAGAACTGAAAGCGTTGTTGTAGCTCTCTGCCTGGCTTTAGCACAACTGAGTAAGAGCCTCAGAAGAACAGTCTCCTTCAATACGTGCAGTTGCTTACAAGGCCTAAGGGCTAATATTTATATAAAAAAACACTTCGAGTGTCTGTTATCTTTTTAACAGTGCTTTTATTCAAATCTTTCATCATATTTCTTAGTAAAGCAGGTGAGGAATCCTAAGGTTTCTACCTGCTACCCACCACCGAGGCCCCACACCATCTACAAGCTGTGTTGCCTGTCACGGAACACATCCCTAGATAATCCAGGGGGCAGGAAATGTAACAATGCTGATATTTGCCAGTGACAGCAAGCACTTCTTGGCAGTAAGACTTAAAACCATCAGTGAGTAGTTCTGGAAGAATCTCACAATACTCAAATGACCCCAAAGATAAAGTGGCAGGTGAAGCTCAGGGTTCTTAAAAGCAAACTAAGAGAGATAAAATAATCTACCTTATCTATATGTAGGTAATGAATGGATTTGCATTAGCTATAAGCAAAAATTCAGTCATTGTAGATACCATTCAGGTAATGCCAGCAGAGTGGTCTGAGGCCACACAAGGAAAACCGTATACCAGCACTGTCTATAAAAGGCCTTGAGAGGAAAAAGTATTTTGCTATTTCCCTAAGCCACTACATGTTCTTCCCACACACAGCATGTTGCCACAATCAGACTATGTCCAACAAAAGAGAAACTTAAATAGCATAGAGGGAAGGATGACAGAGAAAGACATGAAACTTGTTCAGCTGGAAAGGAACACACATAGATTAAACTTTGGCATGGATAGAAAATATTGCATAGATTAAATTTGACACATTTGTTTGAGGGAATATGACAGAGGGCAAGAAAAAATTAGTATTGACTGTTGTCCAAAAAGATGTATAAGGAACAATCAGACTCCACAATACACAAGTTTTCTGAAGATTGGCAAGCCACCAGTTTTAAACAAAGGAACTGTTTAATTTTGGAGGGACAATGTGTCAGTGTATGGTAGAACTCAACGCAGTAGGATACCGGTTGGTTAAATAAATTTACAGAGACTAGCCAAGCTCACAAAGGGTAAGTGACTATTAAATGACTATTTGGATGATATTTCTAATGCAGGCTCTGGCTTAAAGAGTGCTTAAATCACTGTTTGTTAGAAGCTGAGACAAAACAAAAAGGAAAATAGTCATTCATACTTTTTGAGGATGTAAATGGCTAACCTTGCTTAATCTTGATTATCAGGATTTCAGTGTTTGAATTTCCACTTTTATCTAAAACCAAAATAATATTTTTCTCCGTCTCCTGATCGCACAAAATTCATGGTTTAGACTTGATACCTGAAGCAGGCATCACATCTTAAACAGATTGTTTTGGACTAGATTCTTCATCAGCTGCAATGGGAACCTAAACACTCCTTTTACACTCAGATTCTGACACCTATAAGTGTCATAAGTATCACATATGAACTGAATTCAAACCCTAATGGAGCATTTATCCCAGTAAATGTGTTTACATTCAAACACAAGGCAGACAGCATGAACACCATTTGCAGTCAATGGAGAAAGAAATGGTACTTGTAGAGGCCCCTCATTTTAACTTTATGCATGAACAAATTCAATCAAATGGACCGTGTCCTAAAGCCCCCAGTCCCCCTACTCACCAGGATGGAAGGAACAGTGTGGGGTGCTCAGACAAAGATATCCACTGTGAGGTTTAAACACTGTGTCAAGTGAATGTTACCTTCAGTCGTGTTTAAATAATTCAGAACAGTTAAAAAAATCCCAACTCCTTCCCTAAAATAAGGTATATATTGCATCTGTAAAGTGACACGTACCATACAAATGCATGAGTGTGCAAATAACATTCCAGCTCCTGCAGGTTGAGATTATTTTTCCTATTTCACCAGGAAATGGAAACAAAACTCAGTGCAATTCTAACATTAGTTTGCTATAAATTCCTAGTCTTTAAGCTAATGGCGAAATAATGTTGCTCTCATTAGTTTAATGATCATATCGTGTTTAATACAAGAATTGCTCCCTCTTTTCTCCCTCTTTCATTAACTCAGTCTAATAGCTGTAGACAATTTTCTTTCACTATGAAGCTGTCAATCTTTCTCTTGTATGTAACATGTCAGTCTGTTATAGCACAGAATTAATGCAGTGCATTTATCAGACTAAGACCTCTTTTCATTTACTCACTCAAAAATTATTTTGAGCTATCTATAATGATGCATGCTAATGGAGCACATTTTAGGAAGAAAATATTTAGATCATTTACAGATTTTTTTTAAACTATGATATGTGCTTCCTTGTCAGTGTTTGACTTAGAATAAACTAGCTGACACTTGAAAAAGAGGAAAGGAAGCTGAAACTGATGCAGAGGAAGGTCCCTCAGCTCATACTGAGCTGGCTGTTCCCCTGAGGCACCCAAAAAATGACTTTTACTCATGGCAGTATGCAGCAATATAAAGCAGCAGCAAAGTTTCCATCTCTCATAATGATGCAGATTCTTCTTAGGAATATGAAAAATGAAAATAAAATAGTTCCTTTTATATGCTAGATTTTAGAAGAAGTCACCAGCAATTTCACTGAAGAGATAAGGAAAAAAAGTGCAAACAAAGGATGTGTCCAAGGGCTGCCATGCGAGACCTCAGATGTTTGAGACCTCAGATATATATGGGTTGACTGGAATTGTGGAGACACTTTATTCTAGGCACATGACCTATTCAGCCTTTCTGTTGGGATCTCCTATGTTCAATGGTGTCACATCATCCAAGCTGACACCTACTTGCTGTGAAAGGACAGCCCTGCATTTCTATCACACTGAGTTTGCATTTCAGGCCCTCAGCTGTCTCTTACACCTTTCTGTCTCTTGCTTATGTTTATCCCAGCTTCTTCAGAGCTCATACTGCTTTAAAAGAGCAAAAATTTATCTTTATCCACAGTCCTTCCTCTGGTCACATGCAACAAAGCTGCTGTTCTTTTCTTCAGTTCTTTACAATAAAAGACTTTATCAAATGAAAACCAGCAGCTGGTGAAAAAATCCCATTGCTTTGCCTTAGCAAAATTTAAGGGGTTATTATGCTTACCCTCTTTGTTCTTCTCAGAGCCTGGCATTCCCACCCAAATCTGTTTGTTTCTTCCCTGTTTCCATAAAAGTTTACATTAAGACTAACCCATTTTAACTTTCCACTTTGGAGTTTTTTTCCCCCATTTGATGTATAAGAAAGGAATGCTTCTAAGTGTCCATACTTCAAGCAACCAATTCAGAGATACTGTATCAAACACAGTGTTCAGTCAACCTGTCAGTAATTTTATTACATTTTGGCTTTATAAAATGAGGTGCTTATGAATTGCTGCTCCAAAACTGTTTTTTTAGAGCTAAAACAGTATTAAGCAAACTGAGAAACAAAAAACTTCGTCATTCTTGACTGTGACTCCAGTGGTTGTCTACCTTTTGAAACAAGAGGCACTCTTCATCCCTAAAATACATGCTAAGGGCCAAAACAATACTTTTCAAGGCTGTAGAACCTTGGAAGGCTGTAGAAGAAAAGAGAGCTATTAAATGGAGTTAATATTTTCAAACTACACTGTCACTTACATTGGGAAAAGGAGCAGGGCAGGAGACTGCTGTGACCTGAGTCTGGCTGATCCTAACATCAGAGCATGCTGAGAAGGGTTCCACAGGAATGGGAATAACAGGCCATTTAGCTGGTGCTACCATTAATCTCTTAGGTATCTCTGATGCTCCAGGGGAAAGAACACAGGGAATAATCTACTTACTCATCCACCAAGACACCTTGTGCACTTATGAAGTGGGCAAGTGACCCGGGTGCCTTGTTCACTGCTTGTGAGCCTACTATTACCTCCTGTCATTTCCTAGAGCACAGGGAGGCTTTTGGCTTCCCTCATGTGGACAGCAGTGGTGTTTTCTAAGGCTGGGACCAGTGCCTTTGTTACAAGGTCAGATGTTTCTTGCCGTAAAAGCACACAAGCAAACCACTAGCCAGCCCCAAACACCTCTGACTGAAGGGAGATCAGAAATAAGTTACCGACAGCTACCAATAACTCTATCATGTGAAATGCACTGAACCCAAATAGCCATACCTACCTCCCCCTCTGCAAATACTGGGTGAGGGTTTTCCCATTTCCCCAGACAGTAGACACATATTGACACTGCTCTGTCTCTGTGGAGCTGAGACCCGATCAGGCCGTTCTCTCACACACTGTTTCAACCAAACTGATTCAGAAATTTACATGGGGCATTCAAGGACAAAGAAGGGGGGAATTAAAAAAAAAAGTTACTGGCTGGAAGAGCTGAAGAGCCATTTTGATATGTGCTTCTATCACTCCTCCCTGACAATAGAGCTCTGGTGGCTATAGCAAAGTCTCACAGTCTCTGTGATCAATTAACCTTGCCCTTCTCCTTCCCTCCAGACCTCAACGATTCCTATCAGCCCCCTCTATTGTAAGAACATGAGCATTTTGGATGGAAATTATCCATTTCCTAATTTTTTTGATTTTGACTTGATCCACCAGTGTCACTCACATGGAGACTGGTTTCCAGCGGGGTCTGGAGGAGCTATTCCCATTCCATATCTTTAAACCTTTCTCTCTAACTCCTCTCTCCTCCCTTTCCCCAGGCTTTGAGAGCAGCATAGGATTTCCTCTGAAATCCACAAAATTATCGTTATCTCATGATGTTGCAGAGGCCAGCGAACCCTGGCTCTGGTTTTGCCCTGTTACATGTGCAGTTCTCTCCACCCACAGCAGAGAGGACAGAGAGACAAATCCTGACCCCCTTCAACCTCCACCCCAAACCAGGGAGCCCCAAAACTAGGATCCAGCACCCACAGAGGACCTCCCTGAACCAAACCATTACTACACATACCTCAGAAGAAGCTTGATTTTATCCCATTCAATACCACATTGAATACCTGTGCATTTATTTCCCATGTGCAGCCTGTGACTGGAAGACAAGCATTTGATGAAATCTCAGATTATTTCAGGCACACAGTTGCCAATGAAACACAATGATCCTGGATGGTTCCCACACCATTCTCAAGACCAGACAAAACTGGGCATGCAGTGCAATCCACCCTGTGCTCCAGGCACTGGTATTCCGAGGTGAAGAATACCAATTCAAGGGATAAAAACTTTTAAACAGCACCTTTTTTTTTCACCTTCTTTCATGCATTCCTATTTTTTTTAGCCTGCCTTTTACACTGCAATTCACCTGTGTGCCTATCTTCCTGAAACATACCACATTTGGCTTTTTTCAAATGACTACATATAAATATATTTACTTCAGCAAGTTGACACGTGTAAATGTCATTGTCTGTCACAGCTCACTGTTTCTTTCCAAAGAAGACAATTCTCAGTGCCATGAGAAAAGTCACAGGGCTGGACAACATTGCGCTGCACCCTCTATGTTTTCCTTTCAAACTGAGCTGGACAATAAATACATGCCTGCTGCTGGTGTGAAGAGTTAGTAGAAGATCAGTGGAGGAGGCCAGTGTATCTCAACAGCCTTCAGACTCACAGTGCCAGTTCCCAAAGCAGCTAAACCCTGTCAGAGTAATGAGCATTGAATTAAGAGGCAAGTTGGATGCTCATATTTTCATAAAGCTTCTCTTAAGAAAGCAGATGCTGAAGCCATTTAGAAGGACTTGCTCCTGTATTCTTACTGATTTGTTCCACTACAAATTAGTGTTACTCAGGTATTATTAAGAAGAAAGCTGAGGATGAATCAAAGAAACTGCTTTTCATCACAGTGCCAGAGCAATACAGCCTGGAGCACAGCAGACATGAAAGTGCACAATATGCTTAGTGAAATATTAAAAGGAAGACCTGTATGTGTCTAGTTTTCTCTTTTCCTTTTATGTATGCATAACTCTCCTGGAAGCTTGGGGAAGAACAATTATTTCCTCAAAGAGACTCACACAGTCTGCAAAACATTATAGAAAATTTGTGACCCTTCTGGACAGACCTGCTCTCCAGGAGCAGAAAGCACTGAGTGCACCAGTCCTGTGGGGTTTGCTTTAGAGCAGAACTGTGGTCACCAAAGGTCACCATGCCACAGCACATTACCTGTGCTGTTAGCCACTGCCAGGAGTGATAAGACAAATCAGAATAGTGTGGTGGCACTTCACTATCAATAAAGGGTTAGAATGGGAAGCTCAACTGGCAATGGATAAAAGGGAAATTTCCAAGAGAACACAAAAGAGAAACAGTGTGTATAATATGCTTTCTCTTAATCACAAAAGCAATTGCTCACTCATAAATATGTTTTTTCTCAGCATTTCCAATAAGGCTTTGGAATGATGGAGCTGCATGTTATTGCTTAAACCAAGGTTGGAGAAACTTCTGATTATCTTTTCAGAGGCAGTCTTTTTTATTCTAGCCTTTCTGTAGTTGAAGTGGTGTTACCAAGCTGTGACCAGCAAGCAGTTCTGACCTCCTGGTAATTCCAGACAACTACATTAAATTGACTGTGCTCTCATCCACTGCCATCAGGCTGCTGTGCTTCACCCACATGTGCTTCTAGAGAGAGAGTGAACTCGTGGTGCAGCTCTGCTCAGAAGATGGACCGAAGGGCAGGGGTTGCACACCTGGCAGCTAAAGGAAAATGGGCTTTTCAGCCCTCTCCAAATTTCAGACAAAAGCAGGAGGTTTTAAGGCATGCAGCAATGAATGTTTGCCATTTGATGGAAGAAGGGCTTGCATATATTCAGGTCAATTTAAAATTGTTATCAAGTACCAAAATACTAAAATGCCTGAGGATATTGTTTGCAAGAAATCCTCCATACTTGATTTGAAAGTAGTGTTGCATCATCTGAATAAAGGCATGTATTTCCTACCTGAAATCTATGCCATGCCTAGCATTTTCCAGCTGGTGGTTTTGTGTATGGTGCAGCTTGATTTGGGAAGGAGAAGTCAGACTGGAGAGCCATGAACTGAGAAGAGGAGAAAAGAGACTTCAGCAAAATTTTTATATGGTGAAGCCTAGAAAGCAAAGAAAGAGATTCACACAAGATTTTCAAAAAACATTAGAAAATCACTCATTGCCTTCATGTAGCAGATTGCAGTACTTTAGAAATTACTTCATCTCTGCTGAGAAAATGCTGAAAGAATGCTTAACAAGAGCAGGTTTGTAAGCCCTTTAAAAACTGGCACTTAGAAACTCAAAGTGGATGTTCTCTGCTTCTGGAACACTCATACCAACCATCCTGTGCTCTGCAATGTTCTTCATCCACTTTGTGCTTAAAGTAATCTAATGATCTTAGCTGCAGGAAAAGTTTTGTTAATGCAAATGCTGGAGGTCAGTGCTCATGACAAGCAGAGGAAGAGTCAACAGGAGGCTGGCAGATTGCTTGGCACATGCACCAGAGACATGTGAAGCCTGAGCTGAAGCAGAAGGGAGGAAGAAAAGCTGCTAGAGGAGGCTCTGGAAAAAAAATCAGCACAGTTATTCCTCCCTTCTCGTACATACCAAGGGACACAGTTTTGCAAGTTGCCTTTCTCCAATCCACCAGGATAGCTGCTTTGGGGAAAAGCACATTTAACCAGTGTGCTCAAAATCACATCTTTTAAGCCCTTTTTAGCTGGCAGTTCTCTATTCCCTCCCCACTGCCAATTCTCAGACAGGTTTTTAAACAGCTGTTTTTAAACTTTTGACACTTCAGGCTTCTCTGCAAGATGTGATGAAGTTTTTGTCTGTATCTCTTGCTCACAGTCTCATCTGCCAGTCTAGTCAAAATTATGGACAGTTCTTGTCCTCATGGCAATCCTTTATGCTCCCTGGATATCACCCTAAAAGCCTCTGCAGAAAAGTGATACCAGATACACAAAAAGGCACAATTAAGGAGAGCTATTCATACTTTGTCCAGCTATTTTTTAGCATTTCTTTAACCATCTGCTGTCTTTGAACTTTTCCACTCTGCCAGATTAATGATATTCATTTACATTTTTTTTAAAGATCTAAATTATTCGGCGTTGATTGAATTCCAAAGCCAATGACTACAACTAGGAGAACCCTTTGCAGTTCATAACTTACCTTGTTTTGTTCCTGTTCATAAATTATCCACAAAGGACTTTGATTTTTACTAATCTTCTCATTATTCAGGGCCCTTCAGCAAAAAATTAATGCAAACATATTTCAACATATGGATTCTGTCTGTGGGCTAGTCACTTCTTCTAGCTCTTTGACTAATTATTATCTATGGCCTGTGAGTCATTTATTGAACAACATGGCATTCCCATGCCTTGGCTGGATGTTTGTGCCAAGCTGTCAGGACTTTCTGAGAAGCACCATTCAGATTTATCTGACACTTCTTATTGAATAAGCTTCAGGTCTGGGTTATCATGATGCGACACTTACAGAAACCAGAGTATTAGAAAGAGAGGGTGGTTCTTGTAACCCAGTTCATTACTTGACCCTAACCCATTTCCCTGCCTTACCAGTGTTCACTGACCAGAGGTGTTTCCCACAGCTTCCTAGATCATTTATTCTGTAACTTACAAGTCAATAGCAAAATTATGTGTACAGGAAGACCTGACTAAACAAAGGTTTATTGTTTTTTACCCTACTGCTCTCTTTCTTTGTAGTCTACTTCACCTTGTTTGGATGTAGCTTGGATACCTCTACATGAACAATACAGATACATCTTCAGTTTATTGCAAAAATGCAAAAAGGCAGCAGGAATGTTTTGTGCGTTTACAACAGAGCAGGCAATGAACTTACCAAAACAAAATGGAGCCACCAGGGATAGTTTCCCTGCGCACAGTACCAGGTTGTTCCAGTAGATGCCCTCTGCAACATCCTTGTCCAGCCCATCTTCAGGGCTGCCTGGTCACTGCTCTGTCAGTCTTGGGCAGCCCTCAGTGAATCCTCCCCAGCCCTCACACTCCTGAGTGCCTCTGAGACAAATAGGCCTTCACACAAAACTAAGCATCTATCCCTCCATAAAGCCATGATTTCTAAAAGATTTTGGGAAGCAACTGTTATACTGCCAGTTTCTGGGGACGTTTTATTTCTTTTTGTTTTTAATTAGAAAAGTGGAAGATACAGCCAAAGGGCTTTTATACCTTTTTACAGAGCAGTGAAAAAGCCACCAAAATCATAATACTGCCTGTTTCCTGTTTAAAATGCTCTTGCTTGGCTTTAGAAAAGAGAAAACAAGTCTTTAGTGTCATTTTCATCAGCACTGCCACCATCTGCACAAGCCTTAACTCGTTCAGCAGGGATTTGCAGAGGAATTTCAACCAAAGTGGCACCAACGGTGTGTTTTCAGAGCAGACAGAATCTAAGAATAAGGAATTAAACAAAGGAGCTGAATTGGTTGACCCGTGTTGCCAATCCATCCCTGGAAAGTCTTACACAGAAAAGTCTGATGATAGATGAAATTAAAAAAAAAAAAAAAACAAATTAGAAAAAAAGTTTCCCCAACACTATCAGATCTGTTCTATGTGAAAGAATGAGACAGAGAAAGCATATGTATTTATCCAGTGTATTGTTGAGCTCTAACTCTTTTTCCAGACCCAATCAATAATTTTTCTCCTTAAATTCCCCTGTCCACTATACAGGAGTCAGCTATGTTTGTTTACCAGCAGATAACCATCTTAATTAGACTACTGTATTGAAGCCCTGTTCTCTTCAAGCACAGAAATAGCTTTGTTCCCTCTGGCATTGTTTTCCTTGGAGGTGTCTCTTGTTAAACGGAATCTTTTCCTGTCTAATGAAACAGACTAATGTAAATGCCAACCTGTAATCTTTGTGCTCGTGTCACTCCCACTCAAGTGAAACTAGACAGGACCCAGTTAATTAGTACACGCCATTAAAACCAAATAAAAAACACTGTTAATGGCCAGCTTATTTATTTCTAAGCATCTCATTTCCACAGCACCAAAACCAATTGGAATCAAGTAAAACGACAGCAGATTTTTTATGTTTTGAGCATGAAGCTTGTGCACACTGCAGGCAAATTCTTGCAGAAGCCATAGCAACTTGAGAAGCAAGTCCTGAGTTACCAAACGAGCTTTTCCAAGACCAGCACGTGCACTGTACAGGAACCCTCAGAGCACAGAGCCCTGGGCCATGTGCTGCTACTAGAGGTTTAAATCCCTGTGGCACAAGGGTCATTCCAGCCTCCTTGCTAGCCAAGGCCAATTCCCAACAATGCTTGTCAGCCCACATGGAATTCATTAATGATTCTATAACAGAAGGCAAAACCTGATCCCTCTGTAACAGAAGGCAAAACCTGACATGCTGCTGAGGAGCTCTGTTACTTCTCGTACACAGGCTCCTGTTTTCTGACCCTCAGCATGTAATCCATGCCAATCCTACAGCAAGTGCCTAAACATAGGGCATGTTAAGGGCGCAGCAGCACCATCTTTTGCTTAAAGTTCACACTTTACATAAAATCCTGGTAAAGGAAGAACGTACTCTTGAACCTTTGAGAAACTTGCTTTCCTGGAACAAATTTTCCATGGTCACAGGGCCAGCACAATCCTGTACTTCTGAAGAGGGCTACAAATAAAAGAAATTTTCAGTAAAGAAATCTAGATCTTTCCTCCCTCTCTTTCAGGACAAAGCTATCAAAAGTGCAGGGTGACATTCCTCTTCTAATGTCTTCCACCTGCAGGTTAAATCTAGAAGGAAGAACCTTCTTCATGAAGTCCAACTGTGATGATCAGTCAGTTCTAAACCTCTTCAAGAATAAATAGCAACAAGCAGCACTACCAGGGGAAGAACCATGCCAAGAGACCTACCAAAAAAAAAATACCTTTCACTAAGTCAGTGACTGGGACAAGAGACTGAGGGGGAAAGGAGGGGGTTAGATTGACAAATTATAGGCTAGGCCCAAGTCATGCCTTCTAAATCTGGGCATTTCTGTCTAAAACAAAGAGTCACAAAACCTAGCAGAATATTTCTGTTCTGAGAAAGCTTTGATGGCTGCCATTTTGTTCCTCAATGTTGTACTCCTGCAACCTGAAAAACTGTAGGCTTTCAGTGCAAGTTAAGAAGATTGGCAGAAATTCTTACTCCTGTCACTGGCTTTTTGTGAAAATTGACTCCAGCAAACTGCTAGCTTTTTCACAGTCACAACCTAAAAATAAAGTGAAGCAGATTAAGGAAGACAACATATCTAGTTCTGCAGAGCCACAGACAAAGATCTAGGTTAAACAGCCATTGTGGTGCATACTCTCCATCACTGCTCACCTCAGCAAGGGTAGGAAATATTAACAAGTGGATAATACTTTTCCACACAGTTTCAACATCAACTGAAGCAGGGACTGATGTCAGAAAAGCATTCATTTTAGAGTAGGCACATCCCACAGTGTCTGCACATTGCTTGTAACCCAGGGCTTCCACTGCACCCCTCCAGAAACCTCTTGTACCACACTGGAGACAGGAACCCAGCCTCCCCACAGCCAAGAGTTCTCCTGCCCCACCTTGTGCTGATGACATTCTAAATGTGGGCCTTTTTAAGGGGCATCGCCTGTAGATGCTGGAAAAAGGAGCAAGGAGGACAATTTAGTGAACTAAAATGTCAGACTCTGATATTCTCTTTATGGCATCTAGTCATTTAAGGGTTTATTTGGACCTGATCCAGGAGCCCTATTGTTGTATCGTATTTATTAAGGCTATTGTGCACTAAATAGCAGGAAGATGAATAAACACCTCTTTAAAAAAGAAAAAGTAATTTTTTTCAGCAGCCTTGAGGCTGTACAATTAATGTTCTCCAATTCAAACACAGCCTTTACTCATCTGTCCTTTACTGTAAAAAATTATGATAATAGAAATAGTTGGATATTCTTCAGCTGCTTCCCACTCCAATTTGCTTTTTAATTAGTACTGATTCCAGGAAATTATGTGGCTATATTTTTCAATACTGTATGCTTTTATGTGATGTGACATTATACAATGACATGATCAACAAATGCCCCATTCTGGCCCTGGAACACTGCACCCACATCCTTCATGCTTGCTTTCCACCCATGGTCCAATGAATGTAATTGAAAAATGAGTAAGCCTATTTCTATCCTAGTCATGTCCGTGGGCACAGATGAAGTATGGAATCTAATGATGAAGTTTAAATGAGGTCCTATATGACTCTAAACAACTTGGTCAAAATCTGAATAAAGTTACTGTGTTCTCAGACATCGCCCATCTATAGAAGTTTAGTTCCATTTACATGTTTGCCTTGTTTCCTCCTGCCTTCTCTCACCTGCTAAAGAACTCCCCAGCAGTTCTTCACAGTCTTGAAATTGTACCCAAGCTTTTATATGGTGAAAGTCAAGGAAATCTGGGTTCTGCTTTAATCCCAGAGCATTTTCAATCCGCTTTTACAAAAAATGTCATTTCTCTCTAGTTTTTTTCCCCTCTTCCCTTCACATATACTGAAATGACTGTACATTGATCTAGAAGAAAGTGTCTAGATCTCTAAGAAGCCCTAGAGGTAAATGACTCACAGCCATCCAGGAGTGTCTGGACTCCACAAGCAGGGAGGGCGTTTCCCTCTGACCCATCCCTGTGAGGGTCCAAGAGCGTGTTAATTCTCTTATTTCCACACTGACTTGTGTTACACAGCCCAGTAACTCAGGACATGACAATGTATAACATGCAGACCTTTTGATTTTCAGTGACTATTTAGTTAGGAATAATAACTCCTTTTGAATGACAATGCATACAGAGATCATGAGGATTTATTGAGTATAACCTACTGTAGTCTATCCATCAAAGTGACACTCAGTCACTTGCAAAGTTCCTGCTAGTACCGTACTTAGTGAACACTTCACAAATTTCTGCAGTATTTTTTTTGCCTAACAGAGAAGTCTCTCATGTGATTCTTAGGGCAAAGAACTTCCCTAAGGAGTAAAGAGATCTGCCTAAGCCCTTGGCAATCACAGCACATGCTGATGTTTGATCGATGTTGCTCATTTATCATCTCCCACTTGCTCTTTCCACAGCACACTACACACTTTAGAATTAACATTTCCATGGCTATTTTTCCGTGCAATCTCATTACACATTTCAGAGTAACAGGGGAACACAATCCGCTGTCCTTTTGACTGCCAGCTTCTCTTGAGTGGGCATCCGAAAAATAATTCCTGTTTTGCTTGAAATGTGAATGACAGTAATGATTTAATCCTTCCTTTTAGGGGATGAAACCAGTGTCTTGTCATTTTCAGCCATGTCTTTATCAAGAGTCCTATAAATAAACAATAAGTAATACTCCCCCTGGAGTCAAACAGAGACAAAAAGTAAGAAACTGCTTGTCTTCCCTTAATCTTTTTCTGCATTCCCTTGAAGATGTCTCTCATCTTCCTTTTATTATTTTTCAAGTTCTCCCATCACATACTTGTCTCCAGTTTTCTTCTGAATAAATGAGTCTGATCACCTGTTCTCCCTCTGAGCTCTGTCATAAAACAAAGGTCAACCCTTCTGCCCTTCCTTACACATATGCTTGGCTACCTCTTGTTTTCATTATTAGCAAAACAACTGCCAGGCCAAGTCAAAAATCCTCTTACCTACAAGTTCTGAAAGTCAATCAAATGTCCATGGCACTTTTTCTCAGACTTATTCTCCACATGCAGATGTTGAGACATGTGCCAGCTTCAAAAAGTCCCTGTTCAAATTTGAAATCTCTAGCAATCCCCTAGCAGAGCCACACTGTCCCTGCTCCAGCAAGGGACAGTAACCCTGGGAAACCATGGACATAGTTCAGAGACACTTTGAGAAGTTCCCTTTTCATCTGAAGCACATACATCCCCAAACATCTGGAGAGGAGTGGTCACCTACCACGCTGCTGATTATTCCCAGAGATTGGCAAACTCCTTTATCCTCCCCAAAATCTTACAAGCTCGAGACAAACACAAATTCTCCCACCACAGTCAAAATACCATTCTCCTGAGGAAGGAAAATAAGCCTCGTAAGTTTAAAAACTTCTCTTTCCAAATTTTTAACAAATCACAACAGTTTTCCTGCCTGTTTAATAAGACAAAGGTTTGAGTGGCACAGATCACCTGAGAAAATAGGTCTATGGCCCTGCCCACACAGCTCAGTAATCAACACTTGCTGAAGATGTCTCAGCAGCTTCTCTCTGTTCAATGCAGAGCACAGGCTCTGACAAAGTTGTTCTAGTAAAAAGACTAATTACTGCTCATGTTTCTCTGACATGTGTAAAAAGCAGCACAGCTGCAACAGGGATGTTTCTTCCAGACTGCCCTGTAGCCTCTAATCTAAACCAGGCAAATGTGATTCCACCTCTCTCCTGTGTCCCCAAGTGTCTCTGCCTACTCTGGTTAAACAAGAGCACATGCTGCCACTATTATTGGCCTTCTCTGAATGGCATCTCTCTCCTAAGGCATTCTCTTTTAAAATAAAGGTTCTTGTATTTGATTAAGTTAACTTAAGGTTTTTTGCCTAGCTTCTACACAATTGAACTGGTGTTTTTCCAGTTAAAATCCACCAAAAAATAACTCATCCAAACAGCAAATCCTCTCCATAGTCAAGAAACAGTGGAGGTAAGACCTTTGCCTGTGGAGAAAGGTGTGGGTCACTCAAGTCACATAAAAGATGCCAGCTAGAATAAGAATGTGCCTGTCCTCGAAATACTTGTATGTAGGTCAGAGAGTCTTTAAATATGCATTGAAACCATATTAATGTCACTGACCTGTCTGATCACAAGTGCAGTTGCTGCCTTAAACATCTCAGAATTGTTTCTTCTGCAAGTACCTGCTGCCCCCCAGACCCTTCCTTTATCTGTAGATGAGTGGAGGGAAATTATTTACTATCAGATGTTCAGTTATATTTACTGATTTAATAAAAAAGGAAATTTGATAAAGGAGACTTCATTTCCAGTTAATGGCCTGCAAAGTTTTATCATTGGAGACATTTGGCACCAGAGCTGAGGGGAAGTTTGTATTGCTGCTGTTCAGCTGTGCCTTGCCTCAGGTTAACTCATATTTTGTGTTCTGGTGCAGCTAATCTTTCTTTTTTCCACGACCATGAAATAGTTGTTTTCCTTGGGAAAAAAAATAATAATAAAGACAAAAAAACAACAAAAAGCCCCATATGTACAGAGACAGCAAGGATTAGTTGTAACTGCCATAATTTAAGGGCAAAAAGAATCCTCTTATCTCACCTGCAGAGTGGATTTAAAAAATGAGAGCAGGAAGAGAAATGACTTGCTGAAAGGAAGTTTTGGAGGGCATTATTAGGGCCAAAAACAGATTTATGTAGCCTCTATGCTGTACTCTGATATCTTTCATGCACTTTGGCTTAGACAGATACTGAAAAGGAACTGGAGCAGATATGAGTTCATCGCTGACACACATTCTGTCATGATGTCTCTGTTACATGTTTGGTCACTACCAGGAAAAATGGTAACTTCTCTCCTGATTAGGATCCTAAATCTACAGCAAAAAGGCTAGGAGGTTATTTATATGAATATTTGCAGCAGGGAGGAGGTGCACATGTGTCTGTTGACAAGCACTCTACACCCTGTGCTGGCAGGAAGCATGCTGCAGAGGAGAGGGCCTGTCTCTCCCTACCCAACAATTCTTTGCTTCTGTGCCAAAGGAAAGAAAATGCACTGATTCAGGAATGGTGGTGCTTTACATAGGACTGCTCACCTCAGTATCTCCAGGTACTGTTGTCTCTGTGCTAAACTCCTTCTCAAGGGCACAAACCAGCCTCCTCCAATGCAAACATGTCAGTGCCATGACACCACTAGTGGTGCAGGCATGCAAGAACAGCTGTGTCGGGTGCACATGTTCTGTAAAGAAGATATCTCATGAGAGCAAAATCACATCACAGCCACCATATGAAGAACTTCTGTTGGTGAAATAAACTTGTGCTTACACACACACCCCTGTATATGGCCTGTGGCACAACAGAACAGTTTTACCTCCAAGTATCCCCAGAAGAGTTAAGCAAAGCCACCTTTGTTCATGTTCCTGATCCTTCCTCAGGAAAATGCCAGGCTACCATATCAGCATGCAATTAAGGAAGGTGGCAATCCCGCTCATCTAATTGTGCAATTAAGATAATGTCACTTTATATTTCCACTTCTTAAAATACTTTGAGATCCTCAGATGAAAGCTCTGTCCCATTGCAAAGCATTTATACCTTCATCAATGGAGCAGAGGGCATGTAGTAGACTCATTTGTGTGTGAGCCCTGTTGTCAATGCTGTTGTAATTAGTTAAGAATCATCCTTTCTGCTGTTTAATAATGCTTGGTAAGGACTGGCATTTCCACAGGAGCAACTGTATCTTGGTGGCACATACTAGGACTGCTTCCATCACTGTTGTAGCTGTGTAACTACAATGTGAAGAGTATTGTGCCTCTATGGCTGAAACACAGCACAGCAAAGGTGTACATTAACTAATGAAGATTAGAGGAGACATGGAGAGGCAACCTTGTCCCTTCCTCTGGACAGAGCAGGATGAAGTACTCCTAAGCATTTCCCAACCAGTCTGTCTAACCTGTTTTAAAGACAGGTTAGACCTGTTTTTAAGAAGCCCATGTCTTCTTAAAGCATTAATTTCTACTACACACGAGGTTATCTAACATCCAATCTCAAATCCCCTTGGGGAAATACATGCCCATTATTTCTAGTCTTCTTTCATCAATAATGTTTCCCATCCAAGGCCCTTACTCTTTGGAGCTATCTTTGTATACTTGCAAATTATTGTATATGGTACACTATTATTTTTCATTGCTCTGAGAAAATATGCAAAGAGTGTACCTCTCCACTTCATCCATCTTTCCACTGCAAGCCCATGGCCGAATAAATGGAACGCTGGAAAGGAAAAAGAAATTTTAAAAAAGCACAGGAACTATCTTTCAAAGTAATTGCTGTTCAGCAGACCAAGGCTGGAAAACAAGCATAAATGTGTTCTAATTATATCAGCCCCTGAGTTTTGTTTTGGGTTTATTCACATGAATGGGAGTTACAGTGATTCTGCCTTTGCCAATAGGAATAAAGCACCTTGAAACAGGCATGGATATATCTAGCTAAATAAAAGTAAATGTATTACTGATGCTGACTGTTGGTAATCCACAAATAAATGCAAAAAAAGAGAATTTGAAACATATTTGAGTAACTCATGTAAACATCATCACATGCAAGGCCAAAGAAGAGGGTCAGTTGCACTTCCCTTGTGGCACAATGCATCCATGCAAAACACTCAGGACTTCTTTTGCATCTTAGAGCACCCATACCCTGTAATTAAATTCTAAATTATGGAGATTTTTATATATTCAAATTATTCTCAGACTCACTTACAGGAATGTTACCTGTATTTGTAATTCACATTCTCCAGTTGCAATAATTACTTTTTTCCTAGAAGAAGCAGTGACTAAAACAAAGGAGAAGTGGCAGGGCTTTGCTCTGCTCTGTGCTTTACTGGATTCCTACAAAGGAAATTAATTGCTGGGCTGAATCACGCAATAAATCTGTTATGCTCCTACCTTGTCTCTGACAGGTACCAACAGCAGGTGCTTCAAATCCTTATACACAGTCAGACAGTAATATTCTCATAGAGGATATGTCTTCCAAAACCAAGGTGCTTAAGACTAGTTAATGTCTTGAAGCAGAAGGGCTCAAATCTTTAATATTTTATTTCATCCCAGCTACTGCAAGCATAGACATGGACTTGAGTGGAATCCTCCACAGTCAAATTCAAAACCTCAGTAGTAATGTCCAAAAAAGTGAGTTTTATAAGTTTAAAAAAAAGCAGCAAAAACGAAAAAAATCATATAAATTCATAGTACCACCCTCCATTTTACCAGGTTATTTTAATGTCTGAAAAAACAGCAAACGGTAGAAAGAAAAGTCCAAATTACACCTTTAAATATTTCTTTACTTTATATGCTTTTATTTTTCATTACAATACATTTGATCAAGTTCTAAAATTTCCGATACTTCCTTAAGATATTTTACATCTTAAATGTAAGCCTCTGTAAAAAGCTAGCCTTGGTATCTTGTGGGTAATTTCCTTGAACAATTTAACTAAGCATCAAGACCCTCAGGAAACCCTCCAATCTATCTTCTAGCCAAGTACAGACCAAGTTAACCAAAACTACTCTTTGTTTATTTGTTCCTAAAACCTTTAGGAAGCAGAATGTGAGAAAGTCTATGGATAGACAATGCCAGTGCTGAACTGCTGGAAAGCTTTTCTCAGTGTTTAGCCTAAATTTCCCTTGCTGCAATCAAATCCATCCAGATTTTCCCTGTTTGTGTGTCATTACATACCTGCAGTGCAAAAAACTCCTCCAAAACCAGATTGCCTTAGACATCCTTGCCCTGAGTATTTTGGCTGCTGAGTGGTTTCAAATGACCATTACAAGCGGAGTGAGCAGTACAGAGAGAATTGCAGTGTCCACAACCACAGTGTTGGCAGTGATGCCATGGCTACAGAATTAAATATGCACAATGATCTGACCTGCATCCAAGTGCAACTTTGTGCACCAGATCCATCTTCCAGAATGATTTCCAGAGATCCACACCTACTGGACACTGTGAGGGCCAAACCCAGGCTCTTCAGTGCTATTCAATGGAAAGCCAGAATCATTGATGAGAACACTGAAACAAATGCAAGAGTATCATGCTTGCCTGAATTGTTCTCAACATATTATATATATATATATATATGCACACAGATATATAAATAGATATACAGATATACATGTATATATATATATAGTGCCTATAATGCGGAAAAAAATTATCACAAGGCAAAAATAACTCTTTCAGGATGGTGTCAAAAAGGCTTATTCTATTTTAAGTTTTCTATCTCTTCAACTCCTTATTTTTCTAAATAAATATATCAAAGCACCAAAAAAGAAGTTGCTTGGGACTAAAAGATAGCATCTTCTTTCAAGAAACAACACGTTCCTTAGAGAATATCAAAATAAAGTATTTGGACTTTCTCAAAGTTTTCCTCAGAAATAAAAACTTGTGGCAGGATGGTCACAGAAACATAAAAGATCCTTTGTCACCTAACATATTCAAATGCAGCATTTGGCAGAAAACACATCATAGGAAATAAGTCTGTCAAGCTTTCACACTGTGGCTCAGGCTACCTGCTCACACTAAGAAGGTGGCAATTCTCTCTACAAGATCTAGATCACCATTCAGCAAGAGGAACACACCACAAAGACACAGTCACTTACCAACCACAGCCACTGTTTTACTGGAATGTTTTTGGTTATCCATATAGGCATCCCTTGGCCTAGGTGGCATTCCCATGTTGATCTTGAGCCCAGTGTAGTTAACTGGCTTTACACAAGTTCTCCATGCTTTTGAGCTGTCTTTACTTCCCATGTGGACTAGATATTCCCCTAAGAAGCTTTAACCATCACCCAAAGCAAAGCAAGGGTTGATGGCTGCCCAAATGCAGCAGTGTTTTGAAATGTGCTGTATTGTTATTTGTCTGTACACACCATAGAACAGTTTCCGTTGGAAGAGACCTCAAAGCTCATCTAGTTCCAACCCCCTGTCATGACAGGGACCCCTTCCCTTCCTTGCTCAAAACCCCATTCAGCCTGGCCTGGAACACTTCCAGGGATGGGGCATTCACAACTACTCTGTGCAAACTCTCTCAGTGCCTCACCACACTTGCAATCAAGAAAATTTTTCTGATATCTGATCTAAACCTGCCCTCCTACAGTTTAATTTATGTATTATTGGCAATTTTATGGGAGAGATGAGAACAGATCAGAACAGGGAAGAAAATGAGATTAAGCTGTCCTCCTGGGAAACTCTGAAAGTCTTCAGAAGAAAGACGTTACAGTACACCATAATATCGTTAATTTTTCAACATATTCCCAATAGAAGTGAGACATTGTCAAACACCTGATAAGGCCTTGACAAAGTTCCTTAAATATTCATGTGAATTGAATGGGTCATTTTATTTTTTTGCTTAGCAATATTTTACCTTCTGTTACTTTGAGAGTACTCAAACATGGAAACAGGAGCAGAATGCACTATTAAATGGCTAAAGTGCCAGAGAGAACAGTATGAAGAATAAATTGGAATCCAAATCTCATACACAAATTATTATTAGCACTAATTTCCGCATATTATAAAGCAGCTTCTTTGCATGTATGACATTGCCTTTTGCACCCAAACATGACTTTAATTAAGACCTAACTTATTCATGACTATAATTTAGATTTAACTGCTACTCTAGTCAAATGAGTATAATTAGTCCCAGAGGGTAGATCTAAGAGAACTAGGGTTTCCTTTTTTACTCTACATTTAGGCAAGCACAATAGATGTTGGAAGGTCCATCCAGAAACCTGGAAATGTGAAGGGTTTTACAGAGCTAGTAGGGAAACTCTAAACAAAAATGTTGTTAAAAAGGACTTTCATAAAGGCTCATTTAGTTTAATTTATTCTTGCAAACTACACAATAGAAGTGAAACAATAGAGGTGATTAACCAAAGTAAAGCTGATAAACTTTTTGTAGCGATTTCCTTGTTTCTTAGGAAATAGAACCACAGAAGTTTGTTTAGCCCATCCACACATAATTTTAAAAGGGATTAATGCGGTGGGTATTCATTGTTATTCTTTTCCTCTTGAGAATACAAGAAAAAAAACCTTCAGCAGAGGTTGTCACTGGCGTAACCAAGTCAGAACTCCTAACGAATACTCTAAAATCAAGCATTCAATTATCCCAGTGTCCCCACTCACAGCATACTCCATCCAGAAGGCAAAAACATTGAACACAATACAGTCCATATGATTTGTTCTTTCTTCTAGTAGGTCGTTTAACCCCTACAGCTGCTTTGCTTTTCTCCAAACTCCTCCTCCCCACACACTTCCCAGCACCTTTGTCCCTTGTCCACCAGGCACTAACTTCACCTTTCCCTGCCAAAGCAGTCTTCATCCAGTTTCCCTGTCCTGAAAGAAAGCTGATAGAAACTGGTTTTGCAGCAAGAACCACCTCATTTCCCAGCCGCCCCAATGTCAATTCAGCCTCTAAAACAAGGAATTGCTGCTCAGGCCCAGCTTAAATTTTCACGTGTTCTGCTATGACACTGTGCTTGGTGACCCAATGGTTCAGAGGACTATACTTGCATTGTTGTATCTTAAAACTGTCCTCTGGTGTGATGACTGATCATGTCTGAACTGCAGGGAGAAGTGTGAGCTCCACACACTGAACACTGGGGACTGGTGCTCCCCTGACTTTCACAGCTGGCTTTTAATCTCTCTGTAGCTGGGACTCCACAAGGCACATGAGATCTCCAAACTGTGCTTGACAAAAACCAGACTCGAGAGACCTTCTGGTGGAAAGCACCATCACATGACAACCTTTGGTTTAGCCAGAGGACCAAGAGCTGAGGCTCTGAATATTTTGCTGTTCTCACCAGAGATAAAGCAGCAGTTCAGGTGCTACCACATACAACTTTGATCTTCAGAGTGAGGTAGCTTTGGTCATCAGTCTTTGGTAATAGCAACTATTTTTCTTCTTACATTCAGCACAGACTAAACTTCACATTTCCCAAGATAAATCTCTCAACTCAGTTCCCAAAGATCAGTGACAGACAAGCATTGCTTTTTAGAAACAAGCACATGTTCTTAATATTCATTTAAAGTAAATAGGACTTGGTACATGCCTAGCTTCAACCATATGGTAATTGCATCCTTAAAGCAAGACTTCTCTTAGTATCTGTAAGTGGAACTTGTTTCAAAATGATTCCCAGAGCGAAGAAAAAAGAAAAAAATATACAGTCAGTTTCACAAGGGAACAGGGAAGTTAAACTCATAGTGTTAGGATGGCAGCTAATGCATGAGGATTGTAAAGCCACTGTACACTGGTGTGGTGCCTTTATGACAAAAGTCAGAGAGGCTCTTTCAAAACTGTATTTCAGAATAAATGCACACAAGGAAAAAAAAAAGACTTGGTAGCCAATATTTTTGGAGTGAGCTCACATAACCAGGTGATAAAAATTTGAATTTGATTCTGCTCTGAACATGTCTTTCAAACTGTGTGTTTCCATAATTTTCACTAATTTTCCCTTTTGTATGCAAAAAGAAAAATTCTAACAAGTAACCATCTATTTAATTGTTTGTTATTTCTCACAAGGTCTCTCTTAAGAATGACATAAGAATGTTCATTCAGTCACAAACACAAAACAGTAACTTTTATCTCAATTCCAACCCAGAGAATATCCAAGATTTAAAGGGAGATTGAAGGTTTTTTTAATTTCTGGAGGCATTTCTGAAATTTTACATTTGAACAACCCCACCAAGTGAAGACAATGTCACTTTAAGAGGAGTAACTGGATTGCCCTTGCTGAATTGGTTTTGACTCAATCAGGTCTTAAGGTGATGTACTGCTCCAAATTACATAAGTGTTTTTATCTAAGAAATATACTGAACAAAGCATGTATGAGGTTCTTCATAGTGATGGACCCTACACAGTGCTAAAGAAAAGCTAAATCTAGCCCAGGACTAAGAGGCTGAAAGACCAGAAATGCAATTTACATTGCCTTGCAGCAGGTTCAATGCACCCTTTACCAGGTGTTGTACCACAGACATGTGTGCATAGCAGTAGTAGTGTTCTGCTGGATATGCAATCTTGAACAGCTTGTGCTGCATAATGAAAGACAATGGAGAGTCAGCTCAGAGAGGAAATAAAAACCTATTAGATTGTCTATTTCATCCCCTTACCACTATAAGACTTCACTGTATAATAATTTCTTACCATTTATTCTGTTCTAGTTTAAAGTGCCTGGGGTGAAGAAGCTTCCCCTGAGATATTATTCACAGCTTGACAGATCTCAGTATGTGGAAGCATTTCCTAGTACACAACACTCATGTTTCCCTTTGAAATTTCATCCCATTACTCCTGGGCACCCACCCTAAATCAATATTTCTTTTCCCTCCATTATTTGTCACCTTCAAGTTTCATCAACTCACCCCTTTTGCTCCCATTTAACAATCCTGTAATATGCAAAAGATTTAATCTATTCTAGGAGCATAGATCAACTCCTTGGCACCTTTGTTACTCGTCCCTTCCTCTCACAATGTTTCATACCTTCAGCTGAGGACAGGGCAAGAGGGGCTCTATGAGGCCTTGGCTTCATGCCCCTCAGCCCTGATTCACAGCCACAGCCTTGGCTGTGCTCAGGGTGTTTCACGTTGCAAATGTATCCTGCTCCTCTGCACAATGTGTAGTGCAAGGGTATAAATCCACGTGTAAATCCTTGATTGCAGCTTCCTTTTTAAAATGGATATACTGGCCACGTAGCAATTTGAGCAGGCAAAAAATAGTACAATTAGGGAATGAAATCCACTTTTTCTTCCCATGCGTTTTGCTCAAAGGCTGGCAGGTGGCAGTGCATCCTTAGGAATTAGCCATGGGAACATGGCCACTGCAATTGTCATTTATTATTTTTTTGAATGGGGGGGGTCATCTCTTTTTTCTTCTTCTTCCTCTTTCACTTTGCATTTCTTCTTTTCCAAATTTATTTTACTTCCTATCTCAAATAATTGTTCTTCTCCATTCCTGCATGGAAAATTATTCAATACAATGTGTTTCACATCCTCTCTGTGCATGTTCAGGTATGATGATATTTTTGGTTTACTCCTAAAGGTCCTCTATTCTCATGGACATACAAAAACGTTAACCTGCAAGGTGAGTAAGAGAGACACTGAAATGAATGAAGCTGTTTTGGACAAAAGCTGGAAGGAAAAGAAAACCTGAAATAACAATCTTGCTGATGCAAATGATATCAGCCAGCTAGCTCAGTCTGCCATGAAAATATGCATTGCTGGTCTTTGATAAAAGAGCAAAAACTTATCTGGTTTCTTCAGGGAGCACAGGTGAGACTGAAAACATTGCAGAAGAGCAGAAAAAACAACACTGATAGCATTTGTGTGTTGTCTCACCTCAGGCAGAGAGGCCCTTTGTGTTCCAGGTAACAGTGAACAACATCTTAGGGAGAACAGTGGGACATCCCAGCAACATCTCCTGCATCAGAGACCACTCCCACGCACCGAAGGGTCTGTTCCCTGGCCCCAGAGCTGGGTGGTGGGATGAGGGAGAGCTAATCAGACTGTCACCTGAAAGGCACTGTATGGACAGGGCTGTAGAGCAGGGACACTCCTGCTGCCCTCAGCCCAGCCCAAGGGGGCTGTGGGAAAACAGAGCACTGAGCAGCAGATGCTCAAATGCTTCAGATGCTGCCCCCAGCTTACATGACTGCATGGAGTTCCAGGAAGCTCCTTGTTCAGGTTTAAATCACCTTGCTCTTCATCTTCCCCATCCTGGTTTTAGTGTATGAAGAAACTGCTCCAGCAGTGGGTTGGCCCCTTGAGAGACAAGAGCAGGAGGACATGGGGCAGCAGTCTGGGGATAGGACAGCACGACAGTGGCTTTCCAGCAATGGAGGAAGCCAGTAGGATCATGCCCAAACAGGAAGATGGGAAGATGCTGGAAGCAAGCAAGGCACAAACAAGAGAAAAGGCATATGACTACACGGCAAGAGCAGAAGCATATCCAGAAGGAGAGGTAAGACCAGAAATTCCTGGGAAAGATGTCAGCCCCCCTCCCCTGAATGCCAGACCCATGGGCAGATAAGTTAGCACTGCT
The DNA here is from genome assembly GCA_037834095.1 of Argya squamiceps. NCBI lineage: Eukaryota > Metazoa > Chordata > Aves > Passeriformes > Leiothrichidae > Argya > Argya squamiceps. Next base: position 17,504,596 of record JBBMKD010000001.1, on the reverse strand, counting down.
TGAAAAAGCGGCTTAGTGGGGAGGAAGAAGGCAGGACACTCCTGACTGCTGTCCTGCAAGCAGTCTCTTCCCATCTCTCATATGCACAGACTTTTGCTGGGAGATTCACAGGGCTGACCCTTGCCCCCAACACCACAGAAGCAAAACACTGTGTTTTTCAGGAATGCTACCTCCACTGGCCTAGCCCCATCACCTGCCTTTCCAGACACAGCTGTTTCCTCCCCATACTCAGGGCAGGAGTGGAGACTGGCTGGCTTCAGGAGCAGAGACAACCCCACCAACCCCCTCATCACAGTCACAATCCTCCCAAAGCTTCTGAGATCCACCAGCACTGCAGACCTCTTTTCCCTTTGCTCCCACCGAACTCCAACAAAAGCAAAACGTTGTCACACTGTGTCAATTTGTGACCAAACCCTCCCAGTCCTCAGGGATCCCCATGACCTTCTCATCCTGCCCCGCAGCCCTCACAGCTCTCCTCTCAACCCAGACCTCAGAGGGAGCACTGTCATCTGCACTGCTCCTAGCCCACCACTGCCAAGCTGAGCTCTGCCTAGCCTGCCAAAAACCCTTCAGCCTCCTCCAGCCACAAAAATCACTCTGGCCATTTATTTTTATTTGTTTTAGGTTTATTAGCTAATTGTTGTTGCCTCTTGGTTATGGCTGTGGAAGACCTTTACCCTTCAACTACTCAATCTTTGCACTGTGCTGCACATCCACATTTCAGTGTTTTAAGTTATGGGCCATTATCTTACTCCCTGGCTCCTTATTATGGTACTGATCCAAAATCAACGGAGGCTTTCCCCTGGCTTCAGTGCTTTCTGGATCAGGCTGACAGCCCCAGCACAGCAGCATCTGGCACATTGATGGCTGCTTTGAAAGAGCTGCTATCCAAAGAGAGATCAGAAGAAAATGGCCAATAATATTTGGAGGTAAGGGCAGAGTGTTACTGAAGAGATTGGCAGTGGGCATTTAAAAAGCACCATGAGGTGGAAAGCAACAGCTCCCTGAAGTGGTTCAGAAAACCCTTGCAAGGAGATGCATGGCTAAAAATATGCCCAGCTTGGCTGGATAAGCACACAGGCAACAGACCAGGTAAGAACAGAAGGAGAAATGCAATGAAATTTCAGACCAAACATCAGGAAGAAAGTCCCCAGACAGACCTCTGTTTAGCTTCTGGAACACCCTCCAACAGAAAATAATGCCAAGCTATCAACTGGTGTATTTAAATGCAGATTTGACAAAGCACCAATAAATACTCTATTGAGAACAATCCTACAGTGACAAAGTTATGGATGCTTTTGCAGAGGCTTTTTTTCAGCATTAGGCTATGTGATTTTTAGGATACTAACTGGAAAAATGACAATCCTTCCCTCCTTTGAGATAAAAACCAAAGGAGCCGTGCCAAATTACTGTACCATATATGCAAATGCCTGAATGCAAATTATGTTGTTATCCTTGTGTATACTCCCAAGGAGCCATAGCATCTTTTAAACCCTTTCTTCTTCACGTACAGTGGATGTAGCCATCCATGACAAATTTGTGTTTTCTTTTCTGAGAAGTAATATACTGTATTCCTCAGTGGCAGAGAAGTGAATAGAGCTGCCATGTACAAAATTTAAATGTTTACACCCAGAGGGCAATTAAGTCAGTTTTATATGATAATGTTATAAATGAAATGCTAATAAGTACTGTAAATGGCCATGTAATCACATCCCATCATTTGCCAATTATTAAGGGGGGAGGGGGGGTGGGGGAAGAGCTGAAAGCCATCAGTAGAGCTCAAGAAGACAGAAGACATACTACTTTAAATGAGAAAACGCAGGTACTGCTTGATGCACAGCCCTGACAGTGGCATTTTTATAACAGAAAGTCAAATTTCTAAGCAATGTCTGATTTTGCCTTGTATTATCATTTCAGCAGTAGTAATAATTAGCTCTGACACTGGCATTTTGTTACAAGTGTTGCCAAGGGATTTATAGAGATGAAAGTCTGAATTTCAAAGGAACTGGAGTGCACACCTACTTCAGGAGCTGCGCAGTGCCCAAGGGTGGCTTTGCCTGGGCTCCAAGGCAAACACTGTGCTCTGGAAAGTGTTTAGATGCTTTGTTGTTCAACTGTGTCCCAGTGAGAAGTCCTTAAACAGAACTTATTTACTCTACCCCTCTGTCAAAATGCTTTCTGGACAATCCCCCTTTCTACCACCTTGAGGGGCAATTTTAGCCAGCCCTCAACAGAGTAAGTAGGAATTTACTTTCAGTAAGGGCTCAGAGCCTTAAGTCTGAGGAGATGCCAGTAAAACTTTTCTGAATGTCATAGATTAAAGCAACTCAGTCTGTGAACAACTTGGCATGTAAATCTTAAAGAAACTGGACTCTGGTCTCAGAAGATCCATCTCATGGAAGAGGGTTTGAGACATATCAAACTACTGGGAGCTACCATTGACCCCATTACACACGTGACTAAACAGAAAAAGCCCACAAAGACCTCTTTCCAAACCAAGCCTTCTCCCAAAGACTCATGCAGGACCTAGATCGCTTCTGCCCACACCAGTCAGATGCCACAAAAACTGCTCATCAGTTTGATGGCTGAAGGTCAGAATTTCATCTGTTCTGGAACGTTTTCCTGGACAGTCTCCCTGGGAGACAACGGGGAGGGAGATTGCTAGGTAACTGAAATGAAAAGAATATAATCAAGATTCACCAAACTAACAATTAAATAACAATTAATATACCTCACCACAGCTATCATAGCATGAGGTCTTAAGTAGAACAGAAGGGTCCTTGTCTCAGACTTAGGGTTCTCCTATGTGAAGGCACCATTTCCCAGAGCCAGTGCAGCTAGTGAAAAGGAACCAGCAGAATGCAGAGGAAAAGTCATTCACGCTGACACAGGCTTCTTTGGTTCTACAATAGCAGCACACACCCATTTTACACCAAAAATTCAGAATCAAGTGCTTAAGTGCCAAGCTTTTTTGTTAAAGCAGCAAAATTATTGCCTTTTCATCATAAGGGAAGTGTGTCAGGAGCTTTAATGCTGTAATGCCTCTTTCAAGCCATGAAAAGCCACATCAGATATCAGAAGGTATAACATTTAAACCTAATACCTCTGACATTCATTCTTTCAGCCTTTGAGCCCTTAGAGATCACATTTTCAAAATCCTCTCTACCACTAAAAGAGATCAGGAACTTTCTAAACAAAGCCTGAGAATCTCACTTAAGCATGCAACTACAGAAAATGAAACTTTGTTTACAGAAAAAGGAATCAATGGACACACAGCAACACAGGGCTGGCAAGACTGTCCATAGGTAAAGACTAGGAATGAACAGGGAGACTCATGCTCAGAGCTGCACCAGAGGACAGCAAGTGAAATAGGAATTACAACACTATCCAAAGAACTATACCAATTTTATAGACTTACACTATTTCACAACATAAAAGGCCTTCAGACACTCAAGAGAATTTTGTACCTGAGAACCTAGGACAGGATTACAAAACTCACAATACTACCACGTTATATTTCTCAGTCTGAACTTAACTGCTGTCCTTCTGACTGGGCTTTGCAGGTCAGACCCTGAATTTTCTGCATCCTCTTCCTTAATGGGTATTGATCATAAGCACTGGCCAGAAGACTGCAGTAAACATGCATAATAAACAAATATAACTACTGTGTAGGAGAAAATTACTTGACATTGATGGTAATTAGTGGGCAATTTCCACCTTTATATTTGGTTTTAATCAGGACCATGAAACATTTTTTTGTTCCTATTGTGACAGATGAAGCATGACAGACAAAGTCATGAGCTTCACCTCTGACTCAGTGCAAGAAGAGGCAAGATTTTTACAATTTTCTCTGCAGAGCACATTGTTATATTTTATACAACTCAGCAGCTTTGGAGAGTAAGGTAACAAAGATTCTAAAAAATCATAGAAACTGCAAATCATAGAAACAGCAGAGTCTGCCTGCCTGCCTGACACCATCTAGTAGGACATTAGTACACAAGAAGCCTCACCTATTTTTTAGCAGTGATGTAACCAATTCGGCAGTGTTTGTTGTCTGGCTGAGTTAGAAAAGAGTGAGCAGACCCCTGGCAACATCACCCAAAATCTGAGGTTGGTTTTGAACATCACCAGCCCTATGAGTGGGGTAAAGTCAGGGGAGAGGTTTAAAATTGGCATTTTCTTTTTGCCTGTCCACGTGCGGAATGCCTGGGCCCTGTGCTGGCTCTGCTCAGTCTTCATCACACTGACAGGCTGTGGTTCGAGCACACATTTGATCCTTGGGGTTTGCCTTCGAATGCATAAAGGAAAATACTTCTCTTTGCTGAACTCCATACATTCCCTTCCCTAGAAGTAATGTAAATAAACTCAAATCTATGAGTGCCACTAGAAGGACCGCGAGGGCTATGTTGGGATTTTGTTTTTCCTTCCAGTTCTGCTCAGCCTGCTCTTCTCACCATCGGGAGCAAAATAAAAAATTTAAAAATGGGAAGCTCAGACAAGCATTTAGAAGAGCAGCACCACATTCATTATCCTTCTATTCATGACCACGCCAGTCACCAGGACCCATCCATACACTCAACATGCTCTCCACTGGCACACATTGCTTAACTTTATGGCCCAAACTCTGGCCATACTTGTAATGAGGAGCACCATCCTCCACACACAGCCCAGGCTTCTTTAGCTGAGTGCTCTTGGCTGCAGAGGAGCAGTGTTTTTGGAAGGCACCATCTCAATGTTTTCCCTCAAGGCAGCTACAAGAAAAGAGCAAGACTGCTGAGAGAAACACCAGGCTACACATACACCTTGCCATAGCCTGGAGACATGCCCTGACAGCCAGGAGCTGGCGGATTCCACTGGAAGACTGCCTGCAGTCTCCCAGCTGCACAGTAGGGAAAGGTACAGGACAAGGAACCACAGTGTGTTTTATTTATTGTGTTTAAAGCATTCTGAAGGTGAAAACCTTGAACTAGAAATGGAAATAGCAGCACCACCGTTTCCCTTGCACGATGTTTGCTTGCTTCGTATTCAGGAGCAGCTTTTTATATCCTTTCTCCCACTGGAAAAAGAACCCCACATAGAGGAATTAAAAGAAATCTCTAGCATTTCTTGAACAGTTGTTAAGCACCCATGTTAGACGAGGTGATCATGAAGATCTCTTCCAACCTTGATGATTCTGTGATTACTCTGCCAACATGTGAAGTTGTTTGCTACTTAAAACTTTCTGATTTCGTGCGTGAAACACTAGTAAAGTTACAGAAGGAAACAAATCCCAAGGAGGTTACAGGAGCCATGCATATTAGGGGACAAAAAGAAACAACAAAACCACATGAAATAGGGAAGCCAAAAATCCAGCAGGGATATCCAGCAACTGATTTGCTTAAGCAACAGTAGATAAATGGGAGGAAATTTTAAACAGGGGAAAGAGATGATGAATATGGGTTTGTAGCGTTAGGAAGCATAGCTTAGCACCTCTCTTGCAGATGGGAAAACTAAAGACTTATATCAGATTTATGTACAAGGCATTCACGTCTAAACATGATTCACAAATTAAACATGACTTGCAAGATGAGAGAGCTCCCCTTTCACCAGTTTCTCCATCTTTCACAGCCTCCAACTGGTGGGCATCAAGCCCAGCTCTGGGCCCAGAGACAAGCAAGCAGTCCTGGGTTACTGTATGGTCAGGAAGGATCCTGAATGCTGAATTCAGTGAAATGGCTCAAACCAGCAGTGCAGGGATGAGACAAGAATCTGGTTCCACATTCATGGGGGAATTTTCTGGAACATTAGCTGCAAGTAAAAAGAAATAAAAGTCACAACATTTAGTTATACTCACACAAGGATATGTCTCAGTATGCCCAAGGAACAGAACTGTTGCATAGATAAATGCTATTTCTACATATTGCCATTTCTTTCCAAAATGCACATTTTTCATGGAACAATGCGGAATAGCAAGATATGCATAATATGCATAAAATGCATAACAGATTCACATTTTCAGTGGTTGAAAAGCCATTCTAACCTACCTGAACTTCTCCTGAAAACATTTCTAGAATAACTAAAAAATATTCCATGCAATCAGAATACATCTACATGCTTGTAATGCAATCTGCTCTAGGTATAAGTGTCAGAAGAAGTTATAAGGTGAGCAATTATAACTGAGCTCCACATACCTAGTGGCATAAGTACAAAAAATATGCAAGACTACAGGGGTTTAGAGTGAAAGGAGAAATATATTGTTTTTATTAAAATGCATTAGGATCTCATTTGTCTAATTCCCAGTTTAATGATACAACCTCTTGGCAGAAAAATAGCTTTGCCATTAGTTAACTTGATTGTGTTGAGGGGGGACTTTTTTTTGTAAATAGAAGAGCTTTAACATCAAATTGATTTTTCTCTCTATTCAAATGAACAAGCACAAACAGAAAGATCTTTTTTGAGGATGTATTTTTATTGGGGAGAGACATTTTTGTCCATTCTCTTTTGGGGAAAGATTTTGTGGAATGGATCATCACTAATCTAAGTTACTTCTAATTGCAGCAGCCTATTTTCACGAAATTATTCCTGAGTGAAATGTAATTTCAATGGAAATGCCTCATTTATTCCTATTGATTTGAAAAACAGCCAGAAGATCATTGTTCTGAACCTTTTGCAAATTTGTTACTTTACATAGCAGTAAGTTATTGATGTAAACAGCCTCAATATTAACCAACTAAAAAGTTAACTCTAGGAAGGTCTATTAAGAATTATTTGACCAAAAAAAGAAAACAATTAAGTTGGGAGAGTCAAGATATCATATACTTATCTCTTCCTTTTTCTCTATTTTGTCAGGTTTAAGAGGACCAAGTGCTAGAACCCCGTTTTCATCTAAAAATCAAGAAACTGATTTGAAACTATCAATAGAGATTTATAGATTCATCTTTACTCTGGGTTTGAAGAAGCAGGGAAGGCCTAATGATCACAAGAGAAATAAAGGAAGAAAATCAGGGAGCGGGGAGAAAGGTGTGAGGATGGGAGGGTAGTGCAGAGAGCAGTGAGAGCAGCTAAGGAACTTTTCCAAATCAGAAGCAGAAGATGGAGTTAAGCAACCAGTGGGAGTAAGATCAGCATGCCAGGCCACAGACACACACACTGCCACCATCCCTACACCCTGTTCCAAGGAGGAGTTAACTTGCTGTGATGTTACAGCATTTCTCACATTTTGAAATATCAGTCAGGGCTCACTTTCTGCATCATTTAACTCATTACAAACTCAGTTTTGCAAACTCACTCATTGGAAAATCTTTATATTTTCACATGTTTTGTTAGCTACAAAGGGGCAGAGATGAGATTAAAATTCCCACCAAGCAAATGTTATTGCAAGATACAGCTGTTCAGAAGCACAACCCATTGTGGAGCTTCTTATCGAGCTGTTACAAGAAGTAGGTCACTGCAGCTTCGGCTATTCAAATGTCACTCCTTCCTTCCAAGAATCAGTCACTGCTAGGTCTTGGCCAATAAAAGGCAAATCTCCAGCAAAGGGGAAAAAAACAAAAAACAAGCAAAGAAACAAAAACAAAACAAAACCCAAAAACAAACAAACAAAACCAGACAGAAGTAATTTCCTATAACAGCAATGGCAACTCATGAAATGGAACTGACTTTGAATCTGCTGTCAGAAATTGCTGTAAGAAGTCAAAGGAGTGTAACTGGGAAGACATCTGTCTTCAAATGACACTTCTGAGTTTCTCATACATCATTTAATGTTGAGGGAGTTTTGTTGGCTTGAGTAACCTATCCCTAAGATGTTTTTTCCTTTTTGTTGTACAATACCCTCTATGTTTATTCCTAGGCATAGATTGCTATCATGGTGAGGCTTTTTGTTCTCCTTTACTTCACCCCTCACCATCTCACAAATAAAACAATACTCCTGTCTTCTCTAGTGTGGAGAGGGAGGTTGCTCCCTGCTTCATGGAGAACATCTGATGATATTAACAGGTCTCTGCACAGTTTCCTCCTGCCATTCTCCCACAGGACACCAAGAATATGAGAAAAATGTGAAATGCAATAGGCTCACATGTGTGCCATCCACTGCCTTTCTAGCTAGGGCAGACTAACATCAGAAACCAAACCAAACCAGCGACTACCACCCAAAATCCTGAGGGTCTCTGCTCATGTTCTGAGGAGCTCAGGGTTTAGCAATTACTGACCCTGTGTAGTGCAGTGATGAGTCCCAAGAATTTTTTTGCTACAGCCGTACCTGAGACAGGGTTCTCAACTTTCTGTGAGCTGATGCTCTTTGTCAAGGCAGAAACATTTTTCTTTATCAGCTGAAACTTCATCACTCTTCTGCTTCAAGTTTCTGCTCAATCTGGAGATGGTCTACAAAACACCACAGACTTGCAGGTTAAAGAGACCAAAGGCAATCTAGTTGGCCCTGAAATCAATAAATACAAGAGGAGATAAAAAGGAATGCTCTTCTTTCCTTTTCACGTTATCATTGCTTGGCAATGAACTATCTTCCCTGTTTCCTCTCAAGTTGAAGCATCTTGGGGTTTCGTAAATAATTTGAAAAATCAGGCCAGTGGCAAGCAAGACTTCTTAAACCTGATCTATAAACAGTTAACTGAACTTTTTAATGGATTAATTTAAGCTGCCTTTTTAAAATGTCAGAACTTTCTTTAACTCTTTTGATACCTTCACACATCCTGAGCTCCGAGAAAACGAATCAGAAAAAAAAAGCAGAGGCTAAAGGTATTTACAGGAATTTGATCTGAAACAGAATGGTGAAAAAGCTCCTGAACTATTAGGCTTCCAGCGGTTTTGGTTTCAACCTACAGCACAGCAGCAACCTTGAAACAACCAAGCCCTCTCACACTCAGGTAGGATGTCTTACCTGAAAATCCATGGCCAGGCCTGAGTTCCAGAAGAGGGATGTTAGGAAGATCCACCTGCTTCACTGTGGAACAAGCACAGGACTTTGCCTTGGCCAACAGAGATATTCTGAAGTCTGAAATTACAGCCTTTAAATCCATCCATGCAGATGAGAGTGCAGAGCACTGCTTGGGCCCCACTGCCCTGGAACATACTCAGTACCACACAAACCTTCTCTGTGGTGCACCACTCCTTTACTGGCCCTACCTGTCTGCAAGCAGAGGGGTGCCAAGCCCTGAGGAGTCTGACTAGGAGGTCACTGAAGCAAAAGTGATTTTTTTTCTTTTCTTGTCACTTACTGGTATTTGAGAATTATTCTCAACAACTCCAGCTCCAGCAGGGACTTTCCTGTCTTTCCCCAGAGCCAGGGGATCCCCATCTTGAAAGTAGCTTACTCCAGGGCTAATTTTGTAAGGACAGGTCTTAACATGAAGACTATCTTGCTACAGACACATAAGGATTTGTATTCAAAGCACTGCTGTACTCTTCTAAACTGCACACTGCTTCTTAGTTTATCACTTTTTGTGCAAAACCAGCACAGATTTCTACAGAGAATATTTTTTTTTTAATATAAGGGAACAAACATCTATTTGCATTTTCACCTGGCTTTTTAATTGTTCAGTCAATACACCCAACTTATTTCTTCTTGCTTCCAAGGAGTTTACATGCAAAGGACATCTGTATGGCTTTTGCCCATGGAAAAAATAAATAATGTCACTAGATAATAAGAAAAAAAATCTCCTCATATTGCAGTACAACAACAACAGTCAAGTGTTATAAAAGCAAAATATGATATTACTCCTCTGTACAAAGTCATTTTCTCAGAACTCATCTGGGTGATGTGAAATGGCCTTGTACAGTACTGCAGTGATTGACAGACTTGATATAAAATATCAAGATAGATAATATGAGCTGCAGGGCTCTGATTTCTGTCACCATTCGTGGGATGAACCAGGAGCAATAGGAAAGAGGTATTGAACTGTCATCAGAAGCCACAGGACAGAAGCTTCCTATCTTTCAGAGAAGGGCAAAAGATAAAGTCAAGAATTTTAGTTCCTTATATACAGATGTATAAATTCCTGGTAAATGCCATATATTTGTATTTTCACATGTTGATCTTTATAATCATTATGTGCCTTCCCTCTACTGGTAAATACAGAATGTGACAACTGTAGACAAAGTATTTTTCTGAACTCTACTCCAAGAAACCCTCTGATATAGCTGGTGCTATCAGCAGTGCCTCTCTGGGCACTTTCTGTCCTTACATGAACATCACAGACACCACAGCATTGAATGTACTAACCTGATTGCCACTGACTCCTCAGTAAATTTACTAAAATTACCATAAACTGAGAGCAGCTCCTCATCAGTCCCTCATGCTGCCTTGACTGACTTGGAAATATGTTAGCTCAGAAACAAAACCTGATCATATCTCTGCATTCATCATACTATTTTCTAACTTACTGGTGTGACTCCTTAATCCCTGGACAGTAAAATAACCTTCAGAGCATTGCTGTCCAGAGCTATACTCTATCTAGCTGATGTGTTCATAGGAAAGGTGCTGCAACACGTCCCTAAAACAGCTCTGGTCTGGATTCAAGGAACTGATTCAGGTTTGACACATTTTCAATTTTTACCTACAAAACTTCTTTCATAGTTGCTTCTTCATCTTAATTCTGCCTCCTTCCTGCTTTTCCATCATTAGCCAGTGTTAAACATTGGGATATACTGTGACAGAGATGCTCTACAACATACATAGGTGTTGTTCCAGCACGGCAGGAGAGGCACTCCAAAAAGCCAGCAGTTGTCCTCCCAGTGCTCCAGGAGAAAGCCACACCCTAAGCTGGGCATGGATTTGTGTTTTACTTATCTTTTGGTATTTATCTTCCAGTAGCTACCCCGTATCAGCTGTCTCACCCAGCCCTAAGAGCAGATGAAGGCTGCCCAAGTACCATGACATAGTTCACAAACCACAGCTTTGAACCTCAGCTTTCCTCCCAGTCACTTGCTCAAGACAGATGCTACAATATCAATGAATAATCCTTCAGCTGAGGACTGTACAGGCTTGTCTTGACAGAATGGGACCCAGAACACTACCAGATCCCATTGTTGAGGAAATGAACCAGTCCCAGCTGACTTTATGTTCCCATTCTTCTTGTTTGGATATTGACCAAACCTGCACAATGCCACCATGTCAAAAAACTTTCTTGCCACCTCAAAATCACAGCTGCCTACTGGATTTAGTTTCATTCACCACCACTTTCTGGGCCTTGACATCCAGACAGTTTTTTGCCTGATGAAGAGCATTCCCATCCAAGCCATGAACAGTCAGTTCCTCCAGGAGAGTTCTGTGGGAGACAGTGCCAAATGCCTTACTGAAGGCTAGACAGACAACACCCACAGCCTTTCCCTCATCAGCAGGTCATTTTGTCATGGAAGGAGAACAGGTTGGTCAAACAGGACACATGATGTCGAGAAGTCCTTTGTATATCACAGGAATGTTTATCCATTTCTTCAGTTTTACAGTGGCATAAATTTTCAGATGAATGAATGAATAAAATGGTAACAAATAACTTGTTTTATAAGCTCTCCTCGCAACCTTCACAGTTCATATGTTCTTTGTACATTACTATCCCACATCTATATTTCACAGGAAGAAACCCTGACCAGCCAAGTCACCCAGTTACAATTAAAAGCAGGTAAAGCATTCTCTATAGCCTAGGAAGACAGAGGAGCTATTTCATCCAAGATGGAAGGATACAGATTTTTTTTTTCAAATAAAAGCCTACCCAAAGGCTACTTTGTTAACCCTGACTTTCATTGCTATACCTCAGCAAATACTTAATCAAGGGTATCTTGCATAAATCAACTCAGAAAAAAAATTCAGATTGTTACTATTTTTCTCTTTAGATACCTTTTCTATTGTCCCTTGCAGCTTTAAAAAGAACAGAGAAACAGAACTACTATAACTATAAAAGACACCAGTGTGTTACAGCAGAAGTCTATTGAAGGTGAAGGACTATTGCAACCATGCTGAGGAAGGTACTGAAAGATGACTATTAGGGAAGGAAAGTTTTCAGAGAGCTTCTGAGATAGGAAAGTAAAATTTCAAAGGAAAGGAAACCATGTACAGAAGGAAAAAAAATAGGAAAAGGAAGCATGCAGCTTACACCACAAAATTTAATCTGTCTGTAAAATACACCCATGTCTCAGAATCACAGACTGGGTAAGGTTGGAAGAGGCAACAATGCATCATCTGGTCCAACCTCCCTGCTCAGAGCACATGGTACAGGATTGTGTTCACATGAATCTGAAACATTTCTACTGGGGAAAACTCCACAACTTCTGTGGCCAGTCAGTTCCAATGTTCAGCCACTGCACAGTACAGAAATTCTTTCTCATATTCAGGTGGAATTTCTGTGCTTCACTTTCTGCCCGTTGCCTCTTGGCCCATTGCTTGACACCACTGAGAAGAGCCTGGATCCATCCTCCTGACACCCTTCAGGTACTTGTAGGTACTGACAAGATCCCCTCTCAACAATCTCTTCTCAAGGCTCGACATGCCCAGCTGCCTCAGATTTTTCTTGTAAGAGAGATGCTCCAGTCCATTACTCATTTTTGTTGCCCTTCACTGGACCCACTCCAGGAGCTCCATGTCTCCCTTGTCCTGAGGAGGCCACAACTGGACATAGCACTCCAGATGTGTCTCACTAGGGCTGAGTAGAGGGGCAGGATCTCCTCCCTCAACCTGCTGCTCTTCCTAGTGCACCCATTTCAGTGTTTCAGCAATTCAAATGGGAACTGTTTGTGAGACAACTCTGTGAGAGGCCAGACTGTTTTTACCAGATTGAATCAGATACAGATGCCATTAGCTATTCTATTGTATATTCACAGCCTGGTAATCATTACAGAGGTATTCCTCACAGAGGGAAGCTGTTTCCAGACAGCAAAACAGCAGCAAAATTCAGCTTCTCTACCTGCAGGCAGCCAGCGACAAGTGATCTCCATACCTACCTTAAAAGGGATTATTGGTGGTTCCAACACACCTGGAAGCAGAATTAACCCAGTCAATCATAGAAACAGAAACAAGAAGCAGGATATAGGTCTCTTTCCAGCATGGCAAAACATATAAAACAATGAAAATGGCAAATAGACTCTGCATCATCAGAGCAAACCTGTATGAATTGTAAGGACAAAGAGCTGAGGAAGAACTTGAGAGGGATGCTCTCTGAGAACACAGGTGTCTTGCTGCTTTATTTTATTAACTCTAGAAGACCCTCATGCTGTATGCAAATCCACATAAATCAGAATGTATCAATGGCATTTTTTGCACAACTCCAGTCCAAAATAGAATAGACCAAAAGTGCTACTGAAGCACATAGATTTCAGTTTATCTTTTAATTATTAGGCATATTTTCCTCATGCTTTCCCTCCTCTTAATACTATTAGATCTTCTTTCCAGTATGACAACAGCAGTAGACCATGCTCAATATATTGAGCATCAAAATTTATTTCCTTAAGGTTTACCCAGAGGAACAGTAAGTTTGACATTTACCAAAACAAGAACTCATTTTCTAGACTATTAGCCACTGTATGCTTTCATTACTGTAACCAGCAGTCTCCTGTGCCCTATCCCAAGTAAACAGAAATTGAAAAGGCAACAGCCACCTAAGAAGAGTTCAGCTTAACCACCTGGAGGAGGGACACTGACACTCAGAGCCAGAAACACAGTGGGGGTAATGGTTACCTGGCTCCCACACAGTCACAGCTTAGGGCTAAGCTGGGCTGGGTGGACAGAAGCAGAATTGCATTGGAGGCAGGCTGAGGCCAGGCATGAGAGGAGGCAGGCACCCACCCAGTCAGGGAACAGTAGGAGCCATGGTCTTGGGAGAGCACAGGGGTTACAGCCCCAAGAAGACCTAAAGCAGTAGGCCAGGCCAGAATACACAGTGGTGGAAAACTGCACCAGGAATGATGCAAAGGATTAAGGCTTTAGCTCAAGTGCATTGGATGTGGGGAGAAGGTTAAGAATTAAGGTACAGAGCATGACTTCAATTTAAGCTGTCATTCCAGCCATGTCCAGCAAGAGACTGACCCAGAAGCACTGTCCAACTGGGCAAACTGAAATCAACTGGTTTCATCATGCAACCATTGTCTTTAAAACCACTTCCCTGCCTTATTCACTGGAAACTTAACTTCTTTAGTAAAGGAGACAGGCCTCTGCTCAGCAGCAAAGTCCTTTTCAAACATTGCTTGAAACCAATCTGATTCACTTCCACCCTGTAGCTAGCAAGCCAAACAAGGTTCCATGGAAAATAAGTGCCTTTCCAAGAAAACATACCATGCCCAAACATAGCTCCTTAGTGCTTTACTTTGTACCATTAGCCTTCTGTCAGGATTGGATTTCTTGATTAAAAATAAACAATGTAACAACCTCTGCTGTGCAGCATCATCATTGTCCCTATCCTACAAGATCAGCAGAAAATGAACCTTGAACTGACAGTGACAATCTCTTCCAGCTGGACAAATGGAGAAATTATTTAGCTCAGCAGGTAGTAGTCCCTGTCTACCGGGGTACCAGCAACAAATGGAGTATTGTGGAAGCATACCTGAAATTGTCTTCTGTAATACCTTTATCAATGAACTGGAGAAGGTGACAGAGCAGACTGTAGTAAAATTTTCAGATGCCACCAATTGGGATCTCCACTCAATACTCTTGAGAGCAGGGCTGCCATTCAGAGGGACCTCACCATGCTGGAGGAATGCGCTGACAGGGATGTTATGAAATTCAATAAGTACACCTGCAGAGTCCTGTATCTGTATGGGAGTAGCCCCTGCAGGGATACAGGCTGGGGTCTGGCTGGTTGGGAGCAGCCCTGGTGAAATGCAGAGGGGGATCATGGTGGATCATGGTGGATGGAAGGCTGCACAGGAGCCAGCAGCAGGTCCTGGCAGCAAGGCAGGTCAGCAATGTCCTGGGCTGTATGAACATGTGTGTGGCCAGGAGAGTGAGGGAAGTCATTTCCCCACACTACTCACCACTTTTTGCACAAACTAGATATCTTATGTCATTTTCTATTCTCCACATTAGAAGGAAAGCATCAATAAACAGGTGGAAGGCAAACAAGATAGTCAGGGGCTAGAACATCTGCTGAGGGAATGAAGAACCTAATAGGCTTAAAGAATTTGAAGATTTGAAAAATGTTAAGAAAAGACAAAGCAGCATCATAAACTTTTGGCAATTTCCACTCTAAGGATTAAAATTAGGGCAGCAACTGAAACAGGATCATACTCAAAGCATGTCTAAGTTTCACATTAGGAGTCAAGGCACAAGTCCCACACACAGTTTGGGTCTGACAGACCAGAAACATTTTATTAAGTGAAATTAATTGAATAGCAGCTCCCAGGAAGAGGTTCCTATCTGAGCACTGTAGCTGTCCAGTGTTCTGCAACTGATAAAAAAGCTGACAGAATTGAGGGCACCCAAGTGCCACTGAAGCAAAACACATATTGCTGCTGTAGAAGTGATCTGTACAAGAAAAAAGTAGGTGAGTCCTTAAGTTTTCAATCTTGAACACCTATAGTCTTGGTCTAAGCTTGGTATCAAAGCAGATTTCCCCAGGATGATGTAGTCCTTCCTAGTTTACACCACAGAACCTACAATATGCACTATCTGCCCTGGAGTGTACCAGGCCAACCATAGATGTTTGGTTGCCCCATGGACACCATAAACATTAAAAATTCCTACCCAATAACACATGGAATAAAGCGGCTTCTCTTCCTTGCAGCCTGACATCTCAACAGCCCATTCCGCAGGGGCTGCTGCCCTTGCCCCTGAGGACACAATCCTGACACCTCTCCATCTCCCTGCTCTGCCTTCATTTGTGGAAACAAACACAATTATCCAGAAAGGGGCTTACTCAGTGATTTCCCACTATATCACACACTTCTGTTTCTGTATTTAACTGGTGTTCCCAGCAGGCCAAGTCTGTGTGGAGTTCACATGCAGCAGAACAAGCTGCCCAGCAGTCTCCGGGAGCAGCAGGACATACCAGCAGCACCAGCACTGCCACAGCTGTGCTCCCACTTTGCCAAGTTACAGCACACAAGCAGAGCTCTTCCAGGGTCAGACCTGCAGCCTGGGAGCACCAGGATGCAATGAGGAGGCTGACTGGGAGCACCTGTCCTGGCCGCCCATCTCACGGTTCTGGCCATACTAACTGCAGGGCTGTGATGACAACACACAACCCAGAGCTCAGTGTTTTGGGGTGAGGGAGGGAAGCCCCAAGGCATCACTCCACCACATGGCAACGACTCAGCTGTGCAGCCCCTACCATCCAGAAGAAGGGTTTTATTCTGAAGTAAGATAGCACCTAGCCTACTTACCTCCTGACATGTCACTGGCTGCAGAATGGACACAGGCCTGTGCATAATACACACCTGCTGTGTGTGCATGGTCCTCTGAGTCATCCAGTACAGATCCAACACTGAATTTTTACCCTAACAGTCATTTGCAATTAGCATTTGAATTAACAGGGTCATTATTTTAATCTGTTAGAATGTGGAAAGGGGAAAACACAAATCAGAAATATCTACTTTATTCACAAGCTGTATAAAGTAGCTTGTGATTGTACTGACTGTTCTGGTACAGTTCACTAATTCCTCTACATAAAGTTAAAAAAAAAATTAAAAAATCAGTTAAAAAAACACACTAAAATGAGGCCTGTCCCTCAAAACTGCTGCTGAGCAGAGGGATATTACTCCCTGATAAAAGTAATAAAATTGCCTAAAAAGAGCTTGGTTCAGGCTCAGTTTGAATCAAGAGACAAGGGATTACAGCACTGAGGAGAAAACAATCACAAGAGCAGATTCTACTTTACCCACTCTGAAGAGTGTCTGTAATGGATATCATTCAGCCTCTGTCTTGATGAGAAATACAGCAGACTGCTGGCAGAAACACCAAGCCTCTCCTGACTCAATCTCCAGTACAGAAAATGGGGTTGAAAACATGCTGAAGCAAAGATATTTTTATGTTTTGTTTTATTTATGCAAAACAATCAAGTTTGATAAACACACTTCAGAGACCTAGAGTCTATACACAAGCAGTTCAGGATTGAACAGAGCATTTGATGCCTATTCAGGTGAGGACAGTGAATGTCTATAACCACCAGCATTTTATGAGTTCAAAAAGAGTGAAGATTTCCCCTTTTAGCAGGGGATTGCAGCAAACATTTCAGCTATGGCTGAATGGTATTTTTTGGTTACAAAGACAGGAGCGGATCCTGCTTTAGCACAAAGTACTTTCCATGCTACACCCTGAAGTCTAAAAGCAGAGGCATTTGAAATCTGGTTGGTCAGCATGTTCCTTGGTTTACCAAAAGTGATTAGTTTATCTTCTTCACAAAATAAGTCACTTAAGCAACTTTTCCACTGTATATTTTCTATTTCTCTAATCTCAAGGGTGTGCTTCCTAATTGTACAAACATACCCTTTTAAAGATCAGGAAAGAGTCTTTCTAAAACTAGTAACATAAAAATGAATAAAACATTTCAAAAGAGACATTATGGCAAAGTCATGACAGTACTGAAACCACAGGTCCAGTCTGTGCAGAGCTATTCTCTGATGTCTCTTCCACATCCATGGTATCTCTTTTGTCCTGAAAGGCAAGGTGGAAGGTCCAAGTGGCATTGAAATAAAACCTGGGAGTAACCTGAGGAAGGACCATTTTGCAACACTTGGAACATTTCCTAGTTTATCACAGTACCCCCAGCCTATGTCTCCTCCAGATGAAGAGATGAGTGGTTTAATCAGGGCAAGTCTGCTTCTTCTGGCACATTTGTGGAGTGTAAGAGATATCAAGAGTAAGAAATACTGTCTGCTGAATAAAGTGGGAAACGTGGTTTACTTCTGGGTTCCTTGGCCAAGGCCTGCTTCTCAAATATCAACTGACTTTATCCCAAGCACTGGTATACACAGCTTCAGTTGGATACACCACTTATCTCTTCCAAACGGGAAGCCTGGAAGTGTTTTCACTCCTTTATAGGTTTATTAAATTCTACTGGATTTAGAACTGAGCTTAAAATTTCAGTTTCTTTTCAGCCTGCTTCACAATCCAGGTCATTGACCTGAGAATATTTCAGTACACTGTGCTTACCCACAGAAACCTGACCTCTGTGCAAAAAAACCTTAAAACACATATAACAGGCACCCCAAAAAGAAGCGCTTGCCTTATCAGAGCCACTACTCTTTCAGTAATTCTGTTTCACCCAACACCTGCAAGACACCCATCTTGTATCAGTCCAGAGCTCCCTCATACAAAGTACAAAGTATTTTCTTTGTTTCAGTGCTTCATTTAAAACTTTATCTTTGGAGTGCCCACTACATGTAATTCATGCCTTCAATATATTCCCCGTTCCCTGTCACCTGACATCCTGCCCTTCAAAAAGTAGGGTGTAACCTTCATGCACATCCACTCAACTTCTACCTAACCTGTTACTTGAAACTTGTGAGGTCACAAATTATGGATTCCACGTGTTCCTTAACACCTGTATTATTTCTTTCAAACAAACCAGGATGGGGATGTTTTCACTAATTCAGTCAGTCTTCATCTTCCTGGAAATATTTTGCCAGCCTGGCTCAAGTTTTCCGCTCCCCTACAATTCATAAATCATTCCCATGTCAGATCTGTAAATGGATAAGCCTTGGTTTAGGCATCAATTTTCACCTGTGGTTCTCCATGTTTCTTTATGAAGGAGGAACTCATATTTATCTCTTTTAATGAATAATGGAGACAAATACATTCACAATCCATAGCAAGCTCAGTAATGCCTCCTACAGATGGCTGTTGGAACTCTGTTACTTCTTTAGCTAGAGGGAGATCACTCATTGTTACCCAGCGATTTCCACATGAGGAAAAGATACACAGATATCTTACCTGGTTCTTCACAAAAATAAACAACTCCAGAAATTTTAACAAATAGAATAACATTCTGCATATACATTACTGAGTAGCAACTCCACTTTTGCAATAAGTTACCCAAACCTCAAAAATGTGGTCAACAAGACTTTGCTAATTACTATGAAATACATTTCCTTATAGAAAAGCAACAAACTGTCTTCCAGAAACACAGAGAAAACAAATAGGACAAGTATGATATTATATCAGCAACTTTTTTGTACTTCTAAAACCATTCACTTTCTTTTTCTGTTGTTTTAGCCAAATAGTAAGGGATTTGTGTTAGAAAAAGGATCTCTCCCTCTCTCTAGCAGACATAAGCCTGACATTTTTTAATGGCTGATAAGTTAAAATGGGCATATTCACATTAGTAAGTATTTTAAAAAGTACTGAAGATAGCAATTAACTGCTGAAACAACTTTCTATGGATGATAATGGCTATCTCCATCACTGGAAACTTCCAGCTAAAGCTGCTCCTTACTAAGTAGTAATTACATTAATGGGATTTTTGTGGTTGTCTTTATTAGCAAATTAAAATAGATTATCTGAATTTATTTATCCCCAGGCTGGAATATAAATCTCCAGAGTTTACCACACTCCTTTAAAGGTCAGTAAATCTATAATTATATTAATTTATCCTGTATGTTGGAAGCTCTTACCAAAACAACTTAAAAAGAGCAGGTCCAGTTTTCCTCTTTTTAGAATGAGATCCCTGGAAGCATGTACAAAACTAACAATTGGACAGAGGGAGGAAAACAGTTCAGACAAAGCATCCACTCTGGAATGTTTAAAATAATTTTATTAAACAATCGTGTTTTACATGTCATCAGACCTAACCCCTGAAGTGCAAAAATGTTTCTGAGGTATTAAGACTGGAGGAAAACAGGCACAGTATTGGTTGTTAGGGATACCGCCCTACAGCACAGTGGAATTTGCAAACAACAGGCCTTTATACAGCATTTGCAGGATCAGAGAAAACTGAGAACAAGACTGTATTTGTCTTTAGCCTTGAGAGCCAAAAAGCCCTGATCATTAGCCAGTTCTGTCACATCAGTGAAGACACAGACATGGTTAACACAGGATGATGATAAATATCAATGAGGTGTTTCTAGGCCAATATGTACAGTACATGAAAAATGAGATTTAACTGCTGTATGTGTGACCAAAATCCCAACTGTCTATCCAGTCCAGCTTAATATGTTTTGTTTATGTAGGCCTCTCTACTACCAGCATTTTTGTCTATTCTACAAAGCTAAGCCACTGCCTTGTGCTCCTGTTTGAGGGCACCTGTCACTCACATTCACCTCAGGTAACTCTGATGTTCATCAGATTATTGAGAGGCAACAGCACAGTACTGCTTGTAGCCTGTAATCCTTCTAGTTGCCCTCTTCCCCTCATTCATGCAGTGAACAAATCTAACTCGCACAGAAAATCTGCTAAAGAAATAACCACTGATTGATGACTCTTCATGTGGAAATGAAAGCTTTAGCTGAGAACCGAAAAACTCACGGGGCAAAACTTGCCCTTAACAATTAGTGTATCAGTGAGAGTTTTACTCAGTTGCCAAATTGCGCTCCAAAAATAATTCTCTGTGAGGAAAGTTTGGGCGAAACTTGATACATGATATCTCCACAAGCCAATGTAAGATATTTTTAAGAAAATACTTCCAAATTACAAATAAGTAAAAGTCACTTGTTCCAAACCTCTCTTAGGGTATTTTTAGCCAAGACAGTTGAAAACAAATTCCCCCTGAGACACACTTGTTTTTGTGAAAAATATAATGACAAAGAGAAGTTATCCTTACAAGGTGTTTATGAACATATGATTTTTTCTGAATATTTCAGCCTTTGTATTAAAGTGGCATACTTGGAAAGGGTCTCATCTGCAGCCTTGTCAGCTTTTAGACCTTACTGAGCAGATGAAGACATGAGCTCTATTGTCAGCACATTCATGGGCAAATGTCATGCAGTCTGATCGCAAACACAATTGAGATTCTCAACATTTTCTAGGCTTGTTACCAACACCGCTGCTGCTTCTTACACAATATCATCTAGCAAATCTACAAATACAGAATAGCTGGAACAGAAGCTGGATACCACTGGAGTGTTGCCTTAATATTACTTTTTAATGGAATCATATTTCACAGCCAAGAAAGGCAACCCCAAACAAAAACTGCAAACAAATCATCACTTTCAGTTGAAGACTGGGTTCCGGATGCCGCTCAGGACTGAAGTGCTGGGCCAGTTTCTGTGCAGAAGGGTTAGAGAACATACCAAAAAGAAAATGCTTGAAATTCCTAGGACGACAATGCCTGAAATAAGAGCGCTGGTAACTGTGTTCATCTGGAAGGAAGGTCCATTTGGGTGAGCTGCAAGGAGAAGAAAATTCTCATGTAAGGATCTGGTTTTATGTCTCATGAGTGCCAAACACTTCCGCCTTCCCCTTCCAACAACCAATACATAACTGCATAATTGCAATGAAGGAACTAAAACTAATTGTACCTCAGAATGAGCATTTATCTATTGGGATAAAGCTTACCTAAGTACATTTTGAAAACAGTTATTAATTCTTTCAATATCAGTCATGATGGGGGATAAAGACATGTGCCTTCTAAGGCATTATCCCTCATCTGCTAGTGACCAACCTTGACCTGTGTTATTCAAGGGAAGACTATCACTGTCCAAGGACTATCAAGGTAGATGTACAAGGATTTGCGGCCTAATCAAGTTAATGAAAGGAGTTCTTCCCCACTATCACAACCTACATTTCAATTCAATGTTTATATAAATCAGCAGACATGTCTGGCACCAGATATCAGACATTCTGGAAGCTTGCTGTACACCTTCAAAAGGGCTTCTTAATATGTTTATCAATTCTCAGGTAGAAAAGCTGACATATTTAATTTTTATTGCAGTTCAGCAAGCTGTTCATGGACCAGTTCTGAGATAACAGGCCTCATACATACACAGCCAGTACTGTGTTTTCCAGCAGGAGGGGAAAAAAAGCATTTGAGTACTCTTTGAATGGAAATGAACGTTTGCCATTATCTGTGGTGGAGAGTGAGGCAAAATGGCAACACAGTCTCCATGTGAGAAAGCAGACTGCTCCTCCCAGAAGCAGCCACCTGCCCTCAACACCATTAATCCCACCTTCCTCACCCAAGCTGAAAGGAAATCTGCACTGTTGATCAGGTTACCCTTCCCAACACAGTACTGCTTTCTGGCCACTGCAGCAGGAACCTCACCTCACTCCACCTCTGTGCTCTCCACAGGGACAGCCACAGGCAAAGGAAAGGCTCTGGGATGGAGAGGCTGCTGCTTTTGTTGGATGGGAAGGAAAGGTAGCAGCCATTAACACAGCAAACTGTGTGCAGCAAATAAAGAATTTGCTTTTTATTATTTTAATTATATCCGTGGGTAGGAGCACACCAGAGAGTAATTAATTACAGGGAGAACTCTCCCTGACAGACAAGAACAGTAGCTGCTTTCATATGTTCTAAATTGAGTAAAGAAAGGAACAAATAGTATTAGATTTCAGAGGACAGGATGGGTTCCTTGTTCCACTCAGTCCTGTTATGAAGAAATAGTGGAATGGCCCAACGCACCACCTGATCATCCTTTCTTAGCTATCAGCCACTCCTTGTTACCAGCAGGGAACAGTAACAGAATAGGCTGAAACAAGTGTTCCAAGTGCCCAAAGGAAAAGCACCCTAAAACTTAAGAGCTGATCTCCCCTGCAGCCTATTTCCTTCACTGCCCTAGCAGGGCACAAGTTCTATTAAAGTTTCTCCACAGGCTCTTTGTGTGGTTAAATGCTAGGAGAACAGGAGCTGAAGCTCTGACCTTCTGGCTTTGAGACATGAACCAAGCTAGGCTGCATCATAATAAAAATTTCCTTCTCTACCCCTGTGTGGCATGGACAAGTTTTACTGCTTAAGTCTGGTTTTGCATCTGGTGGCTATAATGTACACTTCACCCTCATATGCTGTAGCATCAGATCTTCATTTCAATTTCATCACAGGAATTAAAAGCTTTAATGAAGATGGTGCTGGGTGCACAAATTAAACTGAGAATTCCATATCTACCAATTGCTTTCTATTCAGTGCATGTTGGTATTGATTCATTTAAGAAAAAAAAATCCCAGTGCATAGCTATTAATCAAAAGGGTTCGTCCTCAGTTCTGCTTCCCTCATAAACCCTCTCTTATGTTTCTTGGAATTCTGATTAACTTACCAAGCTGTGAATTGTTGGTTGGTGTCTCATCTATATATTAAAAAAAAAAAAGGCATGTGTTATATTTTTAAAATACTTCTGTCTGCCTCCTCCCCTCTTGTAACACAAAAGCCAATAGTTGTAGCTTTATCTTAAAAATACATCAGATCTACTTGCAACATTGACCAGCAGCTTTTAGCATCTCTGTTAAAATATGGACAACAACATTAATTGCATATCATTGCTTCATTTTTAATATCAGGAGATCCTAAAATATTAATTTATATTTTTAATGTCTTGTGGAAAAACAAACTAACACCACCTTAAATGAGAAATCTCTTAATTGAAAAGGTAGCCAGTTCCTTTGTCTCCCTCAATAACAACACAAGCATAAGCACAATGTTATACATAAGCCCCTTCACTTAATCTTATTAAAAAATAGCTCTATAGGAAAAAACTTGAGTTTTACAGGAAAAAAATATGGCAGTGACCATAAATTATTACAAAAAAGCTCTTTTTGTCATGTTCATTTTCCTCTTGGCAGTTACATAGTGGCTTTATATTCAGGGTAACATTCATATTTTGTCTTTAGTTTTTACTTACTTACCAGTGTCCATTTCAGAATTACATTTCTTGTCCCTGTTCTGGAGTTTTTTGTGCAATCAGTAAGCACAGTTCATATATACATTTGTTTTGAGCAGCTGTCTCCCAAGCTTAAGTGAGACATCTGTCAAAAGCTACATAATTTTAACTTCACAAACAGGTACCTGCTTTGCTTCCATACAGAGACTAAAGCATTTTCTTCTGTGTAGATCTCCTGTAATGACTTATTTTAGGTCAACAAAAAAGAATAAGGTTTCTCTGAAAAGAGCCAAAAGTCAGAAACGTAAGTTCAGAAACGCACAGGAGAAGGACCAGCACTCCTGCAGCAGCACTGGTCAGCTCCTACCTGGGACAGCTGCAGCTCCACCCTAAATGAGGGAAATGTGGGGTTTCTGTGCAGTCCTACTACTAGTATATGGACTGTGGTGAGGCAGGTGCAGCAGGTTTGATGGGCTGTGGACAAATGTATCTGTGCTAAAGCTATACCAGAGCTGGCCTTGAAAACAGTGTGACCACTTCCACCAGCATCACATGAGTGCAAGCCAGCACTACACCCTGGTATTCCTCACCCAAAATTTGCCTAATTTTAAAAATTATCCAAAATTATCCAAATTTCTCCAAAATTATTCATCATCCAGAAAGCTTCAGCCAAGTTCTCACATGACCTTCCTCTTTTTATTTTGTTAACTATAGTATTCATAAACCTCCTAGCTCTTTTGAGCTTATTTTCACAATGGGAATTGACAGCAGGACTAATTCTCTCTTTCTGATCCAGAAGAAAAAGAGAAATGCAAGTCATATTGAGGGACTTGCCCAATGCCACTCATGTAGTTTGTGGCAGAGTTTAGAATTGAATGCTGTTTTTTCAAGTACTTCCCATTAAACCATCCTTCTGTCAGCATGAGTGGAATGCTCCAAAAGCACACTATGAAGATGGAGAAATCAAAAAAGCTTTACCCATCCACTTTTAGAATACACCTAAAAAAATGCTTTCCTTTTTTCACCCTTATTCATGTTTTCACTTAGACAACCTCAACAGTTGTCATGAAATTATAAAGTTGTTTATCCTTTCTTCGAGGCCATTAAACATCCATCAGATCTCTTTGCTTGAAGCTATGCAGTATTTAAAGGTAATTGATAAGTATCCTTTTTTTTTTTGAATTGTAAAAATAGCATTCACAGCATTTGAATCATGAGCTATATTACCTAGCAGAGGCTGCTCATATAAGAAGCTGTATCTAGTTTCCATTCCTTGCCTAAGGCAGCATTACTCCAGCACACTCGTTTGGCTGAGCAAATCCGTCATTCATTTCCCATGTGTACTCATGCATACAACTTTGAAGTTAGTTCTTCTCACTTTTTCCTGGCTAATCAGATGGAAGCAACTCAAATGGGACCATGTATAATGCAAAAAATCACTCATTTTCATTGCAGAAATGCTGCTCACAACAGAGCCTTTTTGTTCTAGGAATGGTTTCTTGTTAGGTGGTTCCCCATTCTGGAGGGTCAGTTGCTCTCTTTGTATACAGGTACAGCTACCTGGCATTTAAAGAAGGATTTTATTCTCAAGTTTTAAATTAGTTTTCCTAGACCAGGTTCAGTCCTCCTCTAGGCATCCTAAACCTAAGACTGCTGAAATCAGTTGCTTAACTGCAACTACTTATAAATACCTGCAATTTGTAAAACTTAAACAGCAGCCACTTTTTTTTTTCAGAGACCGCAGGTTACACTTAGAGCTGCCTTTTGGTTTTTTCCTAAAAAAATTGGCAATAAAAATGAAAATCATGGAATTTCACCCTCAATTTAAAGCAGTGGATTTGGGCCCACTGTTTAAAATTTACAATGGTTTTGTCCCATTCCTTTCTTATAGCTGAATCTAAGAATAGTGTGCATTAATTTTAAGGCACATGTAGATAAAAACCCAGAGGGAAGCTGGAAGAAATGGTGAATAGAAAGTGACAGTGAATATTCATTATCCATCCAAATTAAATTGCAACACTGAGCACTGTACCTTAAATTCTATTATCTCCAGTGAAATCTGACAAGAAAAGAAGTCAGCTCACTGAGTCTGGACTTTTATAAAGGCCTTATATGTATAACAGTATCCTACAGTGATTTTATTGGAGGAGGAAGCATATGAGAGCCAAACGAAAATACTAGCTCAAAATTTCTACCAAACAAAGTACTAAAAAATGTAGTAAAAAATACTCAGCAAACTCACAGAGAATTCACTCTTAAAGTCACTGCAAATTTACATTAACCTGCAAAACACTTCCCCAGTTTCTGAAATTCCTGCAGTCCACAGGGAAAGATTGTTTATTCCTACCACTCCTGGTAATGATGGGGCCAGCAGAGATGACAGCGTTGCCAGATGTGCTCTGAGGGCGCCAAGTTGTCCTTCCACCGGTGTCTCTTCTCTCTCTGTTACTGCAGATCTGAGTGGTCAATCAAAACAATCACAGATTCAGAGTGGAACAGAATTGGGACCTTTTTGTGCTTCCTGACGTAATGTCAACACTTTCGTAAGCAATACTACAACTTTGATTTTATTTCAAAGTATGCATTAAATTACTTTGAAATAAAAACATCTGCAATATTGCCTAGAAGTGCATCTTATAAATTCCTGGCTTCCCATTTTGTTTTGCCTCACTTTGTTTACAAAACTGCATTGCTGTTGTGTACAAGATCCATCCTATAATATATTAAATTTTCAGTAGTTAATTTTCCAAAGCTATGTTTACAGACAGTTTTCCCCAACAAATCTGTTTTGCTTGACAATCCCTATTCTAGCAAGCTTCTCAAGTGAGAGTTTGCACATCTTCCATGGAGTTCTAAATAGCAACAACACACTAAAGCAATCCCCAGCACTCTCATCTGGAATTTGCCTTTAACATTTGTAACCTATCATCTATGTTAACCTAGGGTCCTCAAGCGTGTTTCAAACAAGAGCATTTCCATAGTTTCAGCTTCTTGTGAAAGAACTTCAAAAACCTCAGAACATAAATTAAATGCAAAACAAATTACATAAATGTGCAACATAAAAATACGAAATAACATACAAAATTTTCAGGACTAGACTGAACTGACCACACTTTAAAATTCTAGATGGGAAGTCATTCAGTGGGGAAAAATGCTGTGCTCTAAAGACATCACAGAACTCTGTGTTAATATGTTCATTTAAATGTTTCCATTTCCAGAATATATTTGTTGTTCCTGATACTCCTAAAATTAGTTAATTTTAAATAGACATAAATAACCTCATGAACTTCAACAAAAGACTACTTTCCAGATGATAAGGGAGATGATAAACTCTAAGGAGCATGGTATTTTTTTTCACTACAAGAAACTTTCACAAATTTTCCATGTCAGTATAACAGCCCTTCCTACAGCTTTAACTTTTCCACAAATTATATTCTAAGATATTTCTCTTCATCCACTGTCATTATGAATACCTTACTGCTATACTAAGAATATCAACCCAAAAGCCATCTCAGATTTGTTACTTTTAAAAATTAAGGACCACAAGGCAAAGAGGTTATTTCTCATATATTCAATAACCTGTGTTTTGCAGGTCTACTATTATTTTATCTCCAGATGACAGCATTCATTTCCATATTCTTCACTCATCAATTGTTTCATTCCTTCAGACACAAAAAACATCCTTACTTCAGTCTTTACAAGTCTCTTTCATTCTGTGCCATCCAAACTTCCATAACACTTGTATGCAGAACCCCCAGCCTGCCTATTTTATATGCAGATAATTCCAACTTACTGGCACAAGGAAGGGACAGTCATCTGCTCTGCACAGCTTCGTCACACAGTGCAGGAAGACCGTGGACATCTTCTGGTTCTTGTGCTTCACAAAGCGGAACACCTCGAATGAAAACCGCCCCATTTGACTCTTGCCGTTCTCAATTATGGTTGTCTGTGGATCCTTGTCACAGCTAGTTTTTGTAGGGAAGAGTGAAACTGGGATGAGCAGCTCTGTTAGTATCTTATTCTCTTAGCTAAGATGGCTCAAGCAGCAAGTTCAACACTTTAGCTCCTTGGAAAAGAACACAGTGCAAATATCTGCAGACACAATCTGCCTGTTAGGCTGCAGCTTGCTGTGCTGAAACACATTCCTAAAAAACCACGGTTTTGTTTTTTTTTTTTGCACCACAGCTATAACCAAGGTACGTACCATTTAATTCCAGTAATCAAAGAAACTTGAGACCTGAAGGAAAAGCAGTCAGGTATGCTAAGCAGCATAGACAGTTAACTCCAAATGAAGACAGTACCTCTCCAATAGATGTCACAGATAAAATTTCATCTGAGATATTGCCAAGATGCTTTTCAAAGTTCCAATTCAAATAAATGTTATTACTGGGAGAAGAAGTAGGAGCATCTATTTATATTTAATAATTTGCTTAACTACTTCTCTGGACTGAAGTCTCTGATGTTTTACATCATTATCATTCATCACATACACCTTTGGTGAAATAAAGGCCAGTTTAGCCATTCACTTTAAGTGTTTATGTTATCTCTAGTAGAACTACTTTGGATATATGCTTTTCCACCTTCACAATTCTTATAACTTGGAACCTGATTCTGTGTTTATGTTCCTACACAAAGAACTTCTGACAAGTTATCTATAAGCCTAGTCCTTGGTCCTGCCTACTAATAATGCTTAAACTTTCCAAGCAGTTTAAGGAGCCCCTATTGAAGAGATTTATAATTTTTTTTTTAAAGAAAGACCAACAAAATACTAGGTTTCCACAGGACCTACCTGAGGAAAAGATCATATCGAATATCATCACTAGGATTACCAGAGGGGGTGGTGTAACAGTAGTCCATCAAAACATTCCACCTGCACAGGGAGTAAAGGCATAGATGAGGGGAACTGGCAGTGCAGGCGTGGGGAGGTGTGAGTGAGGTGAGATGAAAAGACAGTACAAAAAACATACAAACAGGTAATGCAGGCTGTTATAGCAAAATTGTAAGTAACAGCAAGTAACTGTATTGGACAGGTCACATACAAGTCATCCTGTTTCTTCAACTACTTAGAAGATTAAACAGGACAACATAGCAGCAGAATTTTATAAATCAAATCCTTTGGTCTCATGTAAGTCAACCATGACACCAACACACATTGCTGTGTTGCACATCTCCTCTCAGAAATCATGGCCACGTAGGACCAGAAATCAAAACCAGGCCGCTTTTAAAAGCCCTGGATTTTCTCACGTGGTCCAACAGAGGCCTTTTTCCTAAATAAAAGCAATATAGGATTTAAAGTATAATTCAGGAAAACTTTCATAATGGGAACTGCAGCAAAATATGCATTCACTGCCAAGGACCTGACACCCTCCAGCTGAGAGCAGGGATTATTGAACACCAACCATTATTTTGAAATACAAAAAGCTATGAGGAAAGACAGATGCTTCTAAATCAGATTAGTAACAAGAGCCGAAAAGCAAGCAAGACAAGAAATAATGCCCTTTATGGTACCTGCCATCAAGGTTGGTTGCTCTTACAGCTGCATATATTTTGGTTTTCAAAGGTAAACCTGTACTTGGAATAAGGAGTTGCTGGCTGTAGGTTGAATCCTGTAAAACAAACATTGCCTCAATTGTAACAGAAATTTCACTCTAACAACCCATCTGCATCCAGACTGAGTCTCAGCAATTTTTCTGACCCTTCTGTGTAGAACAGTCATTTACTTTGTCCTCTCTAAGGGAAGAAGCAAAAAGCAGTGCCAGAGAAATCTCCTACAGATTTGTCTAAAAGACTGGCTTTGCCCCCTGCAACAATCTGGGAGACTATATAATTTAATAAGGTGGTTGGATCAGTGATTAAAAAAAACACAATTTCATTGACATTTCAACAAGTCTCCCACAGAGCTTACAGGCAAACTTAGGAGCTGGTCTGGTTTTCTAACAGAGAAGTTTTACTGGGTAGCCGCACTGCACTCTTCCCCAGGAAAGGTTGCTAAGGTTATTTGAATTAGTGGAGATAGCAATGCCACGAGATGTTATATATTTTAAGTTATAGTCTGGGAGAACAAAGACATTCTGTGTTGCAAAGTGTAGTTTCTATGGAAGCTGTCTTGTTGAAAACTACAAATAACAAGCATTTTCATTTAAATTCTAGTATTTCAAAAGAGCTGTTTCAAGAGGGCTGTATTCAACACAAAAGTTGGAAATTCCCCATATACTACTACTTAAATATAGCTGTTTTATTGGGGCTTTTTGTTCAAAATCTAAACCATTAATGTCACTTTAGCAACAAAGCCATGACACAGACCTGTGAAACAGATATTAAGTGAGAATATCAAAATGCACTATCTGGTATAGTCACCTATGACAAACACATTGCTAATGCAGATAGCACAGTGACTCAGCACGTTGAGACCTCTTGTGAAAGGTCAAAACTCTCAATACACATGAAAAACCTGGTAAATAAGATTCCAAACAGGTTCATTGTGGCAAGCAAGACCATGGCAAACAGCAGCTGACAGCAACAAGAAAGTTTACAACAGAGACCAAGTGATTTTTTCAAAGGTAACAATGCCAAAATTAACAGCATGCCCAATATCTAATCTATGCAGTATCAGAGGCCTTCAGGTAGGTCTGCCCCCTTTCAAATTAATTATACATTTCTGTAACACTTAGCTCTGCCACATTTTGAAACTCATTAAAAAGAGCAAGACCCTCACTATTACGCTCCACAGTTGCTCTTTTATTCTTTAAGAGTACTTTTTATTCATTTAGACAGACGTTTGCAAAAAGGCATAAAAGCACATAGCCACTTAGGCTCTGTGAAAGCCCATTAAACATTTTGCTATTAAATCTGAGTCTATCATAACATCTCTTCCTATCTTTCCTAACAATGACATGTATTAGCATCACAAAGTAAACCTAAACAACACTTTGTGATGGAAGACAGAAGTAAGCTAAGAAGATGAAGAGTCAGTGTTAAGAAATAACACTGCAACTAAATTTGGAGAAGACAGCTGCTTGCAGTCAAGAAACACATCTGTACACATCCCCTCACTAATAGTAAAGGTGGACATGAGCCTTGAGGCCCCTCCCAAAACCAGGACTCTCAACAGGGATCAAGTGAGCCCACAAGACAGCAGGTGTCCAGAGGCACTCCCAACAGGAAAAAATGCAGGCAGTGAACAAGCTGTCCGTGTATTTATCCAGCCCTGGGAAGCAAAGAAAAAGGGCACATCCACCACTGGAATCTGCCAGCTTCAGCAGTATTATTCATGACAGTGCTGCTCACTGGGGCAAATAATGTGACTGCCATCAGGATGGAAAGACACCACTGTTCATGGTCTACTTACAAACTTACAGGGCAGGATGAAACCACATTTTGGCATGCAATAACTGAGGAAAAAATGTGCTCAATATGAGCATCAATAGCATTTATTCCTGACAGTTTGCTGAATTGGGCCCTGAAGGCAGTCAACATGCAATGGTCAATGCTTGCCTTGACCGAGAAATTTGCCTACCCTCATTCAGCCCCATCTTTTTGATCACAGGTTTATTTAAAAATGAGAGAACTATAATCATCATTTTAACAGATTATAGGTTGTTATTTGGAGCTCTGCTCTTTCAAACAAACATGATTTTTTAGAGCATGCCATTGAAAAATGTCCTGTTGCAATATTTATAGCTCATTATGTTCAAAGCATAAAGCATTGACTTTTAAATCAGTTGCATGAATTATAACTCAGCAACACGATGGCATGAATAATGCAAAAAAAATCGGATTCATAATTTACAAAAATGATGCTTGATAGATTGAAAAATTGATATTTAAATCAGGTATTTAAAATGTATGAGTAAAAATTTTAATCAACACAAAAATATAATTTCAGGGATTAATGTTAAGTAGAGGTCCTTGCATTTTTCATGTTTTAGTGTCACCAACCCATTTTACATGGTAAAAGCTTTTACAATAATGCATATTCAAATTATCTAAAACATAAGGAAGAAGCGTTGGATGAAAACTGTTTTAATTATTAACTCTTAAGATCTTTAAAGTCCACACCATAAGGCAATATATGCATCAGGCTATAGATTTGGAACTGATACATCCTTCAAAACATTCACAGATGATCAAAACACTCTGATGAGGCTTGAGCATAAAAATACCCCAGGCAAAGTGCTACAGTTCATTGCTATGGGAATAGGTCTGGAATAATTTTAGAGAATACTACAGAGTACTCTCTGTTTCAGCACAAAGCACCTATACACACACAGAGAAACATAATAAATGCAAACAAAATATGCACTCCGGAGTATGATTGTCATGGCTACAATTGATTAGTCATGTGACACTACCAACTGAAAGCCAGAGCTGTAAATTGAGGAACTTTACAAATACAGAACAAAAAGACTGTGTCTGTCCTCAAAGACTTACATATAAATACAAGGCAGCAGGTACATGCAAACAAAAAGGAAAAGGGAATTCAGAGATGAAAGATGCCTAGAAGAAAGGCTTGGCTCATGGGAGGAATGGGAAGGAAACAGCAAATTATGGAGAAGAATCTATACTTTGGTCTGCTGAATCAGTTTCTATCCACATAGCAGAGAGATTAATTTAGTCCAGGTCCTGTGTTTTATACTCACATTGTAAAGCAACAAATTCAAAGTGCTGATAAATGTACCATTGTTCTCTCTTACAGAAATAGCAGCTGATGACCTACAACAAATCAGAAACCAAAAACCATCATGAAGAAAAATTCCTTATTTTTGTTTTTGTATACTTCAGTGGGCTTTATCATTAAAAAACTCAGTGAGTCATATCACAAGGATTTAATTTATGCATTTGGGTTATAAACTTCAGAAACAGGAATTTATAGCGGAAATACTGACTTTTTAACTATGCAGAAAATAATGAATGCTACTGGAAACATGAATCAGAAAAATAATTAGCAGAGAGGAAAAGTGACAAAAAGGAACTCACTTTACATGATGCACAAGATTTACTCGTGGAAATATTTTCTCTTGCATTCTACATTTACAAGATTGCAAATTATTTCATAAAGAATTTCGTTTTTTCTGCTATAATTTTTCAGAAGAACATCTGAATTTTAAAGGAAATTTTAAATTATCTAAGGGTCTCTTCCTAAGAGCAGTCCTCCATAAACTATATTATCTCATATAATGACACTACAGAGTTTTCTTTTTCCTTTCAACACTTCTTCTTTTGGTGCTTTTTCTTGTCCTTTTACTCTTAAACAGCCAAAAGTTCCTACATGGACAATGCTGTAACGGCATGCAGATATACTGCTTACACAAACATGGAGATGAAACACATAGAAATGAAAAAGCACACTTACGAAGCCAGCTGGGTGTTGTTAACCAAGTACTCCAGTGGGTAGCTACAGCTAAATTTGTACAGAAGCCCAGGCAAATAGCTGATGATTGTTGGTGGGTCTGGTGTGTCAATATAGCCTGAAATATTACCTATCTGTACCACTGAGGTATTTCCATAAGCATTGATACCTCGGGCTGAGGATACCTATTGAGGAAGACAGAAAATTACTATCAGCTGAAGTTAATGGTGGAACAAAAAAAAAAAACTTAAGGACACTGATGGTAATTTACCCTGAAATATCTCCATTAAAACCTTTAAAAATTAATTTAGTTTAATAGCGCCTTCCCTGTGTTCTGTTTTTCACCTCCCTGGAATCATGCCTATGAAATTCACAAGCTGTTTCCCTGTTCTTAGAACAGACTTGAGTGACGTTTGAAAAGAATTATGAATCTTGGAAGCCTATTTTTTGGTAGGTACTTTTTTTCCTCTACATTCTTAATGAATTCATGTGACTTATTGGGAAAACTAAAGCAATTTTTCTATTACAGTTAAAAAATATTACTTTACAATGATCTTCCACGTCCAATAAAAAGACCAATACACAAGCAATTTCATTCACAGAAACAATATACTCTCACTGCTGAGCTTTGGTTTGGACACATCAAAAATAAGGTACTTTATAAGAAGACACAAGCCAAATAGCTGAACTTTGAGTGTGTGGCTTTGTTTATATTATACATTTCTAAATCTTAATTAAAAAACTATAAACTGTCAGAAATTACAGAGCTAAAAAGCAATACAAACTTAATGCCAATGCAACCTAAATTGCATCCATGGGCACGTGCTGTTCTGTATTGCTCAGCTCACAGAGTATGCAGATCCTGCAAAGTCACACAGCCCTCAGGAAAACTAAGGGACACTTCCCTCCTGGGATCAGCCCAGCCCCACTCCATCAGTAGCCTGAATAAAGGAGTGGTTTAAAAACTGATCTGAATAAAGGAGTGGTTTAAAAACAGCTGAGAAGCAGCACAAATTCCTTGCTCTGCAGGCACATACACTACAGGACAAGTTAGCATGGCACTGGACTTCTACTGCAGCATTTCTTTTGTATAACTGCATTAACAAAACAGATGTCCTCAGTAGCTTTAAAACACATGGTTTCTCAAAAAAAAAGGTAATTTAATTATGGAAGAATCATGCTGAGGTGCATGAGTTGTAACATTTTGCAGTAAATAGCACAGGACACACAGCAGGAATTTTGATTTCTTTGTCTACCAAAAACACACCAAAACCACAGAAGCAGGCATGCATTTTGTCCATAGTGTACTTAGTAATTTTCTAAATGGCACTAAAATGTTGAAAATAGAATTTTCCAGGATCTGAGTTTTGCCTAAACAGGCTAAAGCAGTACAGTCAACTACGGCTCTGTTAACTTCCTCACCACCCTACCCCCATAAAGTAAAAAGCTGAGTCTGCTGTATTACAGAAATACCTGGGTTTTACACAAATTCTGCCTGAACTGTTGTCTTTACTTTTATTGAAAATTAGCTTGAAGGTCTTTGCTGTGAAACACTGCCAAGAAATGCAGAGGATTGTAAAACTCCAGTGTGGGGAACATGGTAAGAAATGCTCCCTGCTCCTTTTTTGTCTTCATTTGGGGCACAGCATGAATAAACTGAGAGGATGGGGGGAATATTTTTGGCTATATTTTTAGCAGCTGCTACTTTCTCTTTGTATTCAGTGCAGCCTGGTGGGGGACTTCATGGGGAGCTCCAATCATTTGGATTTATCAGACTGGGGGGGTCTTTTTTTTTGTTTTTTAAACATCAAGTTTTTATGATCATAATCATATAGCAAGTTCAGGGAGTTTACAAGGTGACCAGCTACACAGGAACAGGAAGTTGCTTCCTGGAAAATTCTTTTCCTGCAAGTCATGGAGGTGCTACAGCTGGAAAAGAGAGTGTTTAATTGGCTGAACTGGTTTTTTGTTGAAATTTTAAAGAAAACTCAGCCTAAAGCAAAGAGGTCACAGAGCATATCAAACATTTCAGCAACATTATTAACAAAACAGGGGGGTTGTTATAAAAACTGACAGGGGTCAAGTACAAATAAGAATTCTGGAAAGAATAAAAGCCTTGAAAATAATACATTTTTAAACTTGTTTTTTAAAGTTATTCATAAGTACTTTGATATCACTCAGTGTGATACACATAGACTGAAATTCTCCATTTCTGCAAAATCAACGGCATGGTCAGCAAGAGTTTTAGAAACACCTTGGGAAAATCTCATTCTTCCATTGAAAAAATACTTAAATTAAAATTACACTTTCTAGTCAGAGGACAAATGTATGTCCCACCATATTTTCTCAATAATAAGTAATCAAGATTATAAGTTACCAGCTTTCTCTGGTTTTCTTTGATGCATGCAACTGGTTTCTAACTGAGTAAGACAAAGTAAATATTATCTATGAGAGATACAATGCTGTCAAGAGCATTCACTGGATCCTAGGTATCCATAGGCATGCTATAATTTCTCTTTGACTTGGTCTTACCACTAAAGTGTTTCCACAAGATTCCAAAGTACTCAGATTGATGATGAAAATGACCACTGCTGGAAAGGTGTTGTTATTGATGAAGCCCCTGCAGTGGGCATCCCCATGTTTCCCATTCAGTGCCAGATCTGTCTCAGAATAACCAGAAAAAAGAACTGTGCAAAAATTTATCTTCATAGTAATTGTCTGTACTCCACAGAAAACATTGATATCTCGCTCAGCTGCAAGAAATATACAAAGACATTGTAAGAAGACTTGAAGTAATCTTCAGACAACTATTGTACCAGTTAGTCTAGCAGTGTGACTTCCAATCAAATAAATTTTTAGATTTCATCGCAGCAAAATATTAGAATATACAGGCAGGGATTGCATTAGTCTGAAGAACAGATTTGACTCTGCCACTTCACTAAAGAAAAAACCAAGAATTAATATAGCAACATAGTGTAACCAAGCAAGAAATACATTAATCCTGCAGCAAACCTTTTAGTAAAATTAAACACTGCAACAGAGTAGAAAACAGCAAGTGGTTAAATATTTGGAGTCTGATTAAGCATCCCCCTCTGAAACAGAAATTTCCAGCAATTAGGGGGAATTGAGAAGGCCAAGCTCTGCCTCCCAGCCCACCCTGGCATGGAAACTGGCTACATTTTTTCTGAGTTGTCTGGAGTCCACTTGGTATGAGATCACAGTCTCAGCCTGTGCAGACTTTGAAGTACAATCAACAGCTTATCAAAGTAATTTATTATGATGTCTCTAAAGCTGGTTTTTCCTGGGTTTTCAGTTTGGGTTGTTTTTTTTTTTAATTTAAGAACTATCAACTTGAGCTTTAATGAAAAATCAGTTGGCTCTTGAAAGACAATGATCAATACCACAAAGCATCTTGCAATCTTTCACTCTGTGCATTATGACAACATAAAAGACCTAGAAAGCAGCAGCTGTTAAAACTGATCAATTTTTGAACAGCAAAAAAGCCATCTTCAGACAATTTGACCTTTTATTCAAAAGTTCTGAAGATTTTTATGTACTGAATGGAAAAGCATCAGGTTCTGATACCTGATACAGCCACAAGAAACAGATTGTTGTGCTTTAAAGCTCTAACATCGCTCTTCTTTAAGGTCTTCTTTGCCTGTAGATGGCTGGGGGGCTGTTGTGGTGTTTTTGCCTAGTGCTTTACAAAAATACATACTGCACTGTGTTAAACACAGACATTACTCCTTTATAGAACTAATTTATTACACCTGCCTAAAGATTAAGGGCTATTAAAAACTGTAGAACAACTTCGGTCAATACTGTACCATTAAGCCTGCTAAAATGAATTGTTTCACTGCGTAGTCATAGCAGAGAGGAAATGAAATTTCCATTACAATGAACTAGTTCTTCCCACATGGTACAGGAGCACAAGCAGTCTAATTTAGACAACTTTAATGGTGGCTTTCAAGCCAAAACAATCAAGTGCAAAAAATAACAGGCCAAACTGAGTCCTGAGCTAATGCCATGATAAATGTTACTCACTGGATGTAAATTTGGGCAGAAAGGTACCAGAGGGAAGACAGGAGTTGAAGAGATTTGGCCTGAAATTCTCCTGGGTTGTACACAATCATAATCCCACTAACTTAAGGCACAAAGATCAGGAAGCAGCATGCCTTGGTTTTCACTGCAGGAGGACTATTACAATCCATTTAATGAGTGCACTAATGTAGAGGGGCTAGTACAAAAAGGGGAAGGCAAAGTGTGCATTTATGCTTCCTTGGACTGATGTACAAACAGTCAGATTGTAACAAATTGCAGGATGCAACAAAGTAGATCAGTTAATTTTAATTTCAAGCCTTTTCAAAAAGCAGAATAATAACTCTACCAATTAAGTTACCATTACTGCTTGCAAAATTATCATTTGACACTGTGGGAAATGAGACCATACCATACAAAACCGACTTTTGCCTGATACAGGAGGGTAAACAACCTTTCCAGACTTAACCTTTTCCACCCACTACTTTGTGAGGAAGGATTGCTGCCAAATTAGTCCATTCTGGAAATAAACATTTTTTGTTCAGAAATTTATCTGAAGCCAGTCCCAAACAGATCTAATGCCCCCCTAGATGTTAAATATCTAGCTCATTTCTTGACAATTTGGGAAGGTAGATATTATTCCCGTATAAGTTAAAAACAAACAAACAAAAAAAAATAGTATTTGCATTCCTGCATTAAAAGCTTCTGGTTTTCTGAGTCAGAGGAGTGATGGTTCAAAGGTTAGGACACCCAACTGATGAAGCCTTAACTATAATGGCCTCTCTGTCACAGAGTTTCCACACAGGAAAACCACTTGGTTTCTTTCTGACTCAAACCACACAAGCTGTCTATAGCCAGCAGTGCTCATGGATGTCTCTCAAGCAAGAGAGTAAAGCTCAAGAGTTACACAGATCCTACAGTGACAGAGACCATCTTGAATTATAGGCAGACTCATGGGAGCAAATGCTGGCAGCTCGACTGCTCACTTCTGCTCTGTTACCCCTCCACACACTGACAATTCACCTCAGGGTAGGCAGCAAAAAAATCCCTCAGAGGATAAGAGTTTTCCACAGAACACCACTGATAAAAATCATCCCATCAGAAGAGGAATGAAAAGACCTGTGTAATTCAAAACCAGTTTTTCCTTATGAACCTCCTCTTTGATCAAATCACTGCTTTGATATTGAATTAAATTGCATAGTGTATGTGAAAAAGCTGCAACATTTCCTCAGTCCCCGCTAAGTCCTCAACATGTACTTAAGACAAGAACCTCCTGAACCAAAACTGCATGTCCCAACTGGAGACAGACTGCTATGATCTATGCCCCAGAAGCATTCTAAAAGCTATGCTTTACTGAGCATAATGCAGAACTAAAGTTTTTTCCCTATGTATACTCTCTGAATGATGGCAAGATGTAACCTAATTATATATTCTCTAGAACACATCTAGCTTTTGGTGCAAAAAAAAAAAATCACTGCATTTTCAGTCTACTAAAAATGGGACTATTTTTCCTTCGTTCCTGATGACTATTGCATACCTGCACTCAAAAATAAACCTGCAAACTGCAGAAACAAAAGTTCTGTCTGATTGTCATCCTATTTATGCAGCACCATTGCTATGCAAGATGTCACCTAAGCGATGAATGATAAAAGCACAAACAAATGAAAAATGGATGAGCTCCATGGTTCCTCTAGGAAGGTTTCATTTGTCCTCTTTGTTCAGGAAAAGTTCTGTTTCTTATCAACATTCAAAGAACAAGAGGAGACAACTTCAACACCCAATGGCTTCTCTAGTGTCTGCACACCATGCCTGGAATTCCAGCCGACAGCAATAAAGATTCCTTCTGTAGAACAAATAAGA
Source organism: Argya squamiceps (assembly GCA_037834095.1). Taxonomy (NCBI): domain Eukaryota; kingdom Metazoa; phylum Chordata; class Aves; order Passeriformes; family Leiothrichidae; genus Argya; species Argya squamiceps. The sequence continues at coordinate 17,465,691 of JBBMKD010000001.1, read as the reverse complement.
AACAGGAAGAAAATCTATCCATAACCAGGTTCTGTGAGTAGTATCTCAGCCTGGAAGATACTGGTTTTAAAATGTTCTCCTTTTTGACCTCTTTCTCACCTTTCCCCTTACATTTGAAGCCCAAGGGCCCTGAGCCAGCATCCCTAAAAATCACAGCCTGAGCCAAGTGCTGGGGAAGCCAGCAGAGGAAGAGTGAGCCCCTTCTCCCTCCAGAGGCTCTCTCACCCATCTTCAGCAACCTCTCAGCTCCACCATCTTCAGCAACCTCTCAGCTCCACTAGCCCCAGCTCATTACATAGCAGACCCTTCTGCATATTGAAAATAACACCTGTCGAATTTGGGGAAAAAGGGGTTCCTGGCTTTCACCTCCATCTCAGATGCACAACTAACAAACAATTATTTTTCTTTCCTGGCTCTCAAAATCAACAGTAAGACTGTTGATTAAATCCTGGCCTTTGAATCTTTGCTGCCTTAGATGACAAACAAGAAAAAGCAGGACTGTGCTCTCAGCTGCTATGGCCAGTGAGGAGGAATTAGAATTTACTTAAAATAAAAATCTGTTTACTCATAACCTAAACAGATTTTCTCCGGATTCAATGAGATTTGGCAGACATGGAATCTGATATGACTCATTTTTATGAGGGAGAACTGCAAGAGGCCCCTAAATACCATCAATAAGAGATGAATTCAATTCACAGGTATCACATTGCAAATAAATATTGGCACAGAGCAGGTGCATAAAATGATCATTGAAAAATTTTAAAACACAGAAAGAGGAACATAAACTTCCCTCTATCTGTTGCAAACCTCTCAAGAAGCCTGAAGTAGGGACCAAAAAAGCCACAATTACATAAGAAACTCAAAACGTAGCTCTGAAGCAAGTGGGCAAAATTCACTTACACTTCAGAGGCAAGCCTGTAAAAATTGATGCTAAGAGGGGGAATTTATATGTATTTATTTATACATTTATATTTATATTTTGTATATAAATGTGTATTATATATAATATATATAATAGAAGGGGAATATATATATAAACACACACAAGTAGCTTGTGAAATACCCAGCTAAACTGATTTTTACAGGAATAGAGACAATATATTTGATCTTCTTTGCATGTCTTATTTCTCTGTTCTTCATGTTCATATTGATTAAGTGGAATAGAACCAAACCCACTGTTGGTCCTTATGTCAACAAAGCACCTAGCAGTGTGATAGTAACACAGGAATCAATGAACAGACTTTCTGCCTTCTGCTCACTTAAATTTAATAACAGAGCTGACCCTTCCTGAAAAAAAAATCAAAATTATTATTATTGAGAAAGCAAGAACAGGAAAAGTATTACAGTGTAATCCTACACTGAGTGTTCATTACTGAACTATTCAATTCAATCACTATCTCTGAAAAACAAGATGGGAGAGAGACAGTATTCACAGCCTTCTTTTTATTATTATTGTTCTGCCCAAGATACAACTGAAGCAGGAAGGATAAGCAATGTAATAGAAACTAAAAGGATCCTTTGCCTGAGTAAACCCTGATATCATGCCACTAAGACTGACATTTCATTTCGATTTCTCGTTATATTAAAGCTCTGAACATCCAATGTCCTCAAAATTACTTCATTCCCATTTTCTTAGAGGAAGGAAAACATATCATCCATAGACATAATACCATTGCTTCACCTGTCCTTAATCAAGGACTTAGTGTTGAAGTGAGGCACTAAAATTTTGCCATGAAGTTAATTTTGCTTAAAATAAATACATTTCTTTATTTCACTAAAAAGATATAATTATATTCTCTTACCCAGGAAAAGAAAACTCTGAAACACAGACATGAAAGAAAATCCAGTTAGAAGCGTGAGAGTGATAAATCTATAGAGAACATTTACAACAACAGGAGCTCTGATGAGTGTCTTGGACAGTTTAGAGCTCTGGCAAAAGCAGGTCAAGCCTCACTGGTGTGAGGGAAATTGTTTGCCTTGCTACTAGGCTGAATTTGACCCATTGCACAATTCAGAAGAAAGTAAAGTGCAGCATTAGGCAAGTTCATTGCCACAAAAACAGTTAACGCTCACTTAATGTGGAGTCCTACCCCCAGGCCTTAGACAGATTTAAAGCTCTGTATTTAAAAATAAGCACTGTTTTGAACCAAGACAATAAAGAAACCATTAGAAAAAAAGTCTATTAAATACTTACCAGGAAACCTGCTATGGAGGTTAGCATCACAGTTGTATCCATTGAACTGAGCAATCACTGGAAGCACTTTAATCGTCAGCAGGAGCAGCAACCATACCTGTTCCATTGCAAAACCTAGCAAAACATTAAGTGGTTATTACACACATCTGTTCACTGCATTAAAGATGCTTACTGCAAACATACTCTCGCTCGGGAGGCGATGGTCTCCAGCAAAGGAACTGGGGATAAAGCTCACAAGCTTGTGGGAAAGAGGTCACAGACAGCAGAGCCCACTTCTCTGCTCCTGAGTAACATGTAATTTCTATAAACCTCTACACCTTTTAATCATAACTTGTGGCAAAATAAAAGGTACTCAAGGATAATAGAAAAGAAAAAAAAAAAAACACACTAAAATATATTGATAGATTAGAATTGCTTGAATATTTAAATTCCAACCATTTTTTTTTTGACATTTCAGTGTAAAAATTCCTTGAGAAAGATATCTTGGCTAAAAATAAAACTATTGTTCCTAGTCGTGGAAAACCATGGAGATAAATGGTTAGCTCAGCAAATCTCAGGCTCAAGATCTTAGAATAAAAATCTGTTCATATCTATTTGCCAAACATTTGTTCTTTGCAGCACAAATGCAATTAAACTGAGCTTACACGAAGAGCTGGTACAGACACTTGCATCTACTTGAATTGCATCTGGTAATCAGAACTCATGGATTTCTCAGTAATGACTTCTTTTGCAAGAAAAGCTCCAAAGTGTAATACCTGTGGTATCTATCACAACCAAAAAACACCCCAACTTCTTATACATGTCTGTCAAAAGAGTCCCAAAACATTGAGATTTTTGTCAGTGAATCCAAGGGCACGAATTTTTTGTTTGGCTTATTTTGTTTGCTTGTTTGTGGTTTTTATACATGTAAGATTTTGTTATTCTAGAGAATATAGCTGCTGATGTAGATCCCAAATATGGCAATACTCTCCATTTGCCTAGACAGGAACTCAGCAATTCTAAGATTTAGGAAATTGCCCCCTCTAAGACTACAGATCACCTCTCTCCAAGTGGATAAGGAACATGTGCAAACTCCAGAGATGTGGAACATCTAAATGCAGCCATACCTGGCATGGCAAGGGACTGTCCTGCTGAGAAAAGCTGGCCACAGCACATGGAGAGGACATTTGAGACAAACCCTCATTCTTTACTGGAATTTTCAAGGCTACACAGCAGCCTCTGAGCTATTTCTCCTTGGTAATGCAAAGGCTTTCACTAATTTTTAAACCATGCTCATTTAATGCTCTACATGGAAAGTAAGACCCTTAGAGGACACTCCCACATGCTTTGTCAATGAACAGATCAACTCCAAGAAAACACTGACCCAAATTCTTCTAAAAAGGCAAAGGTATGTCCAAGTGTACAACCAATAATTCCTGTGTAGTTCTGCTTGGAAGTACATGGAATAAAGCACATAATTGGAAACACCAGCTTCCAGATAAGCACGCACATTTGGGAAACCAGGTGTAACTTTTGCTATTATCACATCCAAAAGCACCTCTCCTACCTAGTTCTTCACAACTTTCTCAATGTGTGAGTTACAGCAACAATGCAACCTCCTTCTTTTTGTTTCAGGTGGATACTAAATTCTAAACAGAAGCACTCTTTGACCCTTTATGCTTTTTCCGTTAGATTCCTGTGGAGGTTGACAGCACTTACATCTAATGTTGATGAAGAATTGTGAAAACATAAGAAAGAAAATAAAATTTCCGACTGGGTTGCTATGAAACCTCCGTATTTTCATGATCTCTTCACCCTGTCCATCACTCTCATTTGGAGAAGCACAGCAGTGTTCTGCTTGCTTGTTTACTATGAAAATTCAAACGTTATTTTGAAGGAGACATCTTTTCCTTCAGAAAATTTGCATTTCTCCAGTGTCCTGGAGCCTGACCTCTGCCTGTACAGCAGTTACATGGATAAAGTGGGTATTACTGTTCTCTTGTATATGGGCTGGCTTCTGAGGTCCATTACAGTGGGATGTATCAAAGGCAATTTACCAAGATCTAAATCTGAGTTTAATTTTCTAACATCCACAGTGATTTTCTGCTAGCAAAAAAAAAACTGTTTGAAAGAGTTTAATGAAAGATGCCACTGATAAAGCTGTAACTATTATTTTAGATGAAAAGCAGAGCTTCACAATAAATTCTAAAATTTTAATTATTAAACATAACTTATACCGCAGCATTTTGGAGGAAGGATAGATGATTGCTAAGGAACAAATCTGAATTAAGATATTAAGTATTTATAGCGTTATTTCTCTAGCTGTATTCAGAACAATTCAGATTTTAACATAACCAATAACGTCCTACTTGCTTTTTGGCTATTGACTCATCTGCATATTGATCAACATGCAGATCCACACCACCAACTGAGGTGACTCCTGCTGCTTTTGGTTAAATAAGCTAGGAACACGCATTATTTTTCATTTCTCAAGAGAACTGCAGGGCTAGAAAGCACCCTGAGAGGCCAACATCACTGATCTGCCCACACAGACACAATAAAGACAGCCATTCCTGCTTTTCCAGCCCGGTCTTACAGACCCCCTAGCAAGCTATTCCCAAACAGATATTTCTAAACTTCAGCCCCCCAAATGTATAAGGCATCCTAACCAAAATATTTGTACCATACTGATATTGCTGACCATTTAATACAATTATAGAAGCAAAAAAGCTTTATCAAAATATTAACAGGAACGTGATATTATTGCTGGGATATGAATATGAAAGTAAAAATCCATGTAAAAAACTGTAAAATAGCATGCAAGTGTCAGGAATGGGAAGAGTTATAATCCAGGAGTTAAATTCATGAGGAATTTTTTCCTTCATTTAATATGCAATTTTTTTTTGAGGAATGCAGCTCTTGGTGGTTTCAAAAACAAAAAAGAGTGGGCTTCTTTGATCTACAACAAACATATTTGGCTGTTAAGAAGACTTCCAGGATTAAAAGATGGCAACACATACTACAAGGGAAATCTGACCCTTTCTGTTCATTAAACTCTTAAAGAACAAACCTGTATCACGTTCCACTGATGTGCCAAGACTCAGGCCCTACTGTTCTGTGCTGCACATCACTGAAGAGTACAGAGAGGTCAGAGTTGTAACACACAGTCCTCAATTTAATTGTTACCACTTTACAAAGCCCTCGTCCCTGCTTTCATAAACTTCACCATGTCAGAAAACCTGCAGAGAATTCCCAAGTAAAGATGTTTATGATTTAAACATGACAAGCTTTTGCAGTCAATTTAGGAATTTAATTCCTCTGAGAAGCTGCAGTTTGATTTAAATTCCCTCTTCTTTCCTCTGTCATGACCTGATATTCATTCCTCTTCTTTCCCATCCTCTCTAAAAAGATCTTCAAAAATTTTCCATTGTCAACAGCATTCACTGATTCAGATCTACATTTTTATTGAAATGCATTTGTGAACCAGTTGTGACTTCTGAGTACATTATTATTTCAAATATTCTTCCTGTATTTTATAAGAACTTCCTATAATTCACTGCTTATTCTCCATTATTAATTCACAGGGTGTGGCAGTTCAGCATTATAATATGGTGATCTTTATGCCTTCTGACTGGATATGTCCTTCAAAAAGAACAGTTAATAGTAATAACAAAAATTTCTGAAAGAAAATTATAGATGCAATGAGCACATATTAAGCTGGTGGCATTAATAAGTGTTTTCATATATACCTAGTACACCTAGTAACTGCCTAATTGTTGTCTAGCAATGTACATTAGGTACCTACAAGGAATGGAATAGGACCATTACTTCTGCTCATAAAGATATTTTCAAATTATCATTACATAGTTCAACAAGACCATCTCAGTCACCTCGTGATTAAACAGCTCCTTGTCCTTCTGGCTTGCATTCATCCTGCCACACTTGTTTCTGCATGTGCACCCACGATGTGAATAATTGTAAAGTGCATTTACTGTGCCACAGTCAGGTCCTCCAGAGCCACTTGGCTTATAAACACACACGAGATCGTCTGCCATCACTTAAAAGTAACCCAGTGAACAAAAATAGAATACCTCTCTTCCTCAAATTCCTCAGTAGAACTTACTCTTTTAACTTGTACATCCTATTGAAATAAATTATTCAGATCGCTTTCACTATCGTCTCCACTTTATATCCTTGGGTCTTATGATGCAGATAAAACAGGACTTGGATTTTTACAGCAAATGTTTTAAAGATAAGCCTATCAAAAGGTGATAATTGCCTTTTTTTTTAAACAGGCTTCTTATAGAAAAAAAGGCAACTGATATGCAAAGAAGTCTAAGACACATTTCAACTACAAGGTTTCTCTATGTTTGTGGATAATCTTTGGTTCTGAGACTTTGAAACACTTATATCTTTTTTTAGACTGTTCTGTGACTTCAGACCCCATAGTGACATCACATTCCTGACACCTAGCAAAACCTGCAAAATGGAAAAAATAAATATATATACAGACATGCACACATATACACATGACACAGAGGCACATGCATGTACCTTGAAGTTCAACAGCTTCCTATGAAACTAAACTTATAAACAGCCTGTATGTTGCCAAAATTACAGTATTTGAGGGCTCACAGCAAATGCAATAATTTGACATATATGAGGAAATAATAAAACTAAGAACATCAGAAATCAGTGCATCTCAGAATGTACGAAACAGCTGATTTTTCACACATGGAAAATGGGAAAATATTTTTGTTTTAAATAAGTAAATTATTCTCTCTTGTAGCTATTCAGAACACAGCAGCTGTGGACTGAATGAGAAAGACCATGTTTTAAAAACACACATTAGTCGGGCAGAGATTTGCCTTCAGCATCAATTATGTGGACACAGAATGACCCGTATGTATTTTCTAGTTATATTTTCTACCTCAGTTCTCAAGATTCATAAACTGAATTAGCTCCATAATACATTAGATTTATAATTAAATATTGGGCCAAAGCTTGGAACACCCCCTTTAATCAAAATACTATGAGAACCAAACAGAAGCTTTCCCTGACCAATTCTAAATCATAGCTAAAGTCTCATATGCCGAGGGTTTTGTGAATCAAGCCGGTGCCTGTACTGTCCAAGGAAAATGAGACTGGAGAAGAAATTTTTGCAGTTTTTGAAAAACAAAGCTTTTGTTTTGGTTCAAAAGTTAAAAAAAAAATCTAGTGTAAGTTAAAAGAATTTTGACTTATTTTCAAGTCTTTTTCCATGAATCTCTTTTGCAGAACAAAAATAACAAAGGGTCTGAGAAAGAGATGTTAAGTTTCCACAAAAGGAAGCCTCATCAAAATCATTAGACTTTAATCTGAAAGATTAATCTCAAATTTTCACCAGCACACTACAATGGGCAACTCATATTCATGATCATAAAATATTTACATGGAAGCAGTATGTAGTGTGCTCATGAATTGAAATGAAATAATAATTCTAAACCCTGATGAACACCAAAAGGCTGAAAACCTACATCTGCTTCCAGAATTCACAGCTCAGTATTTTTTGTCAATCTTATTACTGTAGTAAGAAATAAATGTGTATGTTGGGTAAATAATAGAAGCCTTACAGCCATGCAGAGCTCTTCAACCTATAAAACCAGGTGTATTTAGAGAGAAGCACTAGCACAGGTCCATCTGGAGCTTCCTCTCAGAACCTCAGATAGGCAAAAATCCAGCTGAGAATGTTTTTCTGTCTGCCTAATGACTAGGGAAATTTAATTGATGCACCATACTGCCAAGAAGCTGTTAAAAAAACCCAAAAATCTACATTTTTATACTTCACAACATTCCTAATAAACTCTTAAACATTGTACCTTAATATACGTGTATGTCTTTATTCTTACAACCAATCCTTGGATGAACTGAGGTGTTTTTTAATCTAGTCTGAAAAGAAACTAAGTTAACTGTGTATTTACAATGTAAGAAGAGAACAAGTGATCTAATGAATACTGTGCCTTTAGGAAATATTTCCAGATTTACACAAAGCAGATACAAAATTATCTTCATCCAAGGAGACAGACTACTGTGAAAATATAATTATAAAAGTATAAATAAATCTAAAAAGTCATTTGTTTAACAAGCCAGAGATCTTGACTTACTAGGTCTATTTAAATTTATTCACTTGCAGGTGCTGAGGTCATGGAATGGACTGCTTACCTGCTACTCTGTGCTAAATAACAGATTTATTCTAGTGTTTCCTACATCCACTAGTGAAATAATATTCTTCAGATATGATATTTTCCCCCTACACTGGTCCATAATAATTTCACCATATCAATGCTTAGTGATGGAACAGTTGAATTTTAGTTTAAATATTGCCAGAATACTTGTTTTGCAGTCCCATAAAAGCAGCCTCAACAATATATTTATATCTCTCTTCCAGAACATTTATTTTAACATGTTAAGAAAATGTTAGCATCTTTCAAATCATGCCAATAATATCATACAATAAAAGTACATAATTATGTATCTGAGAGATAAATTAATAAATGCAAGTATCTGTTTGAAATTATATTTTCAAATCCATGGTTCACAGATACCTCAATAAAGTGTGAAAACACAAATCAGCTTTAAGGTCCACATATAGAAATGCACAAAATGACATTTCCTGAGCCTCACAGAAAAGACTCATTTCTATTCTATCCTTCCAACCTGCATGAACTAACCTGTGTTTCCCACAGGACATTTGTGCAGATACAAAGCACAGAATGTTGCAGATTTGAAAAAATGAAAGCAGATTTGCGAGGAACACTGGTCTTAAGGAAACAATTTATAGTCAAGGCCTTGGACTTGGATTAAACAATTTTGAACAGATTATCCTCTCACTTTCACACTCTTCATATTGTCTACTGCATCAGAAAAACTTTGACATCAGCAACATAGCTGAGAAAAAAAAAGGAAGGAAATTCAGTGTAAGATTTGGAGACTACTGCAGTGAGTAGTCTAAAAAGACAATTTTAGCTCAAATGTGGATGTTCTTGACAAATCAAGACCTCCTTTTAATCATTAAAATCCACATAATTTGGCTTGCTGTGCTCTGCTTTTCATTAATTTTGTGGTTTATACTTAAACTCATTAGTGCAACTTCAGTGGATTCGACTGAAGCGCCAAGAACATAAACCAACTGAAAACAATGATAGATTCCCTATTGAGGTCACTGCATTTCTGACTCATATCACAAAATTAAAATAAAAACCATGATGCATTTTCTTTATCTTACTTCAGCTACAAAATACTATAAACAAGCTGATTACAAAACAAGAGCCATCAGATAAACACCAGCTGTGCCACATTCACTTACAGACTGGAAAGCACACATAGAAGTATCTGCAATGAACACAACTACAGTATTTAAGATACTGTCTAATTAATCCAATAGTTAGGAAAAAATGGGACAATTTAGGTCTATTGCAGCTGGTCTACATCATGCTTTCTTTCACTTTCAGTGGAGACACTGCAAGTTGACGATCACTGAGACTAAAGCAAGTCCAGGATCATCTTGAACCAAAATTCAAAAATAAAATCTGTGTCACATCCCCTACAGAGGTAGTGTACAAAGACTGTCCTTAAAGCCCGGAACTAAGAGACTGTTCCTAAGCTTGAATACATTCTCCACGCATGCACGTTCAGTCTACAGATTTCCTTCTCAGACCACTGATCATTATAGGGTTTCCATCAGCTAGCAAATTTACAGAGAATGTCAAACCATCTGATATAGGCCCCTGAAATGTCATCACATTCTACTGGCCTTCAGTTGCCTCTAACCATGGTCTGGATTCAAACACACTGGTCTAGTGATGACATGCTCTTAATCCTATTCCCTGACCCCAGAGCCCTGCAATCACACAGGCAGATAAAGATCTAAATGAGCATCATTCTACTTAATTACTCTTTTTATGCTTTTGAAGAGAGCAATATAAATATAAATCTTCAGTAAAATAATGCTTGATGTCACTAGCAAGTAGATTATACTGCAGCCATCTGTTTGCAGCTTGAAAAGTTACCAGTAAAATAAGACTTCCCTGACAAAAAGCACCAAGAGTTTATGCCACCATGATTACTTCAATTTCCCCACTTTTAGAAACAACAGTTAAGCAGTAAGGATGTAGAATAATGCTGCTGTAGAGTACAACCTTATCTATTCCTTGGAAGTTAAACAAATTTGCAGTAAATAATGCCGCTAATATCTTGGTCAAAGGAAGCATGTAATACGACAGATTTCACAAACTGCGAAATCAAAGAGATTTTGTTCCCAGATTCATATTTAAAAAGAAAAACTATTTCTATTGTGAAATAGAAGAGATTCACTTATGGTTATTTCTTTCATTATGTTTCGAGTCCATGTTGTAGCCATTTGAGACTTAAAACAAGATATGGAGTAATTCATAAGCCAACCTGTAAAAAGTCCAAGGGGTACTGCTTAAGACCTAGCTGAGAGAAAACAAAATATCATGCACTGGTAAAACCATTATTTGATCAAAATTATGCAGGCAGGGCCAGCATTCCTATCTTCTGCAGCTCTTAAGGTTTTCCCCCAGGGACACAAGGCAATTACAGTAACTATGTGAATTTGGACAGTATCAGTTCATCAGCTTAACAAGGACTTGATTTCAAATCCTGGCGATCTTCACTGAAGAGTATATCGCTGTTATTATTACTTTAAAAATAAACAAAGGTGGTGCAATTACCATGTCCAGCCAGCTTTGTGACCTGAAACAATGCAATTTCCAATCAACGAACTCCTGTCATTCAATTGCAATGGAGCCAGATAAGAAATGCTGCTTATCAAAATATTCCTCCATCAATGCAATGATTGTGGGAACAGGCTGACTGACACCACAAGTTGGATAACATGGTCTCCTTCAAGCAATTGATTGTTTCCCTCCTGAAAGCAACACGAGTGGGTTTGACATACATTGATAGCTTCCACATTGCAAAGGGCTTATAACCTTCTTCCCCTAGCATTAATAGTGCAAGTCTGGCCTGGGTATCCCGAGGCAAAAGCTAAGTTGCAAAAGTCACTCACAGTTGGATGCTAATGCCTTCATGTATGCATCAGCCATTCCCTGTATACTTCTTCCCCAACAAACTACCACTTAGATTTCCTGGTGAGGTTAAATTTGTCTGACAGGTGATAAAGTAAGAAATTTATTTTTAAAGTAATGAATTCTGTGATATTAACCAACATTTTAGTAAGTTCTAGTTGGCTGACATCGCGGGCACTTACCGAAATCCCCTGTAGTTGTTGAGTCAGCTGTACTCCATCTATCCCGTGCTCCTGCATGTGATCAACTGTTCAACCCCTCTGCCTGGCAGAACTTTTTCAGAAAATACTCTGAGCCTGTGGATGGAGGAAAAGAGACACTCATTATGAAAATTCCTTTTAAAATAGGCCTGGATTTCAGATGGGAAAATTTGACAGGTCTCAGAATACTTTACAAGCCTGTTCATCATCAGAATGAAACCTGAGTAGGTTCTTTATGGTGGCTTTTTCAATCCTCTGCCTGTTTTTATTTTGCAGGCTTTTGATCTGCTTCTCTCCACTTGTATGAAGAGATCCAGAGGACCATGTGGGGCAAACAATCAACCTGGAGAAATTCTTCTGTCATCAGCTTGTTGAGGGAAAATCTTGTCTGCTTAAAAAGATGGGTGGGAGGAAGGAGAGAGATGGAAGCATTGAGATAGGATCAGTAACTAAATTGCAAGGTTATCAATGTGCCGTTGTGTGTTATAAGAAGTGTCTAGGGTTTTTTTCAGCTCTGGGCTAAATTCATAGTACTAAACAAAACAAAAGCAAAAAGAGCAACATTTCACGCTGTGATGAAAATGTGATATAGGGGTGTCATCATGAATACAGGTGTTAACAGAATGATATTTACCAACAGGACATCAATGCACACAAAGCCAAGTGCACACAAAGGCAAAGATCAAGCTGCTAGGAACTAAGCCTGCTTCGTAATATCTGCTCCTCTGTTACTGGCATTTGGAGAGGGCTCTTTAACTTCCATTTCTGGCATTAGACCTTTTTCCTCCTTCTGCCTCTTCAGTTTATATTGTAACCATCTATGCCTGGAAGCTTTTGTTACACCTTTGGCCAGGGAAAACAGTAGTTTGTAGGCTTTTGCATTATAGAGACAGCTTTGAGACCTGGATTTTTTGGGATGTGGGGCAGCTCTTAGAAAAGCGCTGCCTCTGCCATGCCTTCATCTTGGCCAGGTCCTCTTAAACATCAAAGTGCTGCAGAGCACACTGTGTACATTGATGGCAACCCAGGCAGGCCCCACAGAGCAGCCATGGCAGAACCAGCACTGACATGATGCACTGGCCTCCTCCTCAGCATCCTCCAGTGCCAGGGCAGTGATAGAGAAAAGCAGATTTTCCTCTTAACACTGAAGCGTCGCACAAATCCAAACTAAAATTTCTCTATGTAACATCAGTTTCACAAACAAGTGCATTTAAAGAACAGTCTAACCTTGAGTAGGTTTGCAAAATGAGAATCTCTATTTATGTTGCTTTATTATTTAAGACATGTTCAATACCAAAAGCCATCCCTTGCCTTTTGGTCTTCAGATGAGATTATTGAAAACATCAAATCATCATAAATCACAGTGCAATTTCTGTTTCCAGTGACAACAATCACAGCTTCTGCAACATCTGGGTTTCCTTCCTCTGCAGGAGTATAAAGACAATGAAATCCTGACAGATGTCATCCCACCTTTCCCTTGCTACAAACTGTTTTTCAACAAATAAAGGAGACAAGGCACAAGACTGCGAGACAAATCCTTATTACATGAGACATCCTCAAGGAGGTGGTCACCAGCAGCTACCCACAGAGGAGCTGTGGCTGTGCTTTTCCGGGAGATACAGCCCTCCCCAAAAATTGTAGGAGCAGCTTGGCTGAAGTGAGCACAATTCTACCTGCCCATGTGTGTGAGCAGAAATGGGCTAAAAGCCGAGTGGGCAGCACAGCCCACAGTGGCTGCATCACCCTCATCCCAGCAGGTCACAGCATGCCCCCCTATGAAAGTCATTGCTGGCAGGCACCTCTCACCTTATCCTCCTCAGAGAAACAGGGATTTCCTAGATATTCCCAACCCCAAGCAGTTTCTGCCACCTGGAAGGGCAGCAGTTTTTCCCTCATCTATTAAAACCTCATAGGCAGGGTGAAAAACAGCCCAACATGTTTCATCATTAATTAACTGTTCTTATTTATAGGAAGCTATCAATCAATAAACCCCGGTTCTTAGCAAAAACAAGCCCTTCACTGCTATAACACTGTACCTATAAGTGATCTGAAGGATATACCACAAGCCCTCAAAAATCCAAGTTTCGTTTTCAAGTTCTCTATAGAGAATTACTGAATTCTGAATTCCCCTGCTATAAAATGTATTATTTCTCTATTCTTTACATTTAAAATAAAAAGAAATCCCTGAATTCTTTGACAGGAAAAAAGGAAAAAAAAAACCAAACACAAAAACTATTTTACACTAACCTGTAAGAAAATGTGCCCCCAAATATTTGATTCTCTAATCTAAGAGTGTATTCATAAGGAAAACTATTTTCACTCTGTGTAATATTCAATGGTTCTGAAAGTTTTCAGTATGATTTCAAACAGTTATTCTGGACAGAACAAATATAAGACCACAGTTCTATGAATAGATCACAATAAGCTTTCCAAATGTACCTCATTATGAGTAAAAGACATCCTGCTTATTTCCAGATTAAAAATGTCTCAATTCCACAAATGCTTCTGTCCATCTCACTCATATTTTTTGTATTATTTGAAATCAGACAAGCTGATTCTTCTAAACCATAATTTTCGAGGTGATTTGGGCACAGCTTGGTTACTAATTTTATCAATTAGCTTCTAAGGAACTTTCTCTTTTCATGTAGAAAGGTATAATACATAAGCAAAAACATTTTTTCCCTCTTCTCCAGAACTTAGAAAGCCCCCACGCCTTCCTACCCATTTCTAAATACCTGTGAGGAGACAAAGAAATGGCAAGAGAATAAAAAACCTTAATAGAGGAGGACAAATTTCATATAAATGTTATGTCCAAAGATTTTTAATCAGTCCACATCAAGCCAAATTCTACTATTGTTTTGTCCACAATGTAACTACATATTTTGCCAGATTTACAATTATCTCAGTAAAAATGAGATGGATAATATAATCCTTTATTATTAACCAGAAAAAAAAATCCTGGGTTTTATCGTTATTATCCTCTTGTAAATAACTCTGGAATTATCTTAAACTTGCTTCTACCAAACACAGAGCACATCAGTACTTCATTGTTAATATGAAATTCTAAAAACCTCAGCGAGATTGCTAGCTTGGAGCACAGAGGCTATTTCAAAACAAAATAATCTTCAATGTCATAAACCATATGAAATTCCCATTCCCAGTTTAAAAGTTAAATGCTTTGCTCTGTGAAGAGGTATTCTGGGTTTTTTTTGAAAATGAGCTCTGAAGGTGCACAGTGATTGCTGGAGCATCCATGAAATGAGTTCTGCAGCTTAAATGACCTTCTAATGGAACAATTCAGCCAAAGCACATCTCCATTGTTTAGGAACACAGGAAGTTTTATACACAATTAGATAAGTATTTTTTCTAGTCATATGCTTTTTGTAGAATATATGTCAAATGTTTAAAATATGTCTGAAAAAAAATAGTTAAAAGAACAACCTCAGCTGTCAAAATACAAGCAAGAAAATCTTTCCGACAAAATAACCTGTCAAAGTTTGGCATATTTTTGGGACATATATCTGTGTATATAAGCTTATATTTGAGAGGATTCTTATGCATTGCCTCAAAAAACATCATTGTCCACATTCAATTCTTCCGACAGTTAAATTTTGGAAGCCTCCAAACAGCCCCTCAATCCTTCTCCAGTTGCTTCATGTTTCTCATAG
Source organism: Argya squamiceps (assembly GCA_037834095.1). NCBI lineage: Eukaryota > Metazoa > Chordata > Aves > Passeriformes > Leiothrichidae > Argya > Argya squamiceps. The sequence continues at coordinate 17,450,561 of JBBMKD010000001.1, read as the reverse complement.
CTCTATTCATCTGCCTTTAAACCCCCCACACACTTGCTTTTCTAGGCATTTCTCAGTACTAAGTCCACATTGAGTCCCTTGATATAAGCAATTTACATTACTTCCCAAGTTTCTTCTCTAAAAGATCAGATTTAATTCAAACCCCAGCTAAACTGGATTAACAACTTATATAATTCTTACTGTACCTAATCAATGTGTGCTGTAACCACAAGGAAAAAAAGTGTAAAAAATCAATACTGCATGAGAGATTCCTCCCTAGTAATAATCAAATGTACTCACAGAAACACATGGCTTAAAAATTGTCATGGCTGTTTACATTATCGGCATCTAGAGAAAGTGCACACCAGTTTTAACTGAATTGTATTCAGCCTCAAAACCGTCTAGTTCACTTTCTATCTTGCCAAAGCAACTGCAATTTAAATCTCTCTAATGCAAACTGTTAGCAGAACAGGGAGCACAAGTGAGAAAAATGATCATGAAATTATACATGCACTGAAACATCATAGAACCCAAATCCAGTTTAGGGAAAGTTTCACCAAAGGCTAAAACGTGACCTGAACAGATTGTAAATAACCCTGGCATCAGTTTCATTTGGGTACAGACCACAGACCTGGAGTAGAAAAATCCCTGTTAGTTTTACTAGCACACAACAACATACATCAAAAGACCAACATGGTTCAGTATTAGCAGAGGTAAATGTGAATTAGAAATGGCTGTGGTTACAAATTGGGAACTGGAATAAAAAATACACTTAAGACTCCTTCAGTTTCTCTGGATTTATGCAAACCTGTCTGCTCGGTGGTAACAAACACATACTCCCTATGCTTTCGAACAGCATTAAAAACAGCTCATTTCTTGATTGAAAATTCCTTTTTATTTCACAACTCTGCTTTTTAGTTTTAGATTTTCAAGCCCCTACTCACAGAATCTACATCTGATCTACATCTATACTGTAGGTGACCTTAGCTTGCCTGTGGCTGTTTCGAAAATGAATTTTCATGTTGACAATTACAGACTTCCTATCTCAGTGTGAAAATAAATCTTGAATTCAACTTCCTCTTGGATAATAGAGATTTTTTTTTATTTTGTACCAAATTAAAAAAAAAAGAAATATGTCACCATGTTACCATTTGCTATCTTATCTCCAGTCACAGGGAGTTACGCTTTTCACACACAAGGCCCAAGTTTGTTTTTAAGGCTACGATTTCCAAATACACACACTCTTTGGTAGCATTAGATGAATCCTAAACAGTACACACTTGTATGTAACAACTGAGGCACCCTCCTTTACAAACACATTTCCACCTCCCAGCCAAACCCACAGTCTTTATTCCTGTCCTAGATTATACTTAATTTTTCAGTAGTTAAAGCATTTTTTTCTTCTGCAGAGGCCCTCTCATCCCTCAGATGAGAAAGAAAGGGCATTTTTGACCTGAAAGGAATATTCACCTGGTCCTCTTGCTTTACAGCACAGGCTTTTTCCTTGTCTCCCTCTGCCATTAGCTTCTTCAGCTAAATGCAGATGTCACCAGCCTTTCTTTAGAAAAGGGAAATAAGTGTCCCATTAAGTACTTAGAGGAGTGGACAGATTCTCCCATTCAGCTGGTTCCCTACACACTTGCTGGTGCTGAACAGCAAATCTTCTATTTCTGAGAAAGGGCTATCACAGAGAGGTCATTTTCCTCTAAGTGGTTTCCTTATTTCATCTGTTCTCAAGTTTAGTGTTAAGTTGCTGAAAGATTACCTCATTCATATGATTGCAAGTCTGTTCTCCTCCAGAGTGTAGGGTGAATGAGGCAATAATTATTTGTTGGAAAAATACAGATAGTTTAGCTTGCATTGCACAGAAATATGCCTGAAGTTGTCATTATTCCAGGGACGAATCCTGAGACCTTTATTTCCTTTTCAGAGAGTCAGGCCTTGCTCACAATGGTGAAAAATTACATGAGGATAGTCCCAGCTTCTACTCCAGCTGAGTGAGAGCCCAAAGTGAACTGGGGCACAGCACTGACCAAGCACTGCTGCAGACCATGTGTGCACCCACAGCCTGGGGCTTCTCCAGAAAGGAAAGGAAAGGAAAGGAAAGGAAAGGAAAGGAAAGG
>JBBMKD010000001.1:17411628-17448359 GCA_037834095.1 Argya squamiceps | reverse complement strand
AAGGAAAGGAAAGGAAAGGAAAGGAAAGGAAAGGAAAGGAAAGGAAAGGAAAGGAAAGGAAAGGAAAGGAAAGGAATCACCAAGGTAGGATGAGAGTTTAATGTACTTTAATACACCAGTGAAGTTCCCTAAGCCAAATGGTTCCCCCCACCTTCTTTGGTGTAAGTGGGTTTTTGAGATTTAGAGCCTGGTTTACATTACACTAGAAGTTTCTTTTGGGTGTCTCTTATTTTTGGAGGCAGGGGGGATTTAGGCTACTTATTTTCAAGAAAAAAAAAGCAAGTGCAGTTTTAGTGGAATAAATCCAGAGTTTCCCATGATTGGTCAATTCATGAACAAATTTCTAAGACCATTTTCCATAAGATTTTTCCCAGTCACTGTTGTAGTTACTAGGACAATTTTCTATAATTTAATGCAAGATTAAAACTTCAAAATAATAAGACTGTTAAATGTCAGGAACCTCTAATAAAGGAGTAGAAAAGAGCGACAGAGATCAGAAAGATTTTTCCACAGAAGTGCCTTGACCCATTCCTCCTAGGTTGCACCTGCTCTCAGAATACAAAGGCAGCAAACTGCCTCTAGGAAGAAAAAAGCTTACTACACAACCTCTATGAACTGCATTTAAGATGCATGTTCATTATTTTGCAGAAATAATGTTCAGCAGGATCAATATGCCATCAAGATAAAAGAAGAGTATAAATTGTCCTGAGAGTTGGCCAGAATTTTCTTTACTGTCAGCCAGGGAATTAAAAACAGGGCAGGAGGCATATTAAAACTGTGCTTTTATAAGCCTAATCAGTAGGCTGGAAAATGAGTTTCACAAAGAGATAATGAGCTCCCAAATCATAATTTGCCAAGGGTGCATCGATTTTCACTCGTCTTCAGATCATTTACAAGCACTCAGCACAAGAACACCTTTCTGCCCCAGGCTCCCACCAAGCAGGGGCATGTGTCAGAACAGCTCTCTCTGTGCAAGCAGGAGTTACCAGCTTCATGGTTGCATCAGCTAAAAATTATATGACTTTGGATCCACCCAAGTTGGATATTCCATGGCCATTATCAAAGCTGAGAATTAAACCATTTTTGTGCTCTGTTGAATAAATATTTGCTTCCCCTCTCAGGCATTTTCACAGGTATGGCAAAGAGTTAATCATGAGAAGTTGATGATAAAATCACTCATTCTGCCATCACTGTGGTTTTACCAACACTGTTCTCACCCCACTCCATCCCCAGGGCATTTACCCAGTGCACAGGAGAACAGACCGAATGTCCCTCCTCCAGATCCACCTTGGGGACCACTCCATTAGGTCAAGCAATGAAACTCACATCTGGGTTAGTGGCAACAGGTTTTGTCCCCACCAGCTCACACTGAACTGGTTATACAAAGACTCTAATGTCAATTACAGCAAATGAGAGAATAATCCAGTCCAGCATATGTTCTAGATCAGTGCCTAAAGCACTGTCCTGAGAAACAAAGTGGAAATAAAGCTCTCAGACTAGAGAGGCATTAAACCTAGGTCTTCTACATCCTAGTCAAGCAGTCAGATCCCTTGATTAACAGAGATGTGCTACTGCAGAGGCAGCTTTCTATCATGGCCACCAAATTTTTTACAAATAACATCACAAGAGGGATAACAGAAGTTAAAAACACAGTCTTTTCATTCAAGCTGACATTGATTTCTTCTTTCAAGGCAACATACAAAATCCATATGCGTATCTACATTCTTGCTACCATGAGTCAGGCTTGTTTTTCTCTCCCACCCATACATCACCAATCCACCAATGCCCTATGCTAAAAGGACTCCCTGGATTTTTTCAGGAGAAAGGCTGGAATCAGAGGGATTCCATACTTATTATGTTCCTTTAATTCCTCTATAATTTGTATTTAGAGTTAAGACTTATACGTACAAAATTCAATGTTAACTCCTCTCACTTGTTTCACCCTCTAGTGCTTCCATTTTATTTGATTGCAACCTGCTCTTGTCAGCAATTTAGACTGACTGGGTATTAATTGTCTATTACATCACCTCTTTACTGTGTAGCAGGCACAATTTTCTCTTGTAAAGAGTTATCTTCATCCTAGGACCTGGTTGTATTCCAAGGGAGCTATTTGTTTGTAAGAGCAAAATTCAATAAAAAATGTTGTTTATCTTCAGGAGCTATTTATCTTCTGCTAGAGAGTAGAGTAATTAAAAAATGGCGTATTTTGAGGAAAGTGAATAGGTTGCTGAGTTGTTTCTTTCTGTTTAAATTTGGTGTTATACTCCAAAGTTCACTAGTGCTTCAAAATCGTTTTTGCTCTAGCAAAAGGCACAGATTTATAAGGAGAAGGAGCACTCTAACCTTTGGACATATCCTTTGTTTTTTCCATTCTGTCACATCTCTGAACAAGATGGAAATTCCCTAAATTGTTAATTTCAGTGGAGAATGAGGATTATGTCCCTTACCTTAGTAGTCAGTCAAATAAGATCAAATATTTCTATGGGAGGGTGGGAGGGAAGGAACCTGTTTGATTGTTTGAACACGTATTTTTAACAGCACGGTTTCTCTCCTAAGGAAAGAAACAGCATACCCCACATTCTTCATTGAGAGAACTGGAAGCTGATGCTTCCTTCCATTGTTCACTAGCTGAACATGCCCATCACCAGATACTAGCACATTTGTCTGAATTGGTAAAACTAATCCCCACTTTGAACTGCCCTCCTCTGAACTTCTTTACTGTGCAGGTGACCGAGAACTGGAGCAGGTTGCCCAGAGAGGTTGTGGAGTCTCCCTCACTGGAGATATTCCAGTCCTGTCTGGACGCAATCCTGTGCCATGTGCTCTGGGACGACCCTGCCTGAGCAGGGAGGTTGGACCAGTTGATCCACTGTGGCCCTTTCCAATCTACCCAGTCTGTGATTTTGTCCCTTCTTTGCTATTACATTGCAAGGGTCTGCAAGGCAACTTCTCAGGACTGAAAATTAAAACATACTGGTGAAAAAAGGTTCAGCATTACACACCTTAATTTTCATCTTCCTCCATGCAAAACCAGCGCAAAGAGCTACAAAGTTTAAGCTCTCATTTTCTAGAGAAAACACAGAAGAAATGAATGCTTGCAAATCTTCATTAGTATGTACATTATGGAAAGATACTGTAGGCTAAATATCACAATTGCCTACTAAATACCATAGCAACAGATCAAAGTGTATGTTAGTACACTAAACAAAAACACTGCAAAAACCCCCTAAAAAACAAAAAACATTGTGATTAAGTATATGTCAAAATAATCCATAAAATCAAAAAGTGAGGAAAATATATCCTCTCATGAATTACAGCTCCACTTGATCTATTTCTTTTCTTATTATTTAGTCCACTGCATTATTTATTCATTCAAGTGCTTTAATCAAGATAACCACTCAGATGTCATTTGATTTAAAAGTACTGTTACTGCTAAATACAGCAGTAACAGATCACAGCAATTTGCAGCCCACAGTTACGTGTGGCAGCATAAAAATCTTGCTGTACTGAGGACACACTGCATGGCTGCAGCCAAGAGAGACATTTGAGGGTGTAAAAGGACATCTTTATCTTTCCTCGATAAAGAATTACCATCGTGAGAGACAGCCCTTCTCCTTTTGCTCAGCCCCAGGACCCACACTAACCACACCAAACATGGTTTGAAAGTTTATCCTGCAGGATGAGACAGTGTTTAACTTCAGCACATCTCAAGCGTACATCCTTTACCCATGGGAGCCAGGCTACAGCAGCAGGAGACCCCAAGCATTTTTAAAAATCTATCCAGGAATCAGGTAAATGCCCAGCACATTTACATGGACAAAATACACTCTATTGTGCCTACATGACTTGCACAAGTGTTGTCAGGCTTTTGAATGCTGAGCAGCGGTGGCTGAAACGATGCAGGGATAGCCACAGACTCCCATGATTGTTACCAGCTACACAAGGACAACAATCCTTACCAAAACATGGCTTTTTAGGCAAAGCAATGTTCAACAGATGTCTTATTTCTCTTTATATCTGTTCTCACACTGTGGCTGGAGAGTCTCATGTACTTTATTGTTTGTAAAGGTACTTATTCTTTTCTGAGCAGTGAAAACAAAATCAAATTAAAGGGACCAAAACATTAGCATGGTGGTCATTGAAAATATCTCAAGTAAAATGTTAAAGAAATCATTAAAACTGGATCAGAGTTTGGGTTTTGGATTTTTTTAGCTCAATACATCTGAAAGATTTTTTTCAGAAATTGAATCCCATTGAACATTTGGAACTTCATTTCCATTTCAAATCAGGGTGCTGGAGAAATAAGATCATTTTTCTAAAATAAGTGTAGGGGAGTTCTCCTGTGAAATGGAGAAATCCATTTCTCAGCCAGCTGGCTCCATCAGATCTCTTTCTGAAATCAAGCCACTAAGAGACACAAAAACTTTTAAGTAACATAAAAAGGAATACATTGAACACTTCAACTAAATTGGAACACAGACGGTTTTAAAATTAGAACAGAGAAAAAAACAAATGAATAACAATGGGTCACAAAACCCAGAAGAAGCAAGAACTTTAGCAATACTATTCCTGAGTAAAATACAAATCACAACTTCAAGAGCATCCTTGGAGCAATGAAGAGCTCCAGACCTTAAATTAACTGAAACACTGGAGAAAACTAGAAAGCTTGTATCAGGTTGCAGAGCTGCAGAAAATGAAGATCACGTTTTAAAAATCTGCCCAACACACACACACAAACTCTACTTGTGTAATAAATCTTTTTGTACATAAAAAAAATTATTTTTCCCTCAACAGGACCCATGTACAACCTCAGAGGCAATCACATAAGAGACAGAGAGTCACATTTTTGATGTCAAAATAGATGTAGCTCGTGGCAACATTATCAATAGTAAAAAAATAGAATCTGACTAAAATAGATGAAAACTCTTACTAAAGTAATCTACAACTGTAACCAGTAATGATTATAACAATCTTTGAACAGATGCATCAGGATGTGATCTTGTATGTTTTAAAGAAGTATATTCACAGACCACAACTGTACATCTAGCTTGCAGCTTAAGCTAGCACATGGGAAGGGAGATCATAAACAAAGCCTACAGTTTTTACACTTTTCCTATACAGTCCACATCATTTTCAGTTTTATTTCCAAACAAAAGTAACTACTATTGCTTTTTACTATTCTGTGCAAGAAGCTGCCCTCTTAAGATGAAAGCATGCTACTTGCAAGACAAATACATTTGGGAAAACAATTGTGCTTTGGAGAGTTTACTGTCTATTTTAATGCCAAACACTATAAGTGGGAATAAAAATAATATATGGAAAGAACATACAACATAAGGCACCAGTTAAAAAAAGCCCACACTTAAATTCATTTTTCTTCAATAAATAACATTTTCAGTTCTCTATCAGCTTTGTATTTGTACTTTCTTTCAGCTAAAGCTCTGGTAACGAACTTTAACTAGATAAAGCACTCTCTATAAAATTCATTGATTATTATACACTGTTTCTACTGTAACAATGCTACATTTTTCCCAGAGACTGCATAAACACCAAGATGATAACATCCATCCCAAAAGCTTAGTAATTATATTTGCAGTACATGAGAACATGTGGCTTACAGACAAGACAGCCTGTAAAGCCATGAGACCCCACACAGCAGCATGAGGAGTCATGGTCCTCAGGCCCTTCCCTTGGAGCAGCAGGGAAAACAAGCCAGATAAATCCCATCCCCAGCCATAAACCCAGCCCCTGCTCCCAGCCTCTCCATGCTCTTTCCCATCACGTTGAAGCATCTTTTCTGGGAATGGGAGAGAAATGGTTTAGACCATGAGCAGTCCAGCCAAGATGTGTGCAGGCCTTAACATAACAGAGCCTTTATAGGGAGGGAAACAGGTATATTTAGAGATATTTGCCAGGATTTCTTACCTGGCATGAGAGAAAGCAAAATAATGAAGATAATCTTTTAAGTTTTAATCAGGACACATCACTGATTATAGGGAGAAGGCAACATTATCAGTACTGAATGAGGAAAGAGATGTAACATCTAAAGCCACAAAGAATCTTGCAAAGAGCACACACACAGGTCAGTGCAGAAGAATGCAGCAAGTGATCACAAAACAGGCAACACCGACACAGGCAGCTAAAACTGTATTTTCACATTCTGAAGGAGTACAAGCAGAGCATGGAATACACTCAGCAAGCCAACAGACAAAGAGGCAGAGCCCCCATCTCTGGAACAAGACACAGAGTGTAATGACAAGAGGAGCCTCATCTGCTTGCACAATGAGGAAAACCTTAGAGATTCCACGGAAGGGAGCTGCAATACTTAGACACTGCCTAGAGATAATCACATTAGCACAGATCAATACACTGGGTGTGCATATCAATGTTTGAAAGTAATTACTTCCAGAATTCACTTATTTCTACTTATACTCACATTGTTTCTATGCATACAGTAAACCATAGATTTCATTATTTTGTTTCAAAAATATACATTAATAGTACAGACAAGGGCTCTCAGCTTGTGAATAACTCAAATGCTCATATTGGGCTAAAACAAGGTCCCATAATGCCATTATTAAAAAATACTATGAACTATGAGCAAGAGAAGAACAAAAATGACTATCAGCATAAATACTTGGGCCAGATTTATAACCCATAGCTTTGCAAGGACAGATGACCTTGCAGGCAAGTTCTTTTACAGTAGAGATGCTTGTTCTAGGAATATAAAATGTCATGCAATTAATGATGTGGACAAAGTTAGATTTTAATAAGTTTCATCTGAGTTCATTTATTGACTTAAGTTAGCATGGTAAATTTATGAAGAAGTATGGGAGCTAAAATACAGCTATAGGAGTAACAATGAGGTCACACAATTTTCCCATGCCCTTAAGAAAAAGGTTATCAGCCAACATAACACTTCAGGTTACTTAAGTTTTCTGTCTAAATATTTATATAAGGAAAAGTATGGGCAGAGACTTAGCTGAGACTTCAGTCTATTTTTATGCATGTGTATTCTTAATATCCTAGTAAATTGTTGATGAAGTAGATTTAGTGGCTCTAGTAAATTAGAGTGTCTTATATTTACATGATTATTTCATTACCTGCACCTTTAAGTTATTTATCTGGGAGAAAAATTACCTCAGTTTAGATCCAGACTAAGGACTTTTAAACATAGTAACACAGTAAGCTGGAAGTGCCTATATGCCTTGTGTAGATCAGGACAGAAGGATAAGTGTTTAGAAGCAAGCATAGAGGACAAAAAAAGTATGTAATCTACAAACAGCACTGGTACAGAGAAGCTAGCAACACAATCCAGTACTCTGAAAAGAGGGAAGCAGGAAGGTAATGTGGTATAAGCAGTTAAACAAGATTGTGACTACTTTGCTCAAAAATCACCTTTCCCAAGACTTTACATATTTAGCACATTAGCTTTGGTCACTGCCACAAGCATCTCCTTTCTTCCACGCGAGAGCAAAAAAACAAAGGAATCCACAAACTCTAAAGAACATGCTGATGGGAATCGAGTATTTTGCAGAACTTTCGTGGTTTGTATGCTTCCCTGATACACAGGAGCTTGTACCACTTCCATCAATTGACTTCCATCAATTTAGTTTCCCATTTTACTGCAACACATTCATAGCTATTCTTTTCCTCTCCACTCAAGAGATGCATACAGGAGACTTCACTGAAGGGTGAGATGTTGTGTTAACGTGGGTAACATCAATAAAATTTGTACAATTCCTCCCTAATTTAAAAATTGTCATAGAAAAAGGAAAAATAAAAAGAAGTCTCCACCAGCTGAAACATTTTTCAGGGTCATCATTTCTCCATGCTTTCATACAGCTGAACAACTCCAAACAATTCCCAGCCTTGTTCCAGCACCTCTGAAACAGTCCTGCAGCATGATGACCCCTAGACAAACCACTGTTTCCACTGCCTCTACAACCAAGCTTTTGCTTGGTGGCTGTCACCTTCTCCCCTCCCATCACAAAGGAAAGCATTGCTTCATGATTTTTTACATGTAGAACTGTTGCAAATACTTTTCTGACTGGCCTGCCTGGTACCCACATTCACTACATTTCATTAACATCTCGCTAAAAATCTTTCATTCTTTCTCGCTAAAAATCATTTATCTTTCATACCACCAGCACATTTCAGGTTTGTAAAGAAGCATTCAGTAGTTGAAAACCAAGTTTTTTCAAGTTTTTTCAGGTTTTTTCTGTCAAAAGAAATGTCATACGTACCATGTTTTATACCCCACTGTGTAGAAAACCACAGTTATTACACTACTAAAGGTCTTGGGCCATCATGGCATTGTTTCACTACGCTCCGCAAGCAAGATATCAAAGAGATATTTTCTGTCACAAGTTACCAGAAATACTAACATTATTTCCCCTGTAGAGCTAAGACTTTAGATAAACAAAGAGGCAAATCAAATAAGGCAAATCCTGGTTTCCAGGACCTGATTCCTCAAGAAACAGGGTCAAAAACAGACAGTATCTTTGGCAGCAGCAAAGGGCCAGCTGCTAGCCAGGGCAAGGCAAGCCAGCAGCTATGGTGGCCCTCAGCACCAGGTCCCAGAGTCTGGGGACAAGAGGCATACCTGGGTCATGATATTCATCATTGGCCCCAGACAAAACAATAAACGAACCAGATCCAAGGCCCCTCAGGCAGCCACAGGCAGGACCACACAGAGCTCTGTCTCAGACTGCGCTGTGAGTCAGGCAGCGATGCCACTGTGCTCACCCAGCCAAACAGAGGTGGGGCTGGGCTGTCACAGGCAGAACTGGGAGATTTTCCACCTATCAGCCACAGATCTGGACCTTCCTTTTCAGTTATATCCAAGGAAATAAGCCTGGCTTCCTGCTGCCCTGCACTGCAGCTGCTACCCACATCTCCCCGAAAGGCAGCAGGCCTCCTATGGCCATGGTGCACGGCTGGCTGCTCATGCATGGGAGAGGCAGGAGCCCACCATCCTATGGACTGAGCATAGCACAGCTGCTGGCCTGCTCCCAAACTTAAGATGCTTATTTTTCTCATCAAGCAAATATATAAAGATGCACTTCTGAGACTGTGAATAATGTTTGGTTTTATCAATCATGCAAAAGTGCATTTTAGGAATTAGCTACTCTTAATTCATTTTGATTTCTTAGGCCAGATAATTGAATAATCAGAATTTTTTTAACTTGTTTTATATATACCAGAAGGGTATAAACACATCAATGTCATGGACTCCTTGTTATGCTGACTAATTACCTTAGTTATCAGCCTCCAGATGAATACTCTACTCCATCATCCATTTATTTTCACCTGCAAAGTACCTATACCAGGGCCCTGGAAATGCACTCACAGGAACATGGTACCATGTCTATGTCAAGTGTTCTTGCTGAGAAGTCTCTTTGCTGGAGTTGTCACTAACCACCTCCAGGAGAAACAAACACTGATGAAGCAAAGGCACAGTAGAGAGAAAACACCACCAGCAAAAATACCTCATACAAAAACTGGTATTGTCACAAACCCTGCAAAGCACTGAAGTATAGAACCATCAAGGCAGTCGCAGGCAGAAGAATGACCGGGAACATATTTTATAAGTGCCAAAACCAAAGTTCTGAGTTCTCTGTATCATGCTCCCTAGCATGAATTCAGTTACTGGTATCTCCACCACAATCAAAAACATTTGTATGTTTCCTCTCTAGGCTGCAATTTAGTCTTAGAACAGCACAAATCTGACATCTAACTTCAAATCTGTATTGAAGAGCAGAGGAACCCCTGTAACGTTCTAGCCTGAGCTTTCGCACAACAGAACGCCTCCCCTGTTCTTTTTACTTCAGGTTCTAACTCCTGCTTGAACAGTTGTTGGGTTCTTTTATTTTGTTTTGCAATCTTAGTGCTGACAGAAAAAAACCAGTAATCAGTTTTGGATCAATGGCCAAGAGTGGGTTTGATCTATGCATTCCCTTTAGCATTCAGGAATTTATTCACTTTATATAAATGGCACAAGTGCAAGAAACAAATGTCCTTACTTTCACACAATCTTTCACAATCAGCTTTAAGAACAACAGTCTCCTTAAATTGCTATCCCAAACAGTACAATATTCATCAAATATACCAATGATCAATATCAAATTTGTAATTAGATGAATGCCAACAAACACACAATGCTTAGTCACACATTATTAGAGGGGTGAGGCACACAACACTTAGTCATACCTTATTAGTGGTTAATTATGCCCCTGGTTTAAGTTCCAAATCAGCAGAGAAGCTGAGTGTGGCCAAAGATACAAATGGTAGAACAGTATATTTGATCAGGAAAGAGGAAATGTCTCTATTTTGAAGGGACTAAACATGACACTGGCCCCCCAAAAACCAAAATGAATAAAATCAGTTGGCATAAATTAAAATGGAGACAGAAGCATGCTATGTAAAGGATAGATTTTTTTTTTTTTAAATTCAGGCAAAAGTTGTCTAACAAAGCTCAGACTTTAGTAGTAAGTATGATTTCTTTGTGGAACATCTTTTGTTTGTGAAAGGGAGAGGCTTAAGCAGGAATGTCTCCCTACAGTTTTTGCTTCTGCCTCTAGAATCTGAGAATTCTACCTAATTCAGAAGCATTATAGGAGAATTTAATGCTTAAATTTACTTTGCAAACCGCAGCATCACATTTTCAACAGCTGACAAAGTGATCATAAAACTGATTGGTCTTTACAGAAATAAAACATTGTCTGCTGGATCTAGCAGCACTCACTTATTCCAAATCTTTTTCAGGCACCAGCTATTAAGTGCTTCAGCTCCATGGAAGAGATAAGAGTTCAGACACACACACAAAAAAGGAAATAATTGCTAAAGGAAAGCAAAATTCATGTTCTTAGAAATCAAAAAGACAAAATGAAAAAACCTGATTTAAAAAATTGTACTTCATTATAAAATACCTATTTGAGGCTGAGATAACTTAAATATATTATGAACAAATATCCTGAATTTTGATACACTTATCTAGAAGTAGAATTGGGAAAATTAACTAAAAAAATTATACTGCATTTGTTCTTGTTTAAATTCCATTAACTTCTAGGAACAACTGTGCTCTCAAGCAAGCAGAATACGTGAAAAGGATAAGCATTCAAAATGCCGAGAAAAGCCCTGCCAAGCCTCAAAATGAATTCTGTAAACCCAAGAGCGGTTTTCAAAACATGCCTAATTTACAATGCTATACTATTTTTCCATTTGTGAAACTGTACTTGAAAGACTTCTACATGATAGAAATACAGTAATTTGAACTAGCAGCCTCACAGGAGAAGGCAGATACTTAATTCAATTTTCTTAAAACAGGATCTTCCAAACACCATTGGAGTTGTACACACAATACCACATGTGCAATGAACAGCAACAACTCCAGACAAAATTCTAACAGCTGCATTAACTAGAAAAGTACTTTAAAGGTTACTTTAAATTTAAATTTCTTGGATAAAAATCACATTTTCAAGCAGCTATTTTGAGACCCAAGTTCTTCATATTCGAGTTCCTTTCACAATACAATATATTGAAAAAAACCTAAACTGTGCTCAGTAAAGAGCATGTATTTCTTTACATACAACTCTATGATTAAATATAGCCAATTACATAAAATGATTAGCTGTATATGACTATACAATGTAAATACATACCAAGTACAAGCTTATATGGGTAAATTTATACTTGTTTCTTATACATGGCAGCCACTGCTCACACACCCTTGTAGTTTCATAAGTGTATTTGCTTTCTGTTATTTCAAAGAATAAGAAAGCATAGAATATCCACAGAAGCACCAGCCCACTAGTATCAGCTGACACAGGACTTTAAATACCAGGGAAAATCCATTCAAGTAATGAAATAAGCACAGAAACATACCACCAAGTATTAAACTTCTGCTGAGTAACAGACGAGTGTGGTTCAGTAGCCTGATATTGCTTTAAACCCCACATCACTGGACTGGAGATTCATTCATCTCTTACTCTCCACACTTATTTCACAGCCTTAACACTCATTTAATGTAGATGTTTGTTGGTGCTGTGAAAACAAGCATGTGTGCATTCAGCTGCACTGAGTAGAAGATTCATACCCCAAGTGAGAGACAACTTGAAATTGCATTCCCACTTCATAATTACACCACACATAAAGAGAACAAAACATGAAGCAACTCTCCACCCTGCACAAGACATGGCAATCCTATATCATCAAAATGCATTCAAGGAAACAGAGCAGTAAATGGACTGAAGTACATTTCCATTTGTCAATATGTTCACAATGCATTCTCAACAGGAGGGCCCATCATGCTCTCCTAGTAGCCTCTTTATTTTGATTGCTATTATTATTGTCATTATTACAATATGTTTTTCCCAGCCTGGACAAGCAGCACAAGCACTGATTGATGAGACAGGCCTGCCCAAACAGAGAAATGATAGCTGTGCCACATGCCAGCAAGAAATGACACAGCCTTTTTGTAACCTGAAGTGTCTATAGCCGTAACTATTTGCCTCAAGGTGTCAAGGCTGTACTATAGTACTGGCACTTCTACAGGTCTTTTCCCCAATTTTTCCTTAGGAGTGAAACAAAAATCCACAATGCTGTTCACCTGTAAACTAGGCAGAGAAAGGTGTTTTTGTCACACCTCACATAAGTGCCCAGTGTTTCATTATTTATAAGCTGCATTTCCCGTCCAACAGTCAGAATGGAGGACAGCTTCCTTCCCCTCCTTTTTCCTGCTCCTAAACACAGGAGACAAAGCCAACATTTGCAAGGTCTTTACCAAGGCTTTTCAAGATGGTTGCAAAGAGAAGACAGTATTTCCTTCCACAAGGAAAGGAGGAAGGAAATATTACCTCCTCTGTAAGTAGGAATTCACAGCTCTCTCACTCTCCCTGCTGGTCTCCTGCAATTCAGTGCAAGTTGAGTGCAAGTCAAAGCAGATGATGGCTTCCGTGGGAAGATCCTAGCCCCAGAGATCCAGAACTGGGAAGGTAACTACTGAGCTCAGACAGGCACTCAGAACCTGAGTTATCAGGGCTGAGACCCACAGACAGCTTGTCTTTTTCCCATTAGCTAATGGGAAGTGTGCCAGATGCACATCTCCAATCCACAGAGGGACCAGGCGAAAGACCTGTCAAGAAGTTGGCAAGATGGGCCCCTCTGCAAGCTCTCACATGGAAAACAAAAAGCAAATATGTGAGAAGCACTACCTCTAATGCAGCAGGGACCCTGAAAGGCAACCCCCCAATCATGTTTTCTCTCCACTGCTGGAGAGAAATTCAAGCCATATTCATGCTTCACACTTGGCTTGGACATGATGGTCAAGTTTTTGGCCTGAAGCACATTCCTCAAGTCCATTGATTTCATCAAATGTTTGGAAAATAAATATCTGCTTTCATGCCTATCAACAGCGGCTTATACAAGCAACACTTCAAACCAAAACTAGACAAATTCAAGTTATAGAATGTTTGCTATATACTTATTCCCCATTAAAAATATTGCTCCATAAAACCTAGTTACAAGGTGAAACAAATATGCCTTCAAATGTAATAACCAGTTAGAATTTGAAAAAATCCAGCACATAATTTGTTCCATTCATTCCCTGAAACAGTGGTGATGATTGTAAGCTATTTTTTGTTTATTTATTTCAAAATCTCCCATGATTAACCTCCATATGTTCAGGTAGTCCCTAACTCTGCACACAAGAAAAATTCATTATTCACTCTGCCTGCAGACAACACCAGTCTCCCCTAGCAAGCTAAATATTGATGCCCATCATTTGGCTTCTTTTGGCTGCTGAAAGCAATGCTTTAGAATTTCAAGATGCTTCATTTGGTTTGATTGTGGGGTGAGGTTTTTCCTGGGTTTTTTGTTTGCTTGTTTTTTGGTTTTGGTGGGTTTTTTGGTTGAGTAAAGAGCTGAAAATATGCAAGATTCAACTTTCAAAATCTGAGTATCAATCAGGTGTGTGGAAGGTGTTATGTTGCAAACTATGAAGATGGAAGAAGATGAGAGAGGAATGAATGCCTGTCATGGGGTCTTCATTTCTTTCTTTGTGTTAGGAGCTCAGCTTCACATGTTATGCATGGCTCTAATTCCTATGAAAGTAAATAAAATGTGAAGAAGAGGAGAATTATTCCTTTCACAAATGAGTGCTACTCAAGCCAACTCATGATAGTAAAGGAGTGTGGCAAATTCTCACTGACTTCCTTTAAATGGTTACTGATTAATTGCTTACAGAGCCCCAGATAAGAGCCAAGATATGAAATGGGTGACAGCATGTTAGGACAAAAATGGTCTACTGGGAATCAGAATGAGCCACAGATATTTCCATTTTCCATGTCATTGTATAGCAAGAAAGTCAAAACTAGGATCTTCAAGTAGCTGATATTCAGCTTAAATTTCTCTAAAACTCCAGTTTCAGTAAAGTTTAAAGTAATTTAGAAACAGCATCATCTTAATTCCGAAGTAATCTGAGAAAAGACAGCACTAACTGAGCAGCAAGATATTGAGTTACTTCAATATTCCTAATCTTTTTAACTTCTTTTTTTAAATATAATAAAGGACACCAACACTTCCTTAGTTGTAAACATCATTCTATTTGGAAAGCAAAAACAGAAGAAAAAAAATAGTTTCAAAGATATTCTATTTTGAATTATCACACAGAACAACTCTTACAGTAGTCTTGGACTAATACAGTGAAATATTTGGACAGCAATCTGTCATTTTCCTGTGACCAGTGAGGGCAACAGCTGTTTGTGTCAAACTGCTGTCATGTAACCTGTGCAACCACAAAGAGAGGTCATGGCACAGTGCTGCAGCCCAACTTGTTCCACAGCTGTAAAGGCACTTAAGGACAACAGGATTTTGGAACTAAGAAACAGGCAAGACAGGTAAATGCAGGGCTTTTCTCCTCAGCTCCCCCCACTCCCATGACCTTCTGTTACTGCAGACATGTGCATCACATGTACCCACACTCCAGCCCTTTACACTGCCCATACTTGTTTAGGCACCTCTGCATCAGCTGGAACCCACAGGAGCACTGCTGAAGTATCCATCTTTGTCAGTGTTTTGGCAAAAATAACACTAGACAACATAACACAACTGCACCCTGCTGCTAGATTGACAATTGGTGTTGCAAGTATTCTTGTTCCTGTGCTTATGATCCCCTGGTAGCATTTATGGAACTGAAAGTGCTGGAGAAAATATGAAGGTACAGAGCAGCATGTTCACTGGAGAACCTGGATAAGATCAATATTTGTATCCCCTTTGCAGTACACGAGCTGCTACCTATGGCAGTCTATCCACTCGGAAAAAAAAAAGGTAACGAAAATAAATAAGTATACCTAGCAACTCTGCATTATTGATTAGGAGCATTCATTTAAACAACTGTTTCTTTGGGATTGTCAAAACTGATGACCTAAAGTAAAGTGCTCACTTCTGAGGCAGTATGTATTGATAAAAGCATAAACCAATAATGCTATTTATATTTCTGTTTTCTCTACAGTGCTATTTAATGACCCATGGTAATCCTTAAAAAGGTTATTTTAATTACTCAGATATCATTCCTTTAAGAACAAATGTCCTTTGTTGGCAGCTGTTCTAGCTTGGAAAGGTGGAGAAGGAAGATAAGCAGGGAAAAAAGACAGAAATAGACCCAGTCCATTTGTGGAAGTCCATGGGAAAAACCTGTGTCAGTAGGCTTATGTACTTGAGATTAATTATAGCATTACATTGCCTATGGAGAGTAATTTTGCTTATAGAACATTTCAGGCAGTCAGGACAGCTCTTAAACAACTTTAAGCAAACAATGATCAGAACTACAAAAGGACATCTAAATCCTGTACCTATGTGGTACATTGAAAAGCTCTTTGGCCAACTTGTGCCACAGCCTCATGATCATCAGATTAAAGAACTTCTTCCTAACATCCAGTCTAAATTTCTCCTCTTTCAGTTTAAAACATTTCCCCTTACCTTCTCACCACATGCACATCTTTTTTATAAAACCCCCTCTAGGTACTGGAAGGCCTCAATGATATTTCCTGGAGTCACCTCTTCTCCACATTGAGCAATCCCAACCCTGCCTCTCTTCACAGGAGAGGTGCTCCACCTCTCTGATCATTCAGCCCTCCTCTGGTCTCACTCCAATCTTCCTGGTGCTGAGGACCCCAGAGCTGGATGCAGTTCTCCAGGTGAGGTTCCCACAATGACAGAGTAGAGGGGGAGCATCACCTTCCTATACCTGCTGGCCACGCTGCCTTTGATACTGCCCAGGATGTGGTTCATCTTCTAGGCTGTGAGCACACAGTGTTGGCTCATGTCCAGCATTTTTATCCATGGAAACACCCTAGATCTTCTCCACAGGGCTGCTCTCAACTCCCCTACTAGTCCCTGCTCATGTCTGAGACTGCTCCAAGCCAGATGCAACACCTGACTCTTGGTCTTGCTGAACCTCATAAGGCTCTTGTGGGCCAACTTCTCAGGTTTGTCCAGGTCTGTCTGGAAGGCAGACCTGCCACCCCTGAAGTACCAAGAGGCAATAAGGGGCATAGAAAATAAAGCTGAAGGGGTATTCTAAGTATAATAAGCAGTCTGTTTAACTTATTTGGTTAAAAACCCCACATGCCTGGTATTTTTGATCTCAAAAGAAACCAAATAGCAAGACGCATCCAGATCACCACATTTACCCCAAACAAATACTCTTTGTTGCCTCAGCCAGTGGCTAATTGCCAATTTGTTGCATGAACAAAACCTGACACAGAAAACCTGACACAGCTACTAAGTATAGAGGGCCACAAAAGAATGCAAGTAGCTTTAAGCTTAAGGCAGAACTGCTCTGCTAGCAAGCATCAATGTGCAAAGCAAAATCCCAATTTCTCTGTCTCCCCTTTGAATCTAACTTTTTTGCAGTCGGTTATCTCCCTCAAGGGCAAATGTATTCCAAACATTTAAGGGCTCTTACAAAAGGCCAGCACTGATCTCTGTTCTTGAATAATACCCCAAATGGACCCACATTGGTAACATGATAACAAAATCAGTGTTTCAGTCAAAAGAGAAGAGTCTTTCTGCTCCTCTGTTCTTCTCTTTTTGTGCATTGATATAAAGATCAGAGTCACCAGCATGAATAAGATTTAGAATTCTGATGAAAACAATAAGAGATACTAAACACTTTCTGGCCCTCCCAAATTTGTATTCAACCTCTCCCTTTGTTAAAGCTGTAATCACACTCCCCTCGGTATTCAAGGGATTTATGCAAACAAGGTCTCTTCTGTCAAAAATCATAGCAATTTAATGCAGTCACAGCCTGTTGGGTTGTGTAGATTACTGGCGCCAAAGACACAACTTAGTATTCTGATGTGTGTCAGCTCTCTATAATACAGATCAGATGGTCTTAGCAGACTCCTCTCAGCCATTCTAGCATAAGATACTGCATCTATACGCAACAGAACCAAGGGAAAGTAACAGAAGGTGACTTGAAGCCACAGTCATAAGGAAATTTAATGATTAAGCTAAAACTCACCCTGTTGCTTAATTGCAAAGATGATATTTGTTGAGTATCCTAATTTTGCTTTCCATGCTTATGGATGCTTTCATCCATTGCTTAAGGATGGACCTAAATAAAAGCCTGCTGTCTTTACCTCTGTGCAAGCACTGTTTGTACCTATTACACATCCACTTTATACACCCAACACCCAAAGGAGGAAAAGGAGTCCTAGACACAGGACTTGAATCGTTAAATCCAGCTGGAAAAAATCAACACTTAAAGCTCCAGTGGCTTTCTGCCTGACATTCTCACATGTAATACCTTCTCCTCCACCAGTCAGGGCCATATCCTGCTCCTCTGCATTTTGTTTCACTGGGCCCAATTTAATCCCTTGAAGTGACATAGACACAGTTTAGCTATTACCTACCCCCATCATACTATTAACTATAGACAAATCTGGCCGTGTTAGAGAAATTCTACCTGCACTTGCACAGGGGATCATGCCTGTGTGCTCACTGTCACCTTTTCAAGAACAAAGAATGGATTTCTCTTCCTGGCTTCACACTTTTTTTCTAAAATCAGTTTGATGTTTGGAGAGAAAAGAGGAGGGGAGTGAGAGTTGATTAAAAGCCATGATGAAATAGAGAGCCAATAGAGAGGAGTACCTGCAGTGCCCTGTCACCTCTACCCACTTTCTCCCCAGGCAACCGATGGCCATTACATCATCAGGGCACTCTCTAATTGGCTGCATTCTGCATACAGTTTCTGACCAAAAATACACAGGTTAGATTAAAAAAATATGCCATTCCCAAAGTATGTTTTAATTTACACCTTGCAGACATGTGATAGCTTCAGCAGCTCCCCTGAGTAACAGAACGAGTTGAGATCTGAGTGAATACTACATACAAAATTTTAACACATAAATATATATAAGTCTCAAAGGAAGAAGGCTTCTTTTTACCACATGGACCTCTTTTGCATTGACTTTCCAATGTTTATGCCACTGAGTCACACTAGTAGAGACAGTTGAAAAAAAGAATTTAAGGTGCTTATTTGCAAAAAACAGGTGTTATACTTAAACAGATCTTGGTGCCAAGATGGCTGTACTGATCATGGATTTTCCAAAGGAGAAAAGCAAGATTCTATTCGCACAATAAATCACTGATTGTGTGCTATTTATTCAACTGTAGTACATTAATAGCTAGTTGCAAATAAGAACATTGAGGTATATATAGCACGGAGCCTTAGTATAGAGAGCACATTCTGCCAAGTGAATTGGGGCCAAATACTTGACTTACTAAGTATGATTCAAATCTAAAGGGACCAGAAGCAAATCAGGTTCTATTCCTTCCTTCATTCTAGGCCTTATCTCCTCTCCCCAAACACATGACATGCATAATCCAAACATGGCATTCTGCAAAAATGAGGCTCATTACATATACAAAGAGCCACATTAGAGAAATCCACAGAAGGGGGTAAAAAAAAGTGATGCTCATCCTCTCTCCTTGTTGACTTACAGCTCCTTAGAACAAAACTCTCATCTGACTTCTGTATCCACAGGCTGCATACTACTGGTCCCCTCACTGGCTGCTCAATGCACTGATGTGATCTAAATAAATCAACTAGTAAAACACACAATATAACAGCTGGTGTCTGTCAAGAGATGCTATTGGGCCTAACACTATAGAAATACCTTCTTCAAAGAGAAATAAAAAGTTTAGCTGGTTTTTCCTATTAAGTGTCTTGTCTAGAATTATAAAACATTAATCCAATCCTGCAAACTTGCATTCTCTTCACAAGTGTTGAGAGAAGGCAGGAGCTCTGCCTTACAAGTGCCCTCATCACACTGTATTTATACTGCCTTCATAGGACCCTGAAACCTCAATATTCATCTACTTGGCCTCGGTTTAGCTGCAGAAGTTCCAGCTGCTTTTTAACATTCAGTCTAATTAGGGAGACAAAAGAAGTTTCCTTAGATGTGTAAGTTAGCCTCAGTGGTGAATAAGATGTTAAAGAGAAGGTGATGGACTCTCTAAAACAGCTTCTCTGATCTCCCAGTACTCCTTTCAAGATCTTAGCTGGTCTGCCCCACTATTAACCTCCCTCCACACTGAGAATTAGCTATTTATTCTCAGCCTTTGTTCCTTCTCTCAAAGGGCCCCCTCCTCTCACACTTTACCCAAGAATTCTCAGCCATCTTTTATGAATGTGTATAACAAAAGCCTTTTGAAAGTCAAAATAAATTATATCCACAGGTTGGGATACAGAGAAGCCCCTATTTTGACGATTTACAGCACACTCTGAAAAACTTGGTCCTGATGCAATGTTGTTTTTACTGCATCCTTATGACTTGACAGTGGTGTTAGGAGTATATCCAAACGACCTTTCCAACCCCAAATCTTTCTCTCTAGCAAAGAGCAAGTTCTTTGTCCTTGTGGTGTCCCAGCAAAGCAGTATTATATAGCTTCAATCTTTAGCACAGAGCATTCCAGTAATTTATCTTTTAAGTGAGAAATAGTTCCTCCTGTCCCAGGATCTCTGTCAAAGAGGTACAACAAGGAAAAATAAATATCAGAAAACATAATTGGAAGCCCATTTAACTTTATACCTCCTTAAAATATGTGTAAATGTAGGAATAAAAAAAAAAAACCTCTTACCAAAAAATCTAAAAATTGAAACCAGCAAATTGTGAATAAACCCAACAAAGTAACCATGTGCAAAGCAATCTTTGTTAAAATTGGCAATATCCACAAAGAAAACAGCAAACTGCCTGAAGTGCAATCCCTTCCACACCCATAGGGTGTTCAGTAAACCCGGACTGAACTTTATTGACTGCAAAACAAATGTAAGAGTTAACTAATTCAGTGCCTAAGGATGAAATCTCATTCCCAGTTCACACACATCACAAAATGTCACAACATTTGGCTGCCTCCTATCAAGCAAAAGCAAAATACCATGACTTCTCTCAGGGCAGGATTAAAGGACAGTGTCAGTGCTTCATTAGAAAGCTGGCAAACCTCTTTTTGTTTTGCTCAGTCACCCTGCCAAAGCAGCATGATGCACAAGAGAAAGAAGAAACACATTCCATCTGCCTATCAGTGTCTGAGAAATAATTAATAATTGTGACTTTCTAACAGAAAGATACATTGTACTTAATACAGCAAAGTACTTTGCCATCTTTCAGCTCGATTAGAAACCGTTTCACTGATCATTAAAATGAAGCCAAGGGACAACACAAGGATACCTGGAAAACACCTTAATTTAATTAAAAAAAAAAAAAAAAAGAAAAAAGAAAAAAAGAAAATAAGGGAAACCACAGAACCTGTTTGAATGGTCAATATTTTGGAGTGAGTTTGAGTAGTACATCATGCCTGAAAATGGATACTCCATCGAACCTTAACTTCCTTAGCACGATGTCAGAGACTTTGTTTCAGTTTGAACAAGGCGGGGATGATGGGTTTGAGTCACCAGGGGTTCTCCCTATGGCACAGAAATCTTCTCCAGAGGTTCCACCCAAGCACTGCTGGGGCACAGTCTGTCAGATTTGATGAGACAGGAGGCTACAGAATGAGAACTGCTCGACCAGATCCAAGGGCAATCAGATTTCCTACAGCATGACATGGCGTTACAGTAAAGCAGTGCTGTGGAACATTGCATCCAGCCTTGGCAATCAAATAAAACTGTCATTCAAGACTTACTGTACTCCTGTGCATAGTTATCCATTATCTGCAACAAAACCTGAACTTACTAAATTACTTCATATTTTCAGTACTATGCTGTTGTTTATTACAGAGCAATATGAAGGAATGCAGAAAGAGTCATTTTCTACTAATACTGAACAAGGAACATTATTAGATTAAGGACAGAACATTACCCTTGCAGTTTTCTCTCAGCTTTGTGCCATTGCAGAACATGCAGTTATATACTTCTCCCTGATGCCTCCTGCCACAGATTTAAAGAACCAAGGTAAATCACTTCCATCACTCTTCTAACACTGTGGAAGAGGCAGACAAGGAAATATGTTAATTTTGGTAACACACCAGAAAAGCACATTGGTGTCATATTCCTTCCATCTGCAGAAAACAAAAAGCTAGTTGGTTCCCACCACACACCTATAATGAGACAGGCAGAAATGTTCAATGATAAAAGGGGGTTTACAAAAAAAGAAAGAAAGATGAAAACTGATACACATATAATAGCAGTACCTGGGTAATGGACAGGAGGGAAATCGTGTTTCAGACAAGGCCCCAGAAATCCCTTTTCAGTACTTCAGAGACAATGCATAAGTTGGGGGGTGGGGTATACACAGGAGCCTGGAGTCTCTGCTATTATTCCTCCAGTTCCAATCTTGTATGAGCAGAAGCCCCAGGGCAGGAGTTTAGTTACCAGCCTTTGCCCACATCTTACTCCTCTGGTTGTTCATCAGTCTGTCACAATTATTTAGTGCTAGCAAGAGCCAAGTGCAGAGGCACACAGAGAACAGACAGCAGTGGACAGGCATTGCAGGAGGAGCTTTACCTCCTTTACCTCCTACAGTCACACCAAGAGAGCAACAAGTCACCATACATGGATTCTCTGGTTCCCTCAGCTCAACCCTCTGAGGAAAGTGGGAACAAAGTAGAAGAGGAGCAGAGAAGCCCAACCAGATTCACTTTCCCAAGTGGAAACCAGCAAGGTCATCTCAAACCCTGACAAACTCTATTCTACTCTCCTCTGGGAACTCTGTCCATATGTTTATGATGAGGAAATATCTCTGCATGCAGCTGCCAGTTATTTTCATTTAGCCCCATCATTTGGCAATGCCCACATGTGAGACTGTGCAAACAATCTTTTTACTGAGTCTCCATGTGTTTACAGGGTCTTTATTCAGAAACTTTCTGATCAGACAGCATTGGAAATTACATCATTTGCCAACAGTATTTGGAGTGCTCAGTATCTGTGAAGAACAGATACGAGGTATAGTCAAAACTCCATAGAAACAAGGATTACTTTTCAACCTTATCTAAGCTTTTTTTGACTTCTGGCCACTTTTTTTGGTTGAACAATGAGAGAGTTCTGCAGTTGATGCTTGAGAACTTGAGGCATCACAGTGAAAACCTTCTCCATCCTCCAAGTCCTAATGAAGACTTCTTTTTCCAAGATCTTGGATCAGAACAAGAGAGATATACCCAGGTGAATGTTGCCTCAGGACAAGCACAAATTTACAGTGCTTTTCTCACTGTGAAGGACACAGGAAGAAGCCACAAAGACAAGCTAGCAAGGGCAAAAATCTGATCAGCCTCTGATGTGGATAACCTAAAAAGAAATAAAGACTTAGATAACATTATACCCGGCAGGCAGAACAGAAGGTTTATATGGCTGAAGGATCCAGAAATAGGTTTAACACACTATAAACACAGCCTGCAATGCGGGCAACACATCTTACCCACTTTGGTACTGACTGCTGCTACCAAAGTACAACAAAGCTAAATTTAGACAGCAGGGCTCTTACAAGACTTACAATACCCTCATCCTGCCCTTAGTCCCTTAAGGAAACTCAGAAGTGAGGGAAGTCCATCCTTCCAAGAGACCTTAACAGAATAAAACTATTTCTGCCTTTCACACAGGAAAAATAAAAAGATCTTGCACTGTTTCAAATGTGAAAACAAGGGACCAGAGACAGGCAGGGAGATATCTACAGCTGCTGAATTTGTATCACGAAGAACACAAGTAGGTGAAAACTGTAAAGAACAGAGTTTCTGGCAAATGGAAGTAATGTGAAACTCTTACCAACTTCTAACTGTAATTTGCAAGAAAAGAGATGGGGCATTCCAAAGCAACAGACAGAAAAGATGAGAGAGTTGCTCTGTGGGCTATCAGTATGCTGCAAACCTTAATAAAATATGGGCAACATGCACTCTACTGCCCTCTGGACTTTTGTGATTGCACTGTATGTTGGAAGTGCTCACCTGCTCTTTACATAAAATGGATAGAAGGTACTTTAAAACCAAATGTGAGGAAGCCAGAGGGTAGAAGCTGATTAACATTGAGCTCAGCACATGAATTTGTTAGTCCAGTGCCACATGTCTGACTCACTGGTGCAACATCCTTTAGCTCCATTGCTGTGAACCTGGAAATTGAACATCCATTCAGTGCTAACAGCAACAACATCTCCAGCAAGTCACTCCTGGGACAAATGAACACTTTGCATTTAAATATTGAGCTTTTAGATAAAGCATTTCTTCCCTTTTGTCAGGTTATTCATACCTCAGTCTCATTTGTATTAAAGAAAAAAAGAAATTTGGATTGTGCAAGAATCTTTCAAACAAAACTGTGTTACCATTCCACAACAAAAAGAAGATGCATGAATCTGTGATGGGCTGCTGATCAATTTTTGACAAATTGATATTCTCATGACAGATTAAGAGGGAATACATTTCACAGTTTATAGCACTCACAAGGTGCACACATAGCAATGAACACTTGGGGTACAGTTTTCTGCCTAGGAAGATTTTTACAGAAGTTTTTAAAATATTTTCTATCAAATTCTTTCAAATATTTTTTATTTAAATACTTTCTTATCAGTAATATATCTACCCCCTAATGCTGGAATTCCCTAAAAGTGGGTGTTTCAGCAGATCACTATTATGCTCATGTTTTCCTTGCCTAAAATACAATTAAGTCTACCTCATGAAAGAAGACTTGCCCAATTTCTGTAGAAATCATAACAGAGGTTGTTGTTGTTGTTGTTGTTGTTATTATTATTAAGATGTCAGACAATAGAAATCCTAATATGAGAGTAGATACACTGTGTCAGGGGTTTTTTTTGTTTTTTTTTCATTTGGGATATAATCCCACGACTACAGAGTGTCAGGAAACTACTTCAAAGAGCTACACTAAAACAAGCAATCCCTTCTCTAAAAACAAACAAACAAACAAACAATGAAGAAAACACCACCAAAACTCTCAATATTTTGCAGAAGTATCATTCCTTCTCTTCCTCTTTCCAACAAACTGTTTGAAACTCAAGGTTTAATAAAGTTAGTCACAATTCTGAAGCTCCTATTTTTCAGCTCTATTAATTCTGGACAGAAAATGTTCAATTGTTTCATGGTTTTTATCTAGCTAGAGTTGTAGCTAAGAGTTGTACGTCTAGATAAATAGCAGCATCCTCTTTCTTTGCACTTCTCAATATTGGATGCAACATTTCATTTTAGGAAAACCTCTGGGCTGGGACAGCACTGAAGAGACAAAACAGTCTGGCTTTCTGACTGTTTCCCTACCCAACTTCTGATAAGAAGGCTGGATTGAAAATAATCACCTGTGCAGGAAAACTACCTTGAAGTCCAGAGATGAACATTCAGAGAAGGAAACTAACTTGTAGACAATCAAGGAAAACTACCTCTCAGTAGTCTGCTCACATTTTGTGGAATTTGCAAGGTATTGCACAAAAACATTGCTTTAACATTTAAAGAGCCAACAAAACAAGTTTTTCTAGATAGAAGTTCTCTCTTGAAAAAAACCAGGTAGCTGGAGACATGACGGGGTGGGATAAAAAGGACAGCAGGAGCTGCCAAAGCTTACAGTAGCCAGAACCACAGAACCACCATATTAAACTAGTTTTGTTGATCTAATTTCATTCTGTACCACAATAAACCTGAAATAACAGCAAATAAGAGCCACAGTTAAAACTAATTCCACTTTTCAAAGCATGCCATTCTAGGATGTTATACCTACAGAAAGTCTATTTATATATATATATCCCAAATGAAGATGAACTGCCACGACGATTAACAGTGGAAAAGATGGTATTTCCTTTCTTATTATTGACAGGTACTTTTTAAAATGTATTTTATAGAATTACCTCAATATTTTTTGTTGTATGTGTACATTTATCTCAATACAGCACATGTAAAGCATTTATATCTGCCTCACTTAGGTTATATTCCTATTTAAGAGTTATTTCCTATTAAAAAATTATGGTTTTTTATGGAAAAAGAGCATGTGTTTGTAGACTGATGGGTAGATAAGGAGATGTTACTAAGTGCAAAAAGAGGAGTCTTATGTATTTCTAAGAACATGTGAATTTTGAAACTTGCAGACTATCCTAAGAGAGAAAAGAGCCAGCCATTACTTTTTGTGGGTAAATGGTCCACTGTTTCCAAATCTATTTTTACTTTGTTGAATCATTCACGAACCAAATCCATTCTTGACAAATATCTTTGCTTTTTGTAAATTACTCACTGAATAATTTATAGGAAAGAAATACACCCTAAGGGTTTGTCTGTGAGCTTGTTCACTTTTACTGTTCCCTGCCTATTATCCAATGTGTTTGAGCAGGTTCCCAAGTCACACAACTTTATTTCTACTCCCCAAGTGAAGGAGTGAAGGTTTAAGCTTCTATATACATACAAGAGGAATAACAAATCACAAATCAGGAACAGCCAATTTTGTTTTCTAGTGAAAAGCCATCTTTACCTAGCTGTCTAGGAGCTGACAATATTCTCTCAGAAAGCACATCGAGAAGTGTGACTCATGAACCACAACAGCAGGGCTGGCAGGGTGCTTCATCAGAAGGCAAATCCCATTTCAGACACAGGCAGCAGGGAAAATGCTAAAGGAGGGTCTCAAAACGAGTTTGCTTTTGTTTCTGAAGCCCAGAAGCACTCTTTAGACCACTGACCTCCCTAAGACAATGGCAAGACCTCACATTTTGCAGACATTCATAAGCAATTATTTGGCCTCACTGTGACCTCATGGTTCTTTTATGCCATATTACTGCTGTACTGTACAAACCATGAATTGCAAGAGCCTGTCCCAAATAAGTTCTCCAAAAGCCCAGCATTGTTTTCAAATGGCATGGCATTCAAAACTATGGAACAGTTATCAAGTAAGTTGGTTTCTAAGATTTCTACACAAGCTGAGATAGAGATAGACCAGAGAAGAACTGAACAGAGGCCATGGGAGGGACAAGCAGGGAGCAAGATGGCACCAAAAAACCCAAACTCACTGTTCCAAACCATGGCTCAATTAAAAGTCAGGTAATTGTTTAGGGAGACTGACCAGAAGACCTGGTGTGCACAGACCAGTTTACCAAACAGCTTTAAGGTAGATCCTGCCTTGCTGTAGGAACTGTGGCTCTTGAGTCTGAGAAGCAGCAAGCACTTAGTTATTCTGCAGTGAGCAATGACAGCAGCTCCAACAGTCTGCTGCATTAAAAGGACAATATTTAGCACTTGTCAGGGTAATGGCCACCAGGTAGAAAAAACACTTGGGCAGTGTCATCTACTTGTCACCCTGTCTCAGAGCCTTCCTTTGCTTTTGATGCAAATTCAGACTGCACAAGAAAAAAATTACACATAGAATATTATTAGTAAAATAATCAACTTTTATGACGTGAATGCTACACATAGGGTCCATTGAAATAGCTATATTACATTTTTGGATTATCCTTCCTTTTTTCCTTTGTGTATGCATATAAAAGAAATTTTTCACTGGACTCATGTAATACCACCAATACTGACTTCCTTTTCAGTCTACAGAGATTAAGAGTCCCCTGAGGATTGTATTGACCCTGGCTTTGCTCTTACCACTATTTACCTCTCTGGTCAATGAATCTTGAGGCTGATTACAACAAAGTCAATACCTGCTTATTACAGTTAGAATAAGAATCACTGAGAAGGCTTATGAACACTGGTTTGGTGTCTGCCAAAACTACCCTAGTTAAGGAGTCTGTCAAGGTTTCACTGTGTTTGTCTTCTTTTCCAGTAAAACTTGTCTCAAGTAAAAATGAAAAAATGCCACTTGAAGACTCAATAATCCTGTCTGTTCCTATAAAAGGAGCCCTGACAAGCATATTTTAACATTTAAGACATATGTAATTATTCATTAGTATACAAATTCAAACACATAAGCCCAGACTTTATATCAGATAATTATTATTTGGAGGTTGTGTGTAGTTGCTGTGGTTTTTTCAATAGTTACTGCAATAGGGTTTAATTCAAGTCTTTTTTGTATTTAATGTTAAGTGCTGGTCCCCAGGGTAGGTAGCACATTTAGTTTTCTCTTCCCATTTAATTTTATTTTTATGATAGATTTAAAATGCACTCCAGAGCTCAGCTGTCATTCACAACTTTCCAAATAGAGGGCTCAGAAAACAATCCAAGAAAAATCTTTACAATCCTAATACCAGAATCTACAAAAATCCAGACATACATCCAAATCCTGAGGTAGGAGGAAACAAAATGTTAAGAGTTTATTTTGGATGGAAGAAGAGTAGCTCAGTAAACCTTGAGAAGAAAGGTGTGATGACCATGCAGCTTTGACCACATTTGTGGCAAACATGCAGACATTCTCAGTTATGCAAACCTGGGGTGTCCACCCTTCCTGCTCCTGCTAGCAAGATCTCTCCTTATTGTGCAGTCAGATTTACTGACTAATTTATACTTGTTCATGTTTTATTCCGTTAAGGTATCATAAGTGTCTCAAAGCCACAGACAACAGCTAAACTTACATTAGACATCCTACTTTCATGCATTCATTGAAGGCAAATTCAGACAAGCACTATCAAAATTCTGAAGAGCTTCCCCCCTTTACTCATCCCACAGGCATGTTCATCTCCACTGCATTCAGCAGCTCTTGTCTCTGCCCACTCAGCCAAACCACTGAGAAATCCTCAGCTTCACAGCTGAGCTCTTGTAAGCATTAAGATGTGTAAGACATTGAAGCTTAAAGCAAAGGTCACCAGCACAGCTTTAACATCTCAAACATTTTCTGACTGCCCACTTCTCTTAAAAATCTGAGAATCTACAGGGAAGGTAAGGTCTGTGCTTAGTCTTAAGGTCCTGAGATAGGCAAGGACATTGAGTGTGGTTGGGCTGCATTTCTCACAAGGTCCAACACCTTTCCAGAGGCTGCAGTGCTTCTGCAAGGCCTGGTGCTTGCCTTTTGTTTAATCACCTGCCCACTCTTCAGTCTTTCACTTGGAGGAAGAAAAGGGTGTTCCTCAACTGTTTGTTATAGTTAAACATAAAAATTCAGAATAGATTTTTCTAGTCAGTTAACCATATTCTTGAGGGGAAACATAAGGTAGTATGATTATTAAAGAGCACTCTCAGTAATAGTCACATCTTTATTGTGTCAACCGTTTGCCAAAAAAAAAAAGAAAAGATTTATAGTAAAAGCCACTTACATTTCTTCTTTGCAGAACCAAGCCATCTGCCTCCAATATACCATCAGCCCCTGCTAGATGAATTCACAGATATTTTTAAAGCCCCAGAGTAACCATTAGAATGGAAATTGGACACTACTTGTCATTTGCAAAGCCTTCTTAACTGGAGAGGCTTCCCATTTGTTCAATTAAATGTTTGCATGTGCAATACACTTTATGAAATTTATCCCAAAACAGTGAGGGCTGAAATAATATTGGAGGCAGATGGCACAGCTGTTCCATTTAGAGCTATCCTCGGCAATATATGAAGTGATGGACAGGACGGGGAAGTGGGAGTGAAAACTTGGTACTATGAAGAATATTATCCATGGGTTTTAGCAATAAACAAACCATTTCAGAGCCAATCTTCCCTCCCCTGTTGTATGTTGCTGCGTGACTCACTTGAGCTTACCCAATTAGAAAATACGCATTTAATTCAAGAAGTCAACCACTGAAGCCATGTAAGGCTTTCCCCTAAGACAATCCATCTCCCTGCCTTGGAAGCTGAGAGAGTCTGAAAATGTCTCTCACACTGGCACAAGGAGGCAGACAATTCTATGAGCTGACAAGGCAACCTGCAGCAGCGACACAGATACCAGTAGGAATAGGGAGTAAGTTTAAGCTGCTGCTTATTTGCATGCCTCTCACAGAGCAGAAATCATTGCACCATGCTCCAGATGCTGCAAATCTCAAGATGCACATCCAGGGCTCATAATTAAAACTGGCAAACATTTTCACTGAGGAGAGGGAGGAAAAAAACCCAGAGCTATCCCAGCTACTCTACATCTATTTTGAGATTTCTGGGGTGCTTATCTGTTCTACCACCTCAGTATTAGGAAATTTCAAGGGAAAGGGCATGCCAAAATACTCCCTCACAGATGGAAGACCTGAGGAAGACATG
Source organism: Argya squamiceps (assembly GCA_037834095.1). Lineage (NCBI taxonomy): Eukaryota > Metazoa > Chordata > Aves > Passeriformes > Leiothrichidae > Argya > Argya squamiceps. Next base: position 17,418,782 of record JBBMKD010000001.1, on the reverse strand, counting down.
AAAGAATCTGATGAGAGCATATCTCTTTCTATACAGCACCTAGACTGGGGCCAGAGGTTCAGTAAACTAAATGGGCAAAGTAACCAAAAATTTCTTCAAAAAGATTTTTCACTCCTCATGAAAGAAAATAGGATAATACGTAGAAACAGATTTAAACCAAAGTAGGTTGGCAGGAAAGGTTTTCATCTCAAAAAGCACAGCTTTACTGGAAAACAAAGAATGAGTATCACATTGTCCATTGCAAGCCAGCACACATTTCACAGAAGATTTTCCTTAGATGCAGAACAAAAACCGCTTGGGGTGAGAAAACAGATCCCAATCCTTGTAGTCACAGGTAGGAAATGACAGTAGCTCTGTGGGACCCCAGTCACCTTTTCTGCACATTTAACAAAACATCAACTGTCCAAAAAAGTTACAAGACCAAACCCAGTTAAGAAAGAATCATAGAAACCAAAAGACAGTCTCACCACCTCCATTCCTCCCCACAGCCTACTCTTCCTGCTTTCCTCTTCAATCCTACAGCCTATTAGAGACTTCAGCAGCTGGAGGGCTGCTGAAAACAGAGAAAATCTGTTTTGTATGGACTGTCAGTGAGATGAAGATAGTTCTCCATAGGCACCATGTGACAATAACTGGCCGGGGAGAGAATGCTGAAAAGCCAAAGAGTACATCCCAGTTCAGCAGAACACCCATGTTTGAATAGATTCAGCTGGAGACTCTTATGCCTAATGCCTTAAGAAAAATTAGAGGGAAAAAATACTGCCAGTGCACAAGTAAGGAAGGTTAGAGGGCACTTAGGAAATGAATGGCACTCTGCCTAGCAAAGGATTTCTTTGTGACAGTGCAGGGGCACCAGGTTGCACATTCAGTAGTGTAGTACTTAGAAAAAATATTTCTTGACCTTGCTGCTTCAGTATAAATGTTTCCCTCCCAACCACCTCTTTCCCAGTGGTAATACTATGAAAGATGTGCCCCAAGGGACAAGTTTTTAATAATGTCCTAATCTTGCTTTCCAAGCACTTACAACAACCACAGGAGCAATTTTAAAATAAAAGAAGTAAACTCATAAGACTCAAACTCTTCTTTATTTCAGGAAGCTTTGGCTGCACTGAAATTATTGCAAACTGTGCCATCACAGATAAATATATTTAGTTTGTAACTCTCATTTTCTCACACTGCTGCAAACAGCACAATACATGGAAAGTCCAGAAAAGTGATGAGAAGTAAGTGTCCTAATTTACTGTGTTTGTACCCTGGCTTCATTTCAGCTATATCCTAAAAGGCCAATATCCACATATGATTCCAGTAACTCTAATGACATAAAATAGCTATTCATAATTAGTTATTTTCTACCTACATTGTTTTTTGGTTGGTTCATTGGTTGGGTTTTTTTAAGTGACAACTAAAGCAAAGGTTTGGCTCTTCAAACAAAACAGAAATGAGCTTTTTTACCATAAAAATTGTGTCTATCAGAAACAAAGAAAGATAAAAGTTACATTTTTTCACTCCTGTAGGGGTTCATGAACCCTCTGTTGAAACTTTATGTGCCCCCTACTCCCTTCAAGCTACAGGATGAAGCCTCAGTATCTCAGAGGATGGATGTCCTATTTTTAAAAATAACCAAAGAAACCTCAACAAACAAATTCCAGCTATATGCCTGAGGTATTCAGAGGAAAAATACCATGCTTTTATAATGAACTCCTTTCTGTACTTCTGGAATATCTAACACAAAGGGAAATGGTAAAAATGAAAATTGAAGATGGCTCCTCAATTCACTGATCCCTTGTTACCAGAAGAGTCACTGGTGGGTGTGGACTCTGCAATTACAGAGAATTCAAAGAATATCAAGTTGGTCTAGAGTCAAGGTCCCAAAGCCATGTACCTAAATTGTCCCTAAAGGCTGAAGCCTGTGTTAGTCCATAGGATGCCCCAGGGAACAAAGGCATTCCTCACTTCTACCCAGAGAATACAACCAAGCTGCTCATCATCAGACCCTCCCTCTATTTTACCTTCTGGGAAATTGTGTCACCTGGCTTTACTTTTATCCTTACTGCCTCTACTTAAAAGGCTACTTCCAGGTTATGTTATTTTTGCTCCAGCAGTGGAGAGTGATACATTAGGCTCAGTTTCAGCAATGCTCAGAAGTTGTGTTACCCAAAGCACAAGACACAGTTCTTCTAGGCTCTGGTATCCACTCCAAACCCCTTAGATTAAACTACAGGAGAGTGTCCTACACCAGACTTCCCTTCTGCATGGTACTAAATAACTCCCATTGAAACACTTACAAGTTGTATAGTTTTTGATGTAACCAAAAAAAAAATTCCTTAAGAAGGATTAGGTCTGTTAAAAAATTTAATACTTATAGGTTGACAGTAGCATTATAGTGGTGCATTTAAAAGGTATTGATTTGCATGAATGGTGCTCCACCAGCAGTGAGAAATAAAGCTCTTTATTGCTCAAATCAGAAGTGTGCAAACTTACAAATTTTCCAGCATTTACCTCTAACTATATCACAAAAAGGTCTCAAGCTGAGGACCTCTGCAATTTGCCAGAGGTTGAAACAACTTCTAAATCCTGCACTTCTCATAAATGATTATCTCATTCCTTGAACAATGAAACTGCATGAATTTTGCATGTTACCTCAAGCACTTTACTTTATTCCAAGAATAACAGTTCCATTTCAAAGCACGTTAAGCTGAATCCCCATTTTATCACCCATACAAAATGGCTGCCAAAAGATAAGATAGGCAATGAGCACAAGAAAGAGATGCTAATACTTAAAGCACCATCCACAAGAAAATCGCAAATTAATTTCAAAGAATATATCCCTCTATATAAAAAAAATATACATTTATTTCCTAAACTAAATTGAACATCTTGCACCTATTTTAGGTGTCTGTGGAGCATTCCATATGGCTGGAAGGACACTCAGTATATATTTAAACCTTTTAGTATGCAACTTTTAGTTAAGTGAGAGAATTTATCACTGTCGCTGAGATAAGACCCTGCTGAGAAATGAGTAACTCAGTTCACCAAACTATTAGAAACTTGTTTTAACCAGCAGAATCAAAAACTTTTTTTTGAACAGCACAAAAATGCAAGAGCAAAACTGACAGTGCCTGACCCGTGATGGTTTGCATCTGACCCCCATTTTTCACCTCTTCTCTCACTAATCCTGATTTTAATTATCTACAAATTTGTACTTACTCAAGGCTAGCACCTAATTTATCTATGGAAATTCAAATCATCCCATGTTAAAATAAAGTTTCTAAAATAGACAGGTTTGTCAGCACTTAATGAGATCGTTATTATTCATATTAAGTGTAGTTGAAAGTGAATTAATAGCAAAATGCGTTCTTTCATTTGCAGGGAACAGGAGGGATGACACAGTTTGCAGATAGCTTTGCAATGAGGGACCAGTTTGCAGCCAAACCAAAAGGTCTTGCAACCATGAAGAATGCTGCCCTCAGAGACCTGGAGTACATCCCAAATGGGTTTTTTCCTAAGACAAAGCCACATAACAAAGCAAAACAACATAAATCTTGAGGATTTGCTCCCAGACCCTGAGAAGGTGACAGGACTTGAAGGGGCTCATACTAAATTGCATCTTCTCATAATATTGAGCAACAAGAGTTAACCGTGTCACGTTTTATTTGAGATTGTCACACGTTGAGCTATTTAAGTGCTCAGTATTAAGAATTCAGAGCAGAAGTGGCCAGTAAACGGGGCAAGTTTACTCTGTCAGTGACTAAGTTCTCAAATTCACCTAAGGGATGCTTCAAATTTCGTTCTTAAGAGGACAGGAAAAGTCTAAAACATGAAGGTGTGAAAAGGTGCTCGAGTACCTAAAGTGACAGCTATGTAATACTCAGAGGCCTGGACAGCGAATTGGAAAAATGGGATTAGCATTCATAATGAACTTTGGATCTTCAAGTGGAAAAAAAAAAAAAAATATATATATATATATATATATATATATATAGGGCTGGGAAGGACGACCAGGAGATCATGGTCCTGCTTTCCAAGGCTTGGAAAGTGGACTGATAGAAATCAGCAAACCCTCTTTTACTGATTGAGCACGCCTATCAACACAGAGCCCGCCACATCCCTGCCTCGGGAAGCTTCTTCCAGCGGTTCCCTGCCGGGCACCAGCACTGGTTTCCAAGAGTGACCCTCACACCCGCCCTCGCTGCTTCTCCTGGGCTCCCCCGGCTCTGCCCGCCCGGGGGCTCCGGCGGCGCCGCCGCTCCCGCTCCCGTTCCTGCTCCGGCAGCGGCCCCTGGCGCCCGTCCCGCTCCCGGGAGCCGCTCCCGGCAGGGCCCCGGCCCCGCAACCTGCCAGGGCTCACTCAGCAAAGCGGGCAGAGGGGCAGAAAACGCAGCTAAGCCCCTCCAGCTCCGACAGCAAGCAAGGGGTCCCCCACGAGCGGCACTCGCAAGGGAAAGGGCAGCGAGCAGCAGAAGGCAACTGTGTGGGAAAAGGATGGATTGCAGAATGCAGAGGTGTTTTTCCTAATGGTGGGGGGGAGGAATATCCAACAAGCTTTAAAAATTATTAAAGATGGAGACAGCACTCAAATAAAAAAATTATAGAGTCAGCCCAAATAACTGGGGAATCATGGGTTTCTGGTATCAGTCTTGACAAGTGCTTACTTCTGCTCTTGAAGACCTCCAATTGCTGAGTGTGCTCTCTAAGTCCCTCTCCCCCCACCCTTTCCGTCTTAATCACCACAGATTTCCCCTAACACTTTGCCTAAACCAAAGGCAGGTCCATCAGGTCTCATTGTACCCACTGCAGAGACAGGGAACAGATCACTGCCCTCCTCTGCAACACTACAGAGGAATACCATTTTCTGAGCCAAACACCATCAGTCTGCTCCAACCTGTCACGGGCAGTGTTTGCCAGATGGCTGAGCTCTCTGATGGTGCTCTCTGCTGGGGTCTCCCCAGGAGATCACATCTTTCCTGAACACTCCATGCAGAATAGCTCCCAGAACTCCAGCAGTGCCAGGACAGCAATGTGAAGCAGTATGTCTGCTCAGCACATCTGATTGACTGTAATGCTGCCTACTATTCACTTTAGCAACATATTTGCCTCTTTTCTTAGTCACAACACTACTGATGCATATGCTACTCGTGATAAATTACCATTCCCTACCTCTTCTTTTGTAGGAGTCACCAGATTTACTCCCCTCCCTGAGTTATACCCACTGAGTTACTCCCCTGTCCTGCTTCTGTGCAATTCATTGTTCCTGCTTAAGCAAAGAATCTCATACTTGTTCTGCTAAGTTATATTTTTCTTCTTTCCTTCTATTCTATGCTATTTCTCTCTATTACACACAATTTTTCTGGTTTCTCAAGCTATTTGTTGTTTCCAAGCTACCTGCAGTTCTTTTGAGCCCAGGAGATTTAACATCCAGCACCAGTACACTCAATGACCATCTTCTGTAACTTCTCAGCAGTACAGGCTCCAGAACACACTTTCCAGGTTCACTTAGCTCTCCCATTTTGGTGGCAGACCACTGAAAATTGTGTGAATTTCATTTCCATTCATCTCTGCACCTGTTGTATAGCTGTCTTCATCTAAAACACACTTCCCTGGCTTAGAGAGTTCATTCTGTCTTCACCAAGATGGCCCACACAATCTCAAGGTCCTTCTCCACCTTTTGTAACCTCCACTCCTACAGTGGCCCTGTACAAAGATGCTGTGCAGGGAGAGGTAGAACAAAGGAGTCACCCTGAGGTCTTATGGAAACAGGGAATACTCAGGGAAGTCCCATTGCCTTAAAAATTTTATTGACAGTAACTCCAATGCTCCTTGCCTCAGTGTCAACACCTGGTAGCAATCTGTACTTTGCTAGAAACAGCCAGTGTTGTTTTTTCCAGTCGGCAGTGCTTGAAACACTGATACACCTCACAAACAAAATCCCACCTAAGACAGAGTTCTTGCATCTTGTATGCCATGCTACAGGGACAGATATCATCATTGTTATCTACTGTGGCACACTGACATCTCTGCAAGGTGCCATATCAGCTTGTTGTCTCAAGCCAAGCTAACATGGAAAGTGGATTTTGGATGAGAACTAGCTCAAGCTGAGGTACTGCAGCACGTGAGCAACACAGGCACACAGCTCTCACTGCTACAATGATTACATTCACCCACAATGATGAATAATCATCACAGACCATATGGGCAGAGCCCAGTTTCCATGAGCTTCCACATGAAAACTAGCTAAGCTTCTGAGGGCATTCAAGGAACGTACTTCAAGGCCAGTGTCTAAAATGAGGGGAACAAAGGTGGGAATCTTACTTCAGAATATTTCAAAAAACAATCTTGCAAAGGTCACTCAATACTCCGTTCAATCAAGCCAGCCACTCCCTCCTCCTCCCCAGCTGATGGCCACTTTTAACAGAGGCAAAAAGCTGAGCTCAAAGAATTAAAGTCTTAAGATTTTTTGTGACAAAGCAATGGTTTCAGTGTGATTTCACTTGCATAGCCTAGGGTGGTCCAGTGCTTGGAACAGTTGCTGAATGCAAAACACAGCCAAGTATCTCTGGATGTATGGATCCTTCCAACAGAACTGCCTAACTGCCAGCTAATGTACAGTGGGACTTGCCTTCTGTCCTTTCTGCTTATCTGCTACCCTAAGGACAACATTTTGGAATCCCTTATCAGAACTAAAATTTGAATCCAGGTATTTCTTGTGCCAAGAAGTGCTGTCACCATGGCAGATGTCCTTCTCTCAAAATTGTAAGTATTTTAAGCAAAACAGATCAAGATCAACCATAAAAGACTGCAGGTGACATCTGGTGACATCCTTTAAGCAACTGTCTCTATTCTGAGACAGTTCTTTTTTCTGCTCTCTATCCAAGCCAAACCTACATGTTTAAACTCTACATTTCTCATACCACAGGTGATTTTTTGTATTGGGATCCACTCTGTTTGCTCCTACACAGTGGTATTGTGACAGCCTCAAGTATCAAACCAATTTGGATCAGGAAACAAGTAACATGATGGCACTGCTGAGACTCACCACATTTCATTTGGCTAGAAGTACTTGACTATTTTGACTTGACAGTGCTGCCAAATCCCAGGAGCCAGCTGACGCTTTTTTGTGATTTAAAAAAGACATATGGGGGGGGGGGCGGGGGGGG